>CM061151.1:11157393-11547393 GCA_030710495.1 Labroides dimidiatus | reverse complement strand
ACTCTTATACCATCATCCTATAACAATCCTCTTATACCGAGTAGGATTAATGATATCCTCCAAGCTCCTCAATTAGCATCTTAGTAATTTGCCTTCGCATTTTTGGTACCCTGGTGTGTTTATGCTGTCGTCAACATGCATCTTGTAAAGCTCTCCTGCACTGCAGCACAGCCATGGGAGATAACTTGCATTAATGATGCCAGGTAGAGCAAATCATGGGCTCCAATAGCTCTGTTAATGCTCTCCCTTCACAACCAGGAGGGGATCGTATTCCTGCCCAGTGTTCCTTTACACAAGGCTATCACAACATCCACAGTGAGCTGAGATAACTTTGGCTTTGAGGTCGATATCACGGCTGCTCTGGGCCAGCAGTTCTTATGTGTACAGCAAGGATTGTGCACCTCTTCGATCCATGCAATAACCCCTCCAGTGAGATTTGTGGATCTTGTGATTCTGCACAAGAGATATTGAATGAAATTCCATATTATATCTACAAAACTTTGATAGGCTGTTGATGAGTTCCTCTGATAGTAATGTGGGCTGAGCCAGGAGTTTCCAGCTTTCAGGGCTCTGAGCTGTCATTGGCACCACACACCACAACTTGGTTCTAAATAATGAATCACTCAGCATTTTTTATTGCCACATCATTTTTACGACATCCTCACTTTCCATTGTGATGAGATATTTTCGTTAACAAACACATTCACGTTCAAACACAACTGACATGGGATTTTTTTAGAACAGTGTTTTCAGAAGACCATAACTTTAAACCCCAATATGATACTAACATCTTCTAATATCATTTTATACCAAGGAAAGAAAGGTATAAGTCCCGGCAGCCAAAACTGTAAACTTTCTTATTTGATTTGAAATACTCTTATACTGTTAGCTTTTCTATTTGTTTGTGCATAGCAGTAAATGTGCGTCAGACATGTGTCTGCGGATAAAAGTCTTTTGGCCAAAAACAAAAAAATGCATTTTTGGTCTATTTCCCGTTGAAATTTTTTGGTTCATCCCTAATATTTTCTGATAATTTTTTCATAGACCAATGTTTGCCCAGTACGATCAATTTGAGCAGTATCATCCTTGTAATATTGGCCAGGCCAATATTAGCTCAGTAGTGTCAGTTTGGCCAATGTCAGCCCACAATATCGGTGAGGCCAAGATCCTTCCAAAAAGAGAGATCTGATAGGCGGTATTGTCACAATAATATCTGTTAGGCCAACATCCGCCCAATAGTGTCACTTGGACCAATGTTGGCCCAATATGATCAATATCAGCCCATTAATATTAGTTCTGCCAATATTGTAACAATAACATTGCTCTGGAGAACATTGTCCCAGTTAAATAATTTAAGCCAATACCGTCCCAATATGAACAGTCAGGCTAATATTGGCCTAATAAGATCAGTTAGTACAATATCAGCCCGGTAGTGTCAGTTAGGCAAGTATCGGCCGAATAAGATCAATTGGGCCATTTTTGTCACAATGATGTTGGTCTAGCCAATATCGGTCCAAAAAGATCAGTAAGGCCATTATCGGCACAGCAATAATGAGTGAACCATTATCTGCTGTTTAATGTCAGTCAGGTTCTTGTCTTTATGGCAGTGTGCTGCAGACAAACTGTGTCAGCTGTCTCTTTCATGTTGCCACTGTTCAGTGCTCACTGATAACAGTCATACCAGCCCACAACAAGCAGGCTGTAGTTTAGGAGAGGTCTGTTTTGTAGGACGATTATATATAGCAGTGAATGGACCTGCTGTTAACCCGTCTGTCTGGAAATACGCCCATCAACAACCAGATAGGGAGTGGTTCCAGTACACTAGGTTTATTGAAGTTAATCAGAGTTCAAAACACTTCTCCAGCCTGAAGGCAAAGAACAGCACAACACCTCAGCTGGGGGACTCTCTCTCTCTCTCTCTCTCTCTCTCGCTCTCTCTCGCTCTGTCTCTCTCTCTTTCTCTTGTGTCCTGCTTTTGTAACGTTGTTATGGGAGTTTATAGCTGTGAGGATCATGAGTATAAGGAAGGTTTCTGCCTTGATCTAATTCAGCACGGTCAGACATTTGCAAACGTCAACTACATAACTTTAGTTTATTGTTTGTTCAAAGCCTGCCAAGAAGACACTCACTGTAAATTGAGAGTAGAATCTGAGGAAAGTAATAAGCAAAAACTGACCTTCAGTCCTTCTCTGTATGCAGTCAGTGAGTTTCATTTTAGTATATTATGTAAATACATTTCAGCACCAGAGTTTGACTGGTTCTGCGGTTTAGGGTTTGTGTGATACAGTAGAAACAAGAACCAAACCCACATATCAGCCCTGTGACTCATAATGACATCTAGTTTCAGATGTACTTTAAACATGCTTTGTTTGTTAGACAACAAAAGACCAAAAAGTATACCGGTAATTTAAAAAAATCAAGAGTATTGTAGAAAGAAGTGACAATTCAAACAAAGAAATGCTATTACTGGATAGCAAAACTGCTGGAACCGTTGTAAACATTTGATCACTGTTTAAAAAAACCTCAGAGTTCAAACACAGTTAGAGCTAAATGTAATGTCTTAATTTCCTCTGAAAAAAATCCAAATGAAGCTGATTTTTAGTCACCAGTGGGAGGGTGTCCCACAGTTTAATGCCATAAAATCAAAAAAGCAGCCCCACCAAATTACTTTTGAGAGAAAAGAAGGGAAGGATCTGAGAGGGTTCTTGTTGGGACATCAAATGAGGAGCAGTCAGAGTTGAATGGAGATGCTGTTATAGATCATATATGGCAGGGGTCGGCAACCCGCGGCTCCGGAGCCGCATGCGGCTCTTTAGCACTCCCCTTGTGGCTCCCTGGAGCTTTTTCAAAAATGTGTGAAAATGGAAAAAAAATGATATTTTGTTGTTGTTGTTGTTGTTTTAATATGGTTTCTTTAGGGGGGGAAAGCTGACACAAATATCCTTATGCTGTAAAAATTAATGCAATAAATACTGAATTTCAGAATTGCGCCAAATAGCAGAATTGCGTCATAGCCTGCGACACACAGTACAGGTGGCTGTTGTAAACAAACGAGGGTGTGTCACGGGCAATGAGAAGGGAAAAAGAGAACGACTGCTGTTGAGAACAGAAGATTAAAAGAAGAATGGACAGAATCGTTTGCTTTCATTGCCAGTGCTGAAGGACTGCCTGCATGTTTGATTTGCAATGAGAAGTTGTCAAATAACAAGAAGGGCAATTTGGAGCCACATTTCCAGGTAAAACATGCTATATTTGCAGCCGAGCACCCAGTTGGGACTGAGAGAAAAAGTGCAATTGCAGTAAAATTAGAGGACCGTAAAAATAGTTTCAAGAAGTGGAGTGCATCTCCAAACTCTACTACTGCTGCAAGTTTTGTTGCAGCCCGGGAGATAATAAAGCGTGGGAAACCATTCACCGATGCTATTCTGCTATTCCGCGGTGCTCAACCCAATGATACCTCAGGGCGCCACACTTGTATTTCTATAATTTAATCAATGCAACAAAACATAAAACATTAATATTGTAATGGAAGTTAAACTTGAAGCACCAAATATCGTACAGCAGAGTAGTCACGCGGTGCGTCATTCTCTCCAGGATGTGCTGCCAGGAAAATAAACATTTAATCATGAATGCTCATTTTTTATTTGTAGCCTACTTAGTCATTTTAATAATAGGCTTATATAGCTAATACACTGACAGCCTATGTTGCCTTCATATTAGGCTTATAGAAGGCTTTTAATTTTTTGCGGCTCCAGACAGGTTTGGTTTTTGTTTTTTTGGGCCAATATGGCTCTTTGAACATTTTGGGTTGCCGACCCCTGATATATGGCCTTGTGGATTTAAAAGCCTTAATAGTGACACATGCAGCCAGTGCTGTCATGGTAATGTAAGAAAAAGGTGTAGATCTGGTAGAAGAAATGATCAGAATCCATCAACAGTTTGACTTTTTTAGTAAACTATTGTTTCATCAACTCTGAACAAAATTTATACAGTATATATATTTGTAATAGTGCTCCAGGCTACAACTCCATACCATATTAAAGATTTTAGTTATTTATCTATATCTCTTTGATTCTGTTGTCAACAGATTCACACTGTGAATTTTTCAAGCCAATGCTGATACCAAACTTTAATATTTTTTTTTAAAAAAAATCTCTAATAGTCATTTTTATATTCATGTTGTTAACACAAGAAAATAATTTTTGTACACACCTTATATATTTTAGCATATAAGATCTCTGTCAAAGATATATATCAAACCAGGTTATTTACAATCTAAATTTCATTTTAATTTGTTGATGCTCCTGAGTAGACAAACAACAAAATGAGGAAAATGTCTTTCAAAGTTAAAAGTCATGAGATGCAAATTCTAAGTGTTTTCCAAATTATATCTTTGTTAGTGTAATGATGTTAATGTTCAGTTATCTCTTTAAAAATGGGTATGCATATTTGGAGAGCTACAGAACATAAAGAGAGGCCTACAAATTGTTTAACACCCTGAATATTAACCTTTAGAGCAGACCCATCAAACTAATGCCTGCAGATATTGAGTCAGAGAGCGAGACTCAAACTTGTAAATGCAGATTGCTCCAAGAGAACTGAACAGAAAAAAGCCAGACTCACTGTGTTCAGGTTTCTGCTTGCTTGTTTGTATTGAAAAAAAATCAGCATGCCCATATGAGCAGATGTCAGTTAAGAGTTAAGTTTTGATGTTGCTGGATGCAGAGATGTTGGTGGACTAGTCTGGGAAATCTTCCTGTGCTGACGACTTTCTAACAGTCTGTCAGCTCTGTATCCAAAGATGGGCTAATGTGTCGTAAGAAGTTCTCAACCTAAGTGTCTGTGTTAGAGGCAGGAGCTGTGGTGTGTATTGCACAAAATAAAATAAATGTGTGTTTGAGCACATTATTAACAATCAGTTTTTTGGATATTTGATTAATTGTTAACATACCCAGTCTAAGCCCAGTTCACCTTTTTTGTACCCAGTGTTCTCTACCTGCGGGGTAATAATAATGGCCTATCTTGCCTTTTTTAAAAGCCAAAAATCATCCTAAATGTAATAAATCAGCTACTTATTTTGATATAATCCATCTTTTAGTGCTCTTTTTAAAGTCTAAAATACATTAAAGATGTTCACTTTTAATGTTGGAGTCACAGGAATGTTTCTGGCGATCCCCCTGATACTGTCGCCTCTCTGCTGCTGCACACTGTGGTAGACTTTGGTTATAAACAGGGAACATTTTGAACACTTAAATCTTTAAACTCTCCTGTCAGACTTTGTGGTCACAGGCAGGTCACTGTTCAGGCTCATTATCCAGTTTAAAGAACAACTTCAACACTTCTCACTGCAGCAGGGGCAGTGTAGCCTGTGAGAGTTTGACAGGACGGACTCACAGCAGGAGGACTTTACTTGGTTATTGGAAATCACTGCTCTCCCCTGATGCTCTCAGAAGCTGGTTACAATTTTCTGAACCTCCTTTGTTGTCTTCCCCGCACAAATAAAGTGACAGAATTGAGAAATGATCTGGTTGTAGAAGAGAAAAAGGAAAACAAAGTATCGCTGTCCTCTTGCGCACACAAGAGAGCAGGTTGTATTGTTGGATCTTATCAGTGGAAAGAGAGACACTTCAGGCAGTGGCCTCATTTACTGTATCTGTTGTGTGTGTGTGTGTGTGTGTGTGTGTTCACTGAGTGAACTGACCAGCTTTAAGTTCATCTCAACGCCTAAAAGCTTCTCAGAAATCTCAAAGTAGGCTGCTGGCAAAGGGCATCACAATTCAACCTTAATTATTCATCCATCCCATGAGAGTTGATTTTATTTACTCTCGTCTCTGCTGGCCTCAAAGCCAGTGTGTTTTGGGATAAAGCGAGCATGCATTTGACTTTGAAAGTAATTTTTTCTTTGCTCTGCATGTCCATGAGGGAATAAAATGTGTTACTCTGATGAATCTGCAGGTTTCTCGTCATGCTTCCCGTCAGACTATGTGTGGACTATATCCCTGTGTTTAGCTGCCTGTAAGCTACGCCAACACGTCCTACATTCATACAAGGCATCTGCAACGAATCCATAATTTATAAGCTGCAATATACAAAATGTAAGCATCACTGCGGGTTGCAGTCAGAACTTTATATTTCAAACTATTACAGGATTTAGAGTTTCACTCTTAAGGTGAGATCATCTGATAGGAATCCTGAAGTGCATATTACTGATGAAAAGCTATTTCTTTTGTCTAATTTGGCAGCCTCGCTTAATGTTAATGAACTCGCCCATCTTGTTTCTTCTCACTTGAATAGGAATTCAGATGTCGGGGAGTTCTGTGCTCAAAGCGAAAGAAGGAAAAAGAACCCTGAATCTTTCTTCACTCCTCCTTTCAGGAAATAAGCCTGCACTTGCTTGAAATGGAAATATTCACACTGTCGATGTAAAGTGCATAGCAAATGAGCCGAGTGTGTGGGCAAAGTAGTTAAAGTTTGATTGGGTGTAACCCAGACTGCACTCTCTTTAATGATGCCGAGAGTGTCCGCTGGAAACTCAAAACTCAAGACTCTATTCACTCTCTGCGTTTTCTGACTGCACTGTTTTTCTTTTTGCTGTCGCTCCTTCTGAGATGCTGCAGCGGCCACGTCTTGATGCCTTGAAATACTCTCCTGAATTCTGTGACAGCACTTTGGCGAAAGGTCCCAGGACAACACTAAAACCACCCACACACACATACACACACACACACACACACACACCCCTTTTGAAAACATCTTTGAAAATGGTTCGCTGAGTATTCCCACACACCCTCGTCCCTGTCTCACTCCTTCAACCCCCCAACCTCTCTCCTTTATTCACACACACACACACACACACACTGGATACTCTGGTTTCAAGACAAGGAGATTTGACTTGCATGAGGTCTTGGCCTATGCATCTCTCCATTTAAGGAGCTTCAGCTATGTGTGTGTGTGTGTGTATTCTTGGGTGTGTGCTGGTGTGTAAAGCGCATGCTAATGCAAGCTTGGTTGTGGTCCTTGGGATCAGACTGAAGATGACAATCCAGGGGGGCACATTGTGTGGACCAGCGGCACACTGAGCTTCACAGATGGGAGGAGGAGGAGGAGGAAGAGGAGGAGAGAGCTGTAGACACAGACAGAAGGAGAGAGGGCCAGCATCCTCAGCCTCATTTCGCTTTTAACTTCGTATTTGATTCGCACTCGACAGATCCAGTAGCCACTATGAAACCAGCTTTTGTGAGTATTGATTCCCTTCCAGGCAGCAGCTCCACTGGAGGCTCATTAATCTTTTCTACCTGCCTTGAGTGGACTGAATGGGAAAGTAATTGATGCTTTCTAGAATTTCTTTGGATATTATATTTCACGTAAAACCAGTTTGGTGATTGAACTTTGTTGCTGTATTTGCTAAATACAGCACAATTGACTGAGGAGAAAACGCTCAAACCTCTTTCCTTCTTTTTGCTTCTCCTCTTCAGTATTTCTCTAAAAATCTTAATCCTCTGTGGTATTTAAAACTCTGCAGGCAATTCATGCAGCATGTCTTTTGTATTTGCAACATTTGTGAACTTTTTGTGGATTTGAAGGAGCTTTTATTTCTTTAAGTAGAAACGTGGCCTCGCAGTTTTGTTCTGGAGAAGTCTCATGTCTTTGACCTGCTGAGATCAAACCCAACTTGTGGGTGTGTGTGTGTGTCACGGCCTGGTGCTAGCAGCAGGGGAGTCTATTCTTTAATTCCAACCAGGAGCAAACACAGGAGAGCCACAGGGGGCTGAAACATGCAGCCACTTCTTAATGTTCCTCAGGTCTAGAAACTGGAGATAAATGTTGTGCTTTCTGTTTCAACTTATGTTAAGAAAACAGGGTGACAGGGTACAAAAAAACCCAAAACCTGTTTTTTTCAATATAAATCGAGACAAAAAAAATAAGATATTATACCAGATTAATACATAGGATTAAGATTTTTGTGACATGATAGCGGATAGAGCAGGAAACAGGTGCTGCAGATTAGATTCAAACTTGGGCTGTTCACTTGTAGGCTAACCTCGACCGCGAGCACGCAACCTAGACCGCTAGACTTCAAAACATCAAAATACAAAACATCCCTCCTCTTACTTTTACCACATTTTGTTCAGCTCTTAACCATAGAGGCTGACACCTGCATCTGTTTAACAGCATAACATGTAATATGAAAACTATGCAAAAGGGATTTGATTGTTTGAAAATGGTATGAAGTACAATAATTTAACATATTTAAGAGCATATATGAGCATTAAAAAAACCAAGTGGTGCTAGCTCTGCTAACTTTAGCCACACTAGTTTCACTAGTTAATGAACTTGTTGATCTTTTGACTAGCATGCTTAATGTGACAGCATGAAATCATTTTTCTTCTTTATTAGACTTTAAAAAAATGTTTTTTTGCTAATGTTCATATTCCCATAGAGATTTAATTGTGATTCATCATGCAGCTTTTATGTGTCCTTTGCTAAGTTTTTAAGCTGCATTAAAGTAACAATGTTGCTTCAAACCCGAGCTTAACATTGAGGTATTTCAGAAGGTTGCTGATGAGCTGCTGACAGTGCTTTGTCCCGCTTTAGCACAGAGGTGTTGGCACCTCCTTTGGCCGATGGTGTGCTTGTGTTCCCCTTGATGCCATTCACTCGTCCATAGTCCTGATCCTTGTTACGGTGCCAACTTGCCCATTTGAAGCCGGTTGGACTGGGCACGCTCTCTCTGCAGGAACCTTTTGTTTCACCCTGAACAAGCTTCGCCAGGCATCCTTTAACTCTCCCACAACCCTCCTTTCTGAGTTCTTTTTAATTATTGTTGAAGATTCTCAAGGCTGACAATCAAAAGCAGCCAAAGTAGCAGCCGGAGCTGGCACCCTGCTGTGAGAGGCATGATAAATGGGCTCATGTGTCTTTAATATCGCCCTCACTATCTCTCGTCGCTGCTAGCTCTTCAGCTGTTGACCTCCACCTTCACCGCTGACTTCTGACCCCTCCTCATTGTGACCTCTCTCTCATAGCGAGTTCCCCTCACAAAGGACGCCTCTCCATTTCAGGTCTCTGTATTGATTCCATCCTGCAGCACAAAAACACATTCCTCTCTCTCCGTCTCGGATTAATTCTCATGGCACCGAGCTTCTTAGTCCTCCACCATGAAATTCAGAGGCTGTCTTGTTGTGGATGGGTTTTACGTCTGAGGAAATCACTGGGCCTTGTCCTCTGATAAGGATGTATTTACCCAGCTCCCACATTATATCACACCTGTGTTTCACGGTAGCTGCTTCAAATTTAAATTGGAGTGGCTCGTACTCCTTTTTCATTATAGTGGACAAGTGAAGCTGAAACAACATGACTGAGTGCAGCTGTGTGTTGTTCTGGCATCCTTGTGCATTTGCATTGTGTTTGAACCAACTCATCTGCATAATGTGAATTTAAAATGTAGCATCACTTGTTTGTTGTTATCCTTATTCACTACAACTCAGAGCTTTTGCTCTCCAGATGTAGTTGCAGATATCAGCATCTCTGTTTTCATGACTAGAAGAACACAGGCATGCCTCTCCTCTGGAGAGCTTAAGACATAACTTGGCAGCTGAAATACATCAGATGAAGATCATGGCTCCTTATTGTCCCCTTTCCGGACCATAATCCTCCCTTCAGCGTCGACCTCGGCCTCTTTATGAGACGTTAACACTGCCCTGTCCTCATTATCACAGAGTTACAGCAGGTCTGTGTGTATTGTATTTTATGTATTGTATCCTTGATTAATACTGATCGTCATCTGCAGCTCTTAAATTGGCTCGTTTCTGCTACAGCCTAATAAATTAGGTCAAAATGAGACTAATTCAATGTCAACATGTGGCAATTTTGTTATAAATTCAAAGCACAGAAAAGAGAAGTAAAGCACAACACACTTACAGAAGCTAAATATCTTGCCGCTATTGTTTTTTTATCTTTCACATCACTGGCATCAATCAAAAGGGGACTATATCATTGAAAACACAAATTCATGCTGCTATACATGTTTATGGTATTATAGAATGATGTGTGTGTGTGTACAAACAAATAATTTAAAAAAAGGAAAATGAGGGAAGCAGTGCTAATTTAAAAAGAATGACCATGTGCAACCATGTCAATAAGCTAATATTTTTAAGGAAAGGTGCTGAAAACTACTAGTACCATAGCTGCCTAGCATCAAACAGCTGAAAGACTCAGTTAATAACTAAGTTTTTCTCTTACTCCAGCATTCTCACAGTGTAACTTTCAGCTAAAGTAGGGACTGTTTTCAAGGAAAAAGCTCCAAAGGAAAGGGGCGACTGAATTAGCAACTAGCTTGTTAATGTAGCAAACATTTCACAGCCAAAGAGACAGATATTTCTGTGTACACTTGATAGATGACAAGGAGGAACCTAAAAGTATTGTTTATTAAACAAAAACACATAAAGCAGCTTAAAGCATAACCCCCAGTTAATAACTTCAATTTCATGCTCTGTAATTGCTAAGTATGAAAATAGACCAACCGTTTGCAAACAACTTTGCTAATCCTGTCAAATTTACTTTGAAACTTGTTTCTGTGGCCAAAAAAGAGTAAAAAGTTTGACATATTGTCTAATTCTTTCTGGTTGTACAACCCTCAAGTCAGTATGGTAAAATGAAATACCTGTGCTGTTTCTCCCTCCCTTTTCAGTTTGGTTTTAAGCTAGGCTAACTGGTAGCTTTGTGCTTACTTATCTGACAAGACCACTAAAAAAGGTTTACTGCTCAAATAAAACAAAACAAACAAACAAAAAATGTTTCTTGATTAAAGTTGAAGGGTGATGTGGAAAAAGAGCAAGAACAGCATGATCTGCATGATAACATTGCAGTGAAAGTAAGTGAAGCAAGTCTGACTGTGGGAAAGGATAACTTATGTAGCAGCAGCATTTTATTTTTGTTGATATACTCCTTTAAAAGTATGTCCAGTGTGTTTTCTGTTCGTATAAATCCAGCTTCTTTGTTCTTCAAGTGTTCTAAAACTACTGACAGGCAAAGACAGTCTAGTACAAACTGCCTGTTTTTTGCTGACTCATCTTGGTTTTGCTCAGGTAGCAAAAATGCTGCCAATTCACCATCACTTTCCCAGTTTAATGTCTGATTGAGAGAACATGTGGTGCCAGTAGACAGTGGTTATTCTTCATGCTTGAACAGCTAATCTGCCATCTGGTCAATTTGCAGTATTTTAATTAACACTATGAGGAGGTAGAGAATTGAGCAGATGGATTACAGTAATATTATCCTGACACTGCCTTTTGTCTCATAGCATAGGTCTCTCTGATGGAACTGATGTTTTATTCCTCTGAAGGTGAGGATAATGATAGAGTGAGTTAATGTACTGCAAACTGCAGTGTGTAACAGTCACATTGTCTCATAGCTGATGAATCCTTCATCCTCTTCAACTTCACAGACACCTCAGAGATTTAGCAAATCAAGCAAATCCCTTACATACAGTTTTCCTCTAGAGATTGGTTAAGTGCTGTTTATTTAAATGTCTTCTGCACAAATAGATCAGGAACACTGTATGGATTTTAATCTAAGCTCTATAAACACTGAAAACCTCTTTTGATGAGAAACTTAAAAAATCATGAGGGACACAAGTTCATATTTCAAGTTTACACAAAATATTTTTACCGTTACAAACTTTTACTGCTAAAAAGTAGCCTTAAGCTAGCTTTATGCTATTGACATGATGTCAGCAGAAATAGCTGAAGAAAGCAAGTAAACACCTGGCATAGGGTGGGTAGGTGCACAAAGCTAAGTCAAACCATGATTTTTTTCTTAGCAGAATCAGATGACTTCACCTGCCTCAAAACAACGAAGATCTAAATCCTTTGAAAGCGTAAGACGTCCACCTTCATTCAAACCTCTCCTGATCCTTTGGTTCTAGGGTTTGGTTCTGTCTTCTTTTGGAGCATTCTTTGTAGAAGTAGATGGGACCCTCAAAATGATATAATCTCTGTGATTATTCATTTCAACCTCTAAGCTATTCTAGAAGCTTTAATTTAGTTTCATTCACTCTAACAACAGTTCAGTTAAATCGTGATGCATCCTTCTTCAAAGTTAAATTTCCGACTGCACCTCTGACCAACATTTCTTTTCCAATTACTCACCACATTACTGCTTAGCAATTTACCCTTGGGGATCAATAAAGTATTTCTGATCTGATTCTGATTCTGATTCTGTTTACATCCATTTACAAGAGTTATGATGAAAAATGTACACATCAGTCTCCTGATGGCTCTACTTTGCCTTTTTATAATTCTACTAACAGGGATATACAACCTGTCCTGGGATTTTAAGAGCTTTTAGAGTTTGAAATCTAGACATAATGCTCTATCTGGTGGCAAGAAAATCACTTTCAGGCAAATATTTCCAAAAGGCCAGATAGAGAAAGTTTCTACTTTTATTTTCTGCTTCAATCATCTTGCTACCCAAAACGGTTGAAAAGAGCTTTTATTTGCTTTAAATCACACATTTCCTGCTGTTCCTTTGGATGCATTGAAGGAGATAACAGTATTCTCTTCATGCGTATTAATGTCGTCAAAACAGTAGGACATAAGTGACAATGCTGGGGGACATCCAACCCCTCGTATGCATGCGTTATGTGCAGATGCATGAGGTATTGCATGGAAACATGGGTACAAGGGCATCTTTTAGTTTTTGGTTATTCCTCTATCTTTACATGTTTTCTCTGAATTAATCTCTCAGTGAAACTATGATGAATTTTACAGTGTATATAACAGGAAACTAAACTTCCTTGAATGCATGTTTTTTAAGGGCTTCGTGAATATAGTAAAACATGCAACATTTGCTCGATTGCCATGAGATGAAATGTTGCTTCTTTACATCATATTTCGAGAGATGAGTGTTTGAAAATCATTCTCAGATTTTTGACTGGAGTAGAGATTCTGCTACCTGCAGCTCACAGCTTATCATAGTATCCTTAGTGAGCTATAAAGGTGATCAACCATCGAGTGTTTACTAAAGATGCCCTTCAAATGTCATCATAAATGTGTCGTTATAAAACTACATAGACCCAAATGCTCTCACTGTCTTCCCTCAGTGTCTGTATCATTTGGTGGTGTATTATTTAAGGCATGGGGGTATTTCTCTGTATTTTTTCTGGTGACAGGTGGAGGTCGAACGCTGCTGGCTCCTGCAGATTCTAATCTCTTTCTTCTGCTCCTGTTCACAGATCGAGAAGATCATGACGCTGATTGGTGCCGGGATCGATTTCTCCAGAGATCAGCAATACGCTACACCAGGTAGAGTATGATCATTACTGCGTTTTATGCTGTTTAGGTTCAAAATTTGACACCTTGACACTGGGCGTGTAATTTGTGAGATCAATGATTGCCAGAAGTCTGAAGGGAAAAGTAAAAGCCAGTTTCTACATCTTAGTGCTGGTTTCTTATGTTTTCACTGGCTCTCTGACTGTTATCCCCAGCACCTTTGGTTTGAAAATCAAAACCCTAAATTATCAAGTCAGATTGAGCCAAAGGTTTCAGAAGTTTTATAATAGTCATTATGTTATTCCCTCAGAACCATTGATTAGCTGTTGGTCATGTGATGCACATTGATTTATTGTCATAGAAACTTTTGCAAATGCTGTCTTGTTGTGTCTCCAACCTTTTTATTATTCCCTGTCCCTGCTAAGAGGTTTTATTTTTATCATCATCTAGATTATTTGGTCCCTAACAGCAGCCTAAAAGGAAATCAAGATAAAACAGGAGACATGGTCAGTGGAGGAGGTGCCTGATAACAAATAGCAGTTCTGTTAATGACAGAGAATTGGACAAAAAAGTGGTATGCTGGCAGACCGTTGGTGTTGTTAATGGAGCAAATAAGGCTGGGGATTGGCAGATCAAGAAAAACAAAGATGATGCTTTTAAGCAGCTTTAAAAATGTTGCATTTATAAAGGGTAGAACAGAGGCCCTTTGAATTAAGTTTTCTTGCCTTACTCAGAGCCATAGGTTACATTTTAAAGATCAAAATTAAATTGCTACTAACCTTTTTTGATGTTGTTTTTCACTTGGGCATAGTTGTCTTATGAAATTTGTGATGTGAATTCTATTATCAATTCTGCCAAGTAATTCTGGTTATAGCAAGCGGCAACCTCCGGTCTCAAATTATGAGGCAATGCCGCAAAGTGCTAAAATCTGCAGTTCATTAAGTGTCCACTTAAGGCTCGCTCTGGAAGTACCAGAAACCACATTTACCCTAGCCTCAAAAAAAAAATTATTAGAGCAAAAATAAACATATTTATTGCCTAGTACAACTAATGGCATCACTCTGAATAGCTGATTTCCCTAACAGCACTGTACAGAGGATCAATTTTTTCCTAACTCAGCAGCTTAGAAGATATCAAGGTCACAGGTTTACCCATTCAACACCTGACTGACAGGCAAGTGACCTATAGCTGTTAGTGTGGAGGTTCAAAGCCCACCCCATTTTCAATATGGCTCCTGCAGGCAATTTGTTTCACTTTGTATCAGAAGCAGATGGGTGACATCAAGGAGTCTACATCCATTTATTATAGTCTGTGGGTTATAGTAACAGAAGCTTTTTGGCTGTTGACACTCAGAGAGAGCATCATCTGTAGGGATTATAGTCAGCTGCATATATCTAATGTCATTGAAGTTCTTTAAAGCCCTGTTTACATGACAACGTTTCACTGTGTGTCACTCAAAAACGCAAAAAGCGCAAAGAAAAAAAATCTGCAGAGTAGTATGTATAACAGACCTGTAGGTGGCGATATAACTGTAGAGTCTATTTGTAGCCCGCCGCTGAAGTAGAGGTAGGCTGATTAATTGGTATGCATATCAAATGTGTCTTATCTGAGCGCAGAAGTGGAGCAACAGATGCACACTTTGTTGAAAGGCAATCAGCAGATTCAGCAGCACAGGGACTTGGTAGTTCACCATTGAACCGTTGTTGTTGTCTGGTTCGCACATGGCAATTAAAAGTTCCCACAACGAAAGTGGAATGCTCATGCCCAAAAAGGAGCTTGGCGTCAGCATTTCCACTTAAACTCCAGCTTGCTTTTTACACGGCAACGGAGCCTGCAGTGTGTCAGAAAAATTGCACTCTGGAGGGCGTTTCTAAAAAGTTGTGTTTTAGGTCCACAAAAAGGCTGTTTCCGTGTAAACAAGAGGCCGAAACGCAACAATACTTAAGCGTTTCATCCTAAAACCGTTTTTGTGTAAACAGCAAAGAACAGTACAGAACTTGCTAACCCTACAGAGGCAACATGTAGCATCTTTGTCACTGAGAACACACAGAAGCATCTCACTTAATGTTTAATGCTAACTAATAAAAGGCAGTCAACTAGAGCAAACAGCTGTTTTGGGAAAAGTAGGGGTTATATAATTATGTAAGCTTATTTTCTCTCTGATTTGAATTTTTGCTCATTAGGACTTTAGTTTTTTAGTTTTTTTCTCTGCTTCAACACATTTCTTGAAAGTTGAAGGGATTCAGACAGTTTAACCACCTTGGTAATGACATTTCAAAGGAAGGCCCAGCTGGGCTCTGTTCTCTGAGCTTAAACCACATTGCTAGTTGTTTCAACAGAGTGGCAGAGACAGGTATTTATTTATCTACTCTGCCACTCTTCCCTTTACCGGTGTTGTGCTAAGCATTCTGTACCTCTCCCCTTGTTGTTCCCTACGCTTGTCGAAACCTTATCATCAAGGATGATGGATGGCGCCTGGGGACTCTTGCCACAAACCAAAGAATCGACCCTCATTATTCAACATTCCCCTCTAGTTTCCACTGTACCTCTGCTACATTTAAATATATTTAAGCAAAGCTATGCATCCAGTGTGCTAAATTTTCTGTCTTCCTGTTCTCACTCTGTTTGTTATTCCCTTCACTGGAGTGAGCTGTTTAAATATTAACTGCTACGCATGTCAGAGGATGAGCTCATGTTGCTTTTGATACTCATGGAAAGCTGAGACCACTGCAGAGAAGAAGTTAGCCCCTCATCACAGGCTGTTTGCTCTAAGTCAGAATCTGTTCCTCTTACTGTATGTGTCAGTCTCAGTGTTACAGCTGCTGTGCTCGGAGCCGTGTCTCAATAAACCTGTCAGGAGATCATCAGAGAACTATGCTGCTGATGTGAGGAGCTGCAAACCTTTTCTTCTTTTTTTTTTTCATCCTCTCTGATTCAACTCAGGGTTTGCCTCCTCGCTGTGTTGACTTGAGAGCATCTGATTGGCTCCGTGCCTGCAGTCTCTTGTACTTTTCTCCTCTCATCTGATTGACTTATACATCAGAGTGAAGGGGAAGAGGAAGAGGAGGAGGAGGAGTGTGAAGGAGACCTAACGAGTGAGAGTAAAAGGCTGATGTGCAGAAGCTGGTGGCAAAGGCTCAGAGTAATGAGGGATGGGAGGTCCGTGGTGGCGCTGACAAAGAGCAGCCACCTGCAGTGAGAAAGGGAGGGAGAGAAGGGAGGGGTGGAGGAGCATGCAATGAGGAGAGAGAGAGAGGGAGTAAAGGAGGAAAGAGAAAGAGACGGCAGAACAGTGAGCAGCCAGGACAATAGAAGGACGCTACCTTTGCATCTGTTGGATCTGCCAAGAGTGGACTATCGCTGCTGCTGCTGCTGGACACATCTCACAGTCTGAGGAGAGGAGAGACAGCTTTAGCGCTTCATTGTCTGCAGGAGAGTTTATTCAGTGGGACAGATTTTTACCAAAGTGCTCTTTGAAGCAGCTGCTTGGATCACTGACTGCATTTTCTTTCCTTTTTTGACAAATTTACAAGCTTCCAGAGTCACCAAAGTGGAATTATTGTAGCTCCTCTAAAAACAGGATTCGTTTGACTGAGAAGATGAAGGAAAGAGAGGCTTTAAAACCTGCAGTTTACACATGAATTGAATGTAAAGTTAGCATGCCTGTTTGTTCTTTTAAGTTGTCTGTAATACATATTTATTGTACATTTCTGTTTGTACAAACAGAATGATGTGCTTTTCTTTTTTAAGAGAAGAGAAATGATTTACTCTGTAAACTTTTATCTGTAACTGAGAGAGGGGAGACCTAAAGTAGGAGAACCTCGTGAGAAATTAATGTTCAAACAACAGGCGTGTTTGTGTTTTTTGCTTTGGAAGGCAGTTAAAACATACCGGTAATGTGTTTACAGTCGTAGAAGCCAGTGTTTGTCCTTGTACCGGTTAGACGCCTCTCAGCTCAGCTGCTGACAGCTGTCAGTGCAGCTTCTTTACTCCATCAATCCCTGCTGGTGATGGCAGTGTTTCTGTCCATCCTGCTGCTTTCCAATGCCGTCATTCTCAAGATGATTCCTGTCTGAATTGTCTGTGGATTTTGTGTGGAAATGTTGGGTCTGTAAATATGGGATGACCTTGTTTGGTAATTAGTGGCCTCTTCTAAAGAAGTTTTCATGTAGCTGAGGAAACTTTAAAAGTGGAAAAACTGGACATTTATGACCTGCTGCTCTCCTGTCTGACCTTTCAGAGGTGTGGCTTTTAGCTTTGGACTGGACATGCTAACTTTTGATAACCCTCACGTGGACCCTGCAGACTGTTATAGCTAGTAACAGTGCAGCTGGTAGCCCACCAGCCTGCACCTTTCTCCATCTCCATCACCCCTGAGATCAGGGGTGCTTGAAAACATATTGGGTGACTGTGGTTCGGCCCCCGCTGCCCTGCGGGAGCTGACGCCCTGCTCACACAAGACCCTGTCTCCCCCGGCGTCCTGCTGCGCGTGCGCTCGGCTCTGCTGGCCGAGAATGATGTGGCAATGCCACATCTCATCTTCAGAGTGCCGCTGCTACCGGCTCAAAGGTTTCTCCCTCCTAAAGCGTTTTCCCCTGTCGGCAGGTGCTGCAGGCCGGCTGCTGGACCAGCCTGTGGGGGACTGGCTGGAACACGTCGGGCTGCCGCAGTACGAGAGCAAACTCCTCCTGAATGGTTTTGATGACCTGCACTACATGGTGAGTTCTTTTCTATGATGTCCTTTTGTCTTTAATTGACAATAAGGCTCTCTCCAGTTTTCTTTTCTTATCTTTTGTTTCTCATCTTTCAACACTCACTTCTGTTTGACTTCAGTTGGTGTCTTTGTACCACCCTCCATTAGCAGTGACAAGATCCCATTATCTTCATCCAAAGTTCAATTAGCTGAAATCCTATAACAACCCCTCCCTTCATCTGGGGTCTCACTTTTTCCAGCAGCTTCAAAATGTTATGACAGGAGCTGTTTATTGTGTGTAGATTTTGCTTATTATTCCACTTCTCCCATCACAACTCACCTTTAAAAAAAAATTTCAGGCCTAGATGGTCCTTTCAGGTTACTCTCAGGCTGAGATTTATAGTACTTTTATCTACACTCACCGGCCACTTTATTAGGCACACCTGTCCAACTGCTCGTTAACACAAATTTCTAATCAGCCAATCACATGGCAGCAACTCGATGCATTTAGCCAGGTCGACATGGTAAAGATGATCTGCTACAGTTCAAACCGAGCATCAGAATAGAGATTTAAGTGACTTTCAATGTGGAATGGTTGTTGGTGCCAGACGGGCTGGTCTGAGTATTTCAGAAACTGCTCATCTACTGGGATTTTCACGCACAACCATCTCTAGGGTTTACAGAGAATGGTCCAAAAAAGAGAAAATATCCAGTGAGCGGCAGTTCTGTGGGCGAAAATGCCTTGTTGATGCCAGAGGTCAGAAGAGAATGGCCAGACTGGTTCTGATTGAAAGGCAACAGTAACTCAAATAATCACTCGTTACAACCGAGATATGCAGAAGAGCATCTCTGAACGCACAACACGTTGAACCTTGAGGCAGATGGGCTACAGCAGCAGAAGACCACACCGGATGCCACTCCTGTCAGCTAAGAACAGGAAGCTGAGGCTACAATTCGCACAGGCTCACCAAAATTGGACAATAGAAGATTAGAAAAACGTTGCCTGGTCTGATGAGTCTCGATTTCTGCTGCGACATTCGGATGGTAGGGTTAGAATTTGGTGTCAACAACATGACAGCATGGATCCATCCTGCCTTGTATCAACCGTTCAGGCTGCTGCTGGTGGTGGTGTAATAGTGTGGGGGATATTTTCTTGGCACACTTTGGGCCCCTTAGTACCAAGTGAGCACCGTTTCAACACCACAGCCTACCTGAGTATTGTTGCTGACCATGTTCATCCCTTTATGACCACAGTGTACCCATCTTCTGATGGCTACTTCCAGCAGGATAACGCGCCATGTCATAAAGCTGGAATCATCTCAGACTTATTTCTTGAACATGACAATGAGTTCACTGTACTCAAATGGACTCCACAGTCACCAGATCTCAATCAAATAGAGCACCTTTGGGATGTGGTGGAACGGGAGATTCGCATCATGGATGTGCAGCCAACAAATCAGCAGCAACTGCGTGATGCTATCATGTTAACATGGACCAAACTCTCTGAGGAATGTTTCCAGTACCTTGTTGAATCTATGCCACGAAGGATTAAGGCAGTTCTGAAGGCAAAAGGGGGTCCAACCCGGTACTAGAAAGGTGTACCTAATAAAGTGGCTGGTGAGTGTATGCTGTCATTTACTTTGTCCACAGCCTCTCTGATATCATAGCAGCTTGTTGGCTGCTTGTTGAATCCGGTGTGTGTTACACACCAGTATGGCCGAGCTCTTAGTGAGAAATGGGATGCTGGTGCCAAGCTGACACGTTTATAGAGCTCATAGTGTGCAACGCCACTATGAGTTGGCTGTGATGCTTTTGTCAGTGATGAAGATGGATGGAGGAGAGGACCGAGGACTCTGCTGGTGGGCAGAGCCAGTGAGCATGTTAGAAGTGAAAAGACTGTTATGGGTCAGGAAGGAAACTCTTTCCTTCTTCATCAGGTCTGTCATAAGACCTCTCTTAAACACAAGAGGAGTCATGTGTTATCTCACTGTAATCTAATCCCAGCATGACTTTTAATGTTAGTTTCCTGAACACATTTTTGGTTTACAGGCTGCAGGCTACTTTAACAGTCATCCTTTTTCATCCTTATATTCCTGTATTTCACTGTAGTTAGAATGGTGGTATTGTGGTTTTATACGTAACAATCAACCAGACTTTGCTGCACATGGGTTGAGAGAGGTCCATTCATGTGTTCAAGTCAGATTCAGAGTGTTACACGTACATTTTCAATCTATACAAAAAAATTAGGCAGTGCTGTTGAAGTTCTTCATTTCTTCAATCACTTATGAAAACGTCTACAATTGCTATAACAAAGAAAGGCATTCTGGGACTGAATTAGTAACAAAGACATTACAGTCTTGTCTTTAGCTTGAGTATTTTAAATGTTCAGTAAAGAAACACTGAAAATGTAATCTTTGAGAATGTTTATAGCAAGATACAACTACACAGAATCAGTATTAAAAACATTATATGCAACAATATATATTGTATGTGAGTCAACATAACTGTTTCTATAACAGAAACAGAGAAAGTAATCCAAGATGGCTGTCTTGATATTCAGCCATCAACTGTGTAGGGATAAACAGATCCAACTTTTCTGGTCCCGATACCAGTACTTGGGCTTTGGGTCTTGACTGATACCGATCTAATACCAGTGTTAAAATAATAATCTGCATTCCCTACTGTAAGACATAAGACTGGTAATGTTTTTGGTAAAAGGCAAAAAAAGAGTCCATATGGAATAACTGAAAATGATGTTTATTTAAACTATAAAGTATTGAAATGTTTACCAGCAGTTTGGTGAAAAAATGCTTTAGAACTATCAGAAATTAATATTTAGTTGTAAACTTTTATATACAGTGGACTGGTAATGCAGAAAAAAACACTAAGAAAGTGCATCTGAGGGAACATCCCAGTACAAACTGTATTACGCAACTTTCTGTAACCAGATACTGTAAACAGAGTGACAATTTTGTGAGAAAAAAGGGAGAAAAACTTTGTTTGATTTCATCATTATTTACCTTTAGTGTCAAGTTCTTTAAGTGACAACCAAAATTCTAGTACAAAATACAAGAGCGCCAGTAAAAAAAACTAAAAACAAAGCATAGAGCTGGTTGCCTAGATCAACACCACAGATCAGCTTTTTCTTGTCGATACCCGATCCTACTTTGAGAGGCTTGATCCGGTCAATACCAGGATTATATCGGTGCATCCTTAAGACTGTGTTTTTTATATTTGAGTCATAATCTCAGTGATATCACCCAGTGGAAGGGCCTTTTGAAGCTGTATTGTAAATTCTGACTGAACCAGACTTTGCTCGAACCTAGAAATACAAAGCAAGGTGCAGAAACAAACCTCCTTGAGGAGAAATGGATAAAGAAACAGATTTTTGAATAGCAAGTTAAGCTCCAACCATATGAGACTTTTTTTTCTGAATTTACTGTCAATGTGAACCAAGTTTCCATCGGAGCACATGGAGCACACAGCTGATACAGATACCTACTCCTTCTTTTCAAACTTGTCCAGGTCTCTCTGCTGTGTGACCTTATTTCTCCCCATGTATGGTTAGACAAATACATTGTGTGATTATTTTAGCGAACAATCTTTAAGTTGTTGAAAATTAACCAGCCACCAATTTTACTATTATATGGTGCATGAGATCCATTGTTTTATGTTGGAGTGCTTGAAGTAACCAGTGATGTTTACATAACCATTTTATCCTCAAACCTTGACTTCTCCTAAGGCACTCATCTAGACTCCACATTCGTAAGATGGACTAAACTCATCTGTGTCCAAGTTAACTCCCTCTCTTCTTACCATAACCATTTCCCCTGGGGGGCACACATCAAAGCATTTGTCCAAGTACCTAAATGCAACTTAACAGTCAGTTTATCAAGTCAACAGTGCATCTGCAATGTCATTTAGATTTACAAGACACAATGTCAGACACACTCCTGAATTCAGTCCCAAAGTGCAGCCCACGCAAACCTTAAGGGGAAGAAAACACATTTTCATTCCTGTTATCCAGCAGCAGGTTGATTCTTCAAAGGTGTTTTCATGAGCTGACAGATGTTTTCTGTCTGCTTGTGAAGATAACACGCACGCTCGAGGTGAATCCAGTGTCTGAAGCTTCAAACACTGCACAAGCTCCAAAATATTTAAATGAAGGTAAACTTCTTCAAAAATCGTGACAACGGGAGGCACAAGCTGAACACAACCCCAAGAGAATGGATTAGGATGCAGGTCGCAGTATAAATATTGGGATGGTTAAATTAAGCTCATATAAAAATATCAAGCATGTTTTATCGTCGTTAATTGTATCACAAAGCTAGAAACTTCACACTGATGAAGACTCAGAATATATGTGAATATGTGCTCTTCTCTCATGTCTGTAGTAACCAGCTGTGTCTGACTTATTTTAGGCTACTTCCACGAATAATCTTTAATCTACTTTGCATAATTTAAGAAAAGAGAAATTCTCCATTTATCAGCCTCCCTCTCTCTCTCTCTCTCTCTCTCTCTCATCCTGTACTATCATCAGCCATGTTTAACTCCATGATAAAGCCAGTGAAGTCACTCTCAGGGTTTAATCTTCCTAATGTCTTTTAGTCTTTCACACTCTCCCTCCTCAACCATGAGTCCTCTTCTTTCAAAGCTGGATATTTTTCTATCTTTAAACACAGCTTACTGCCCACCTGGCTTTCTGAAATCTCTAGAGGATTTAGGAAAAAAGAAAAGATCGGTAGCATTTAAACAGTGTGTCCTCATCATACCAAATGTTGACCTTTTTTTGGGGAATCACAATTTAGTCATGATTGGAAAGGAGAATTACCCTCTCAGTCACCTTGCCTTGACATAACTGTCTAGATGTGCTGAATGAGCTCTGGTCCATGGAGTGGATTGGGGAGAACAATCTGTGATAACCAGGAAGAAATTTCTTTGGTCTTATTTTATTTCTAGCCTTGAGGCAGAGGTAGATGCAACCTTCAGATGTTCAATTTTGATGGCAAGTAATAGGAGACCTTGTCTGATTTGTTTCTGCTTTCGTGAAAGGCAAAGGCAATAGATGCATACAGATGTAGTGATTTTTTTAAAGGGGTATCTCAAACCATTATATTCTTTAATAACTGTAGTACATTCAATATAAAAGAGAATTGCACATTAGTTTTGGGTTTGAAATAGGCTAAAAAAAATACTTTGTAGTCCAGGCGGCGTTAAACTGTGTTTTCACCATTTTTGACAAAGATAGGAATGAACTAAGTTGACTCACTGTTGCTACTTTTGTGCACATTGTATGTGCTCTTCAGTTATTTTTATGTACCTGATTCATGTAGGCTTGTTTGGTTGGGGCCACTCTGAGGTTGTAGGTGTATGTAATGGATGGATGAACTTAAAGCTCCTGTGAGGAACTTTGGTTTCTGTCAGTTTTGGCGCCCCTTGTGGCAAAGGTTAGATGTCTTGTCAAGTACATGTGAAAGACATGCTTTCCAATGAAAAACTACTGGTGACAAGCCAACAATAAATTTTTCAATAATAAATAATTATTGCAAATGAATTAAAATAGGTTGCTGGTATAAAAAAATCAAAGTTAAATTTTAATTCTTTTGCAATTTATTTGTTTATATTAGTTTTTTTTAGTACATTACATTGTATAATTTTAACTCTTTATTGCCATATTTATTCATCTATTTTATATTTTGGACTTTGGAGCTGCATATTTAGACACTTGCAGTCTGTTGTTTCTATTTACAAAACTGATTCATTGTGTTATTGCTGACTAATATTTAATAAGGAATTTAATTCTGCAGAAGTATATACTTTGTTATTAAGCAGTTGCAAAAATAGAGTCAAAAATGAATGTGAAGAAAGCAACAGTTGTATCCGCAGTATCATTTGACTTGAAAATGAAGCAATAATTGAGCAGCAAACACTACCGGTCGCTCTGAAACGAGCTGCTTTAATCTTCCCATGCGAATGAAAAGTGCTGGAAAAACAATCATTAAGAAACAGCCGGAGCCAATGTGCAGCAGATCACTAATTAAACAGTGTTTACTCTGCCATTCAGGATGCTGTGATCTCTGTCTATCCTGCAGGCTTGCTTTAGAAACGGATCAATAACAGCAGTGATTGTATTGTGTTAACGCACTGAGGCAGAGGCAGGCCTCCTCTGAAACCAATTAGAAGCTTTTTATCGACTTGTGGTGCAAATGTCCCCATGAAACAAGCTCAGTGTGACCGTGCTGTCCTCCAGCGCTCACTGTTCCTGACAGCTGATGTCTGCTGAAACCAAACAGCTCATTTTCTTAACAGTGTGCTTAAGATTGCCTCGCCTTTCTGCTGTGTCGTTCCCTGTGATGGAATCTGTCTAACATTGTTCCAAGTTAGTTTGTATCCAAGGCAACTGTGTCACCGATGCACTTCTTAGGGGTCATAATGTTGTTTGAAGCTAGCATGGAGCAGGCTAGCGGAGTCAGTGAAGGAGTCTTGATGCATGCTAAAAGGCAGTTACTTGGCTTCAGTGTAAAAGTTCTTACATGATGATTATAACTTTGTATGTAGGACCATATGTTGGTGTCAGAAGAATTCAAACTTCAGTTTTTCTGCATCCAGGAAATCCAATTTGAGGACACAAAAACAAGTTAGCTTCAAATAATCTCTTCTGTGAGTCATCTGCATACAAGTGCAGCAAACGTTTCACCATGTTTTTATCATCTTGCATCTTCTTATATCTCTGCTGATCTCTTATCCAAAGAGAGCAACGTCACCACCTACAGTAGTTTAGGGCACCACCCCTACCTGTTGAAATACATAATTGACATCTATAGACACAGTCAATGGTTTTGATCGAACTGACGTCTGTAGATGTAAATTGCAGCCAATGAGTTAAATTCTTTATCCTAACTTGGACCCCATTCTTGCTTAAACAAAAAATTGTAAACCATTGCAAACAAAAGAAGCCCAGATGTTTATCACTAACCAATAGCCCCATAATTAGCCGATGTTCCAAAATGCTGATTTCAAATGATAAGACGGTTCTAAGATTGCCAAGCTGAGAGAAACGTCCAAAAAGTGACATATTTCAGTCAGGACCAATTTTGTCAAAAGAATTCATTATTTATGCCCAATAAATTGTGAGTTATATCTGGCAGTATGGCTCTGTTCTGGAAGCTCCCTGCCCTTGCACGTGCTTATTTGGGATGTCAAAGCTTGAGGTGGTGAGAACACACCTCCTCTCTGTTTCATGTATAAAAAGCCAAGACAGGGAGAGCAGCAGCAAAGACCCCAAAGGGTACAAGAACAGAGCAAGTGTCAGTGACAATACATATGACACTGGAAGGGAGGCTGGGAAGTTTAAATAGAAAGGCTGTTTTACTATTTGACAATTGGATGCATAGATGTTATCAGCTTTAAGAGCAGCTGATGTTCTGTGGGCTGAGCTTGGCTTTCGGGACTGCCTGAACTAACCATGATCGGTTTGCATCCAGCAGTCTCTCCTTCTTAATTTCTTTTTTTTCTACTCGTTAATTTCTGTCATTCAGCAAATGCAAAGTGACTTTCCAATAGAGTCAATGCCACCAAAGCCTGCAGACATATTAGGACTTCAGTAATGGTGTCATGCATTAGCGGCTCAAGGATTGCAAATGGATTAATAGATTTTTCTGTTGGGGTAATGGCGATGATACATGGCTCGTTTATCTGCCTGAAAAAACGTTGGTGCAGGAATTAAAGGAGTACATTTATAGAATATTTCTGTTTTCTGTGCTGTTTCCTGGCAGCCTTTCTTCACAGGCCTGTGTGGTCTTTTGACAGCCTTTTTAGGAGGACAAGCTATGATTTCAGTGCTGTTGGTTGGCTGTCCTTTAGAGGATGGGGATGACTGATCCGTGCCCTCGAGCCTCTGGCCTGAATTCAGAGTGCCTTTAAACCAGAGGGACTGCTGTGGCCGTGCTCCGGATCGGCCGAGTAGAGAGCAGCATTTTAATGAGAGAACGGAGGGAAGCAGAGATGGATGGATGGGAAGCTCAGGCACAGACACAAAGCCGCATACCTCACTCTAATCTAGATGTATTCTTTTCAGCCGTGTTGTGCTGATGTAAGCTTTCTTCCAACAACAATGTATTCTCACTTTTTAGACCTGCTGAGCCGGTGGTGGGGAAAAGGTTGCTCCTCATTTATCAGAATTTTCCCCACAGGGCTGTCACCACCACACTGTTTGTGTTCTCAGAGTGTCAGTTTGGGGATAAATAGCTCATCAAGAAACAGCAGAGTTAAATATTGTGGCAGGAGATGAGAGTTTCAGTGACTCAGCTTTTTTTTCAAGGACTATTTGACACCCCCTCCGTTTTTTTTCCCCACAATTAACTTGTGAGTTTAGGATTGATAGTCCTTGTTTTCGGCAGGGGTTAGTAAAGCAAACAAAAACAGTTTATATATAAATAATTTGCTAAATAGTTTTCAGTTTGGCTGAACAGGAAACATCATATCTGAGGAGTCAAAGGCAGAAGAAAATGATTTTTTGTTCTTAAAAATGACTGGAAGGAGTACTGGAGGGACAGTATAAAGTCTAACATCATTTTATTTATTGTCAATCTCACAGACCTGTTCAATCATAAGAGACGTTTGTTTGAATATAAATGGCTTTTCATAAAAAAAAATACAATACAGTCAAGCCGAAACATCATCTGCAAAATATTTATTCTGTAAAACTTTAGATAAAAAGGGATTGTTAAATTCCACCCAAGAAAAAAAACAAAACAAAGCAGCTGCACTGCTGCGCGTTGGCAGTACTTGGGAGTAAAATGTGCAGAAAGCAGCCATTGATATGTGAGCGAATAGTGTCAGTTTAAAGTCTTCGAGGTCTACTCCTCCCCACAGAGCCGTTTATCATCTCATCTCAAATGGGACAGTAATGCAATGATCCATGCGCTGTGAGAGTGTTATTATCCATCCAGCTCTCCAAACAGCTCCATCCTGAGCCGGAGAGGCAGCGATCAGCGTGTTGCTGCTCACAGATAATGAGCTCTGCGCTGTCAGTTTAGAGCAGAGTATTAAGAACTGAAAGAGGTGAGTCATGATGGGAAATATGAGCTCCAGCTACAGACGGGCTCACACTCTGCACATGTTTGGGATGATGTCACTTCCTGGGACATTGTGTGCACTGGTTTTGGGTTTAACTTTTAATTCTTGCCTTGTTTTTCTATCTGCAGGTCCATTTTTGTGTCCTTCTCTTTGTTTTTGT
This sequence comes from Labroides dimidiatus, assembly GCA_030710495.1. Lineage (NCBI taxonomy): Eukaryota > Metazoa > Chordata > Actinopteri > Labriformes > Labridae > Labroides > Labroides dimidiatus. Next base: position 11,520,191 of record CM061151.1, on the reverse strand, counting down.
CGGTCCATTAGTCCTCTTTGGCATAATATTTTTGTATTTTTTTCCCTCTCTTACAGTTTCTTGTCTATCTGCACATCCTTGTTGTTGTTGTCATTTGCATCTGTCTTTCCTATTTTCCCCTTCTTTGTCATTTCCTCCGTTTCTTTTTCAATCTCAATCTCTAATTGTTTTAATTTCTATCCATGCCATTCACCATCAGTCTATTCTCTTTCCTTTTTCTCCTGTCTTTTCTGCACGACATTCTTTCCTCTTTTATATCAGTCGCTCTCTTTTTGGCTCTGTGACACGGTTTTCTTGCTTTTTTCCATCGTCATGTCATCCTCTCTTTTGATATTCTGTCTTTCTTTCTCATCAAATTATTCCCAGACAGACTGATGCAAACTTTTACCAAATCATTCTCTGGATGCTGCTCTATTGAGACACAATGTATCAGAGCCTTACTAAGCAGATTTATGAACATTATGATTCTATGGGCAGAATTACGAAGGTTACTCAGCAGTCTCAACATCACTGACAGGCTCACTCCTCCTCTTTGCTCATCCTTTCCTTTCTTGTTTGAATTGATGGCATCTGCATGAAAAACAGGCTGTCAGGTTTGACCTACAGACATCTACAGCATCTTGCCTCTCCTTTTGTGTGTGTGTGTGTGTCTATGTGTAAGTGTGTGTGGATTAACTTGCAGTTGATATTGGAGAGTCAGCTACATGTACTCTGAGTGGTCACAATTTGTTCCTGAGGCAGCATCATGATACTTAAACACACGAGATTTTGTTGCTGACCTCTTCTTTAGAAGTCACTAAGCAAGCGTTTACGGCCAACAAGACGGACTCGCAGCTCTTCTCTGCCTCTTCCTGTCATTGGGGTAGTATCCTTGTTGAGTTCTTTAGAAATAAAATCTAATACCACATGGTTGTAAGAAAAGACAAAATAGAGGGGTTACACAGAACAGTTGTATGAAATAATCCTGTTTTTACCTCACAGAATTACTTCAGGCGGTGATTGTAGGAGTAAAAGAGTCTCTCCTGACATTTCACACTGTTTTGATTTTTTACCCCCACAGCCATCAGTTACAGTCAGATATCGATGTGTCGTTTTCTCCCTCTCAATCTCATATCGCTGACCACTCTTTACGAATGACATTGATTTATCGCTCCTTTCTCTCTGTTATCCATTACCTGCCACACACAGTCCCCGAGCTGCTGCTGTGTGTAACCAAAGATGGGTTTCACCACCATTCGCACACATCCCCTCATCCTCTCATCCTCTCCCCCTCACACACACACAGAGCACACATCTCATTTAAAAGGTTATCGATGAAGCTACAGTCAGGGAGTTAATCTGTGGGGGAGGAGTTCGAAAATGTCACTCAGGAGAAATTGACCTTTTTCCTGCAAAGGTAGCATTAGTTATGATCAATACGGACCCTGCAGCAAAGGCTCTCCTCATGTGAGATGTATCTTTACTTAAAGTTACAGTGGCACCAAACAATCTGCATTTTAGAATTCCTGTGATTTGATTTATTCTCATGATGTTTTTGTCTGTTGTGACATATTTTGATTGGAATCCATCTCCGTTTCTGTTTTCGCGATCAAGAGTTTAGTTTTTATCATTTACGTGTTTTTGGCAGCGATAGCCTCATGGATCAAAGCTGTTATCATTTACCAAAAATCCTCTGCTGGTATTTTATTCTACAGGGAAGCAATGTCATGGAGGACCAGGACTTGAGAGAAATCGGGATCACAGATCCAAGTCACAGAAAGAAGATCCTGCATGCGGCACGTTCCTTACCGAAGGTGACACAACACTGATTACTTGTTCACTCTCTGTCTCATCGTACTATAACCTCATTCATTGTTTTTTATTGTATCTGATGGTTGATCACAAGTTGCCAATCTCCCCCTAATAACAAGACATTGGTGTAACAGGGATGAAATGAAGTACATTTACTTATCTTCTATTCTCAAATACAATTTTAAGTACTTGTGGTGTCCTTAAGAGTTTCAAATTAACACCAGCTGCTTCAGCTGCATTACAACCCTACAGAAAACCCTGCAGAATACTAGATTCATCTAAAACAGCTGCTTTACTGTGATATTAAAGTGTAACGTTATTAACTGTAGGTGTGTTATTTTCGATTTTAAAGTACATATTAACAATAAACTATTCTTACCAGTGTCATGATTTAGGAATTAAATAAATGCCAAAACATGCCACAAAAACTGTATATAATGAGGTTTACTCTTAGATTAATGATCCAAATGAATGCTGCACTACTACAACAGTTTGGTCTCTGCCGGCTTTTGTGATGCAGCTGCCCACTGACATCAGTCTGTTTAGTTGCGTCTGTTTGCTGAGCTCGTCTGTTGGAACTCAAACTCAAATTATTTTACTTACTTTATTTTTCAATTTTGTCTCGAAAAAAAGTGCAAATAATGTGTTTTATATCTACTGAGCCATTTGTAAGAAGTTAAATAAAATATACAATTTAAAAGCACATCATTGTTTTCCAATATGGCTGAAGCGAGAAGATGCTATGGTTGCTGAGCTATGGTGCGCCGAAAGAGACAAAGTAGTAGCATTGTCAAGAATGGCTTTAATTTTGCATCTTAATCATGTCATGAGGGACTTATTAACGCTGAAATCTGTTGTAATTGTAAACTTATTGCTTATTACATGGACATCTAATATAAAAAGTAGCTTTAGGAAATATGCTACATTTTTAAAACACTGACATTAATTTAAGTTACGTTTTCAAACTTTTTAAAAGAAAAGCATGATTAATAGAAATGTTTCAAACATGAAATAGAATTTATGCAACAAAACCATGTTATTCTGTCCTTTTAATAAATTCAAATTTTATTCTACCACAAAGTTTGAATTTGCACAGAACAACCAAACTGGGTCTAGTGTAGTTAAACTAATTTTCCTTCAAATGGACACAAAAATAAAATGGTGTGCACCAGGTGTATAATGATGTTAAAAATATACCGGTATTAATAAATAAATGACATTCACTAACAAATTATAATTAGAGTCCCCCTTTTTTATACAATAGAAACGTTCAGTTTGTAATCTGAAGTATACTTATTTATTTATTTTATTTTAATTATTATTATTATTTTTTTTATCTTTTATTTTGTATTTTAACCTCAAGTCTAAGTTTGTACATTTACATGCGCATATATGGTCTTAGAATTGTACATTTATTTGATGACTGAAGCGAGTTTTCCTCCAGAAGTCAAACAGGAAACAGTATTTAAGGACTAAATATTTGCCCTGATGTTATCTCACAGCCCCTCGCAGCATTAGTGACTGATTCTGTCTTTTCACAGGTGAAAGCTCTGGGCTGTGACGGCAGCAGCTCCCTCTCCTCTTGGCTGGAGAATTTGGGCCTTCACGAGTACTTGCACAATTTCCTGGCCAGCGGCTACCGCTCTCTGGACTGTGTCAAAAACCTGTGGGAGCTGGAGATTGTCAATGTGAGTCTCAGTGACGTACACGGACTAAAGGGAGTATTGGGGGGTGAAATTAGTTTCACATAGTGTCAAGGAAAACTCAGGAAAAGGGACAAGTTTGACATTTTAGGTTTGGTTTGGGAAAGATGGAGACTCAGTCTTTGATGGAGAGCACAATATATAAGTCATCTGTTGAGCTAAAAACTGAGTACAGTATGCTGCCTTTTGGTTTGGCAAGTTTATGTAAAAGCATCAATTAAATGTGTTTTGCTGATGCTTCACTTTTTGAATAGAAGTTGTTTAGGGAAGCAGAGTAGCAGAGGTTGATGTTTCTTGACATGCCTCCAACTTTCCAGGATGCCAGTCCTGATTCACGTTCACCGGATCATGTCCTTTCTCCTGCAGGTGCTAAAGATCTCCTTACTTGGTCACAGGAAACGCATCATTGCTTCGTTAGCAGAGAGACCATACGAAGAGCCTCCAGTAAAGCCTCCTCGGTTGTCTCAGATTAGGGTGAGTTTGTTTTGCTCTCATCTGCATTTATCTTTTGTTCTGAAATGTGGATGTTTTTCTTAAAGATTTGGAACGGCCCCTGTGACGATGTATTTAGAACAATCAAATGTGACTCTCTTTCTCCCTCCAGTGCCAAGATCTTCCTGGATCTCAGTCCTCGTCCCCCCTCAGTCAGATGGATTCGTACTCTGGACGCTCAATGGACCCTTTGCTGCCAGCGAGCGAGTCAGGGAGGAAAAAAGTGCCAGAGACCGACTATGACGTTACCCAAAGATATCGCAGTGAAAGACACAAATCACATGTATGTTCTGGTTCATCAGCATCTTTTGTGTTTAGTGTTTCAGTGTGATTACAAATCGTATAATATCCTTTATTTCTTCCAGGAAAGGTATGAAGAACGGCATCGAGAGCCTCGTCTGACCTTGAGACCACCCAGTCTAGCAGCACCGTACGCTCCGGTTCAGAACTGGCATCATCAGCCCGAGAAGCTCATCTTTGAATCCTGCGCCTATGAAGCCAGTGTAGGTTTATACCTTTTTCTCCTTACAGGATGCAGATTGCCCTGAAAATATACGGCTTCTGAATTTCTCTTTTGATTTCCCCTTTCAGTACCTTGGCTCCATGCTTATTAAAGATCTTCGGGGTACTGAGTCAACGCAAGATGCTTGTGCCAAAATGCGGGTATGCTGCAATTTTCCTTTTTTCATCTCAGGTGTAAAAGAATCAGAGGAAATGAAATATGAAACATGCCCGTCTTTGTTTGTGTTTCCTTCAGAGGTCGACAGAGCAAATGAGGAAAGTTCCAACCATCGTCCTCTCAATCACATACAAGGGTGTAAAGTTCATTGATGCAGCCAATAAGGTCAGCTACTACAAAAAACATTCCATACAAATAACTTTAAAGCTCCTGTGCAGCCCTTTTAGTTTGTCAGTTTTAGTGCCCCCTATAGGCAAAGTTGTACTTCTTATTCATCTGCTCATCTTATCCTGCTGTGTTTTACTGCATAAAAACCATAGACTGTATAATATATGGACATCGTCTCCGCGATATCACCCATCTGTTCCTGATACAAAGTAATGAAGCCAGTTAGTTGTGGGGGCCATATTGGAAATGACGCGGGCTTTGAGGCTCCTTGCTAACAACTTTAGGGTGCTAGACATGAGCTGTGCCTCGGACTGGACAAACCCGATCTTAATATCTTCTAAACTGCTGAGATAGAAAAAAGTTCCCCCCGTACAGTGTGTGCTGATAGTGAAATAGCAATTCAGAGCCAAGCCATTTTTTTGAAGGCTTTTGGTAAGTTTTTTGAGGCTTGGTGTGTATGTGTTTTTTCGTTTTTTTCTGCAGCCAGCCTCAAGTGGAATCTCAAAGAACTACAACTTTTAGCACTTCCGCATAGGCTTCATTTTTTTAAATTGGATGTTGCCCCTTGATAAAAACTCATCCTTGAATCTGTACCATGGAAAATTTAAGATGCAGCATGCAGTTTCTCATCTTGTTTGACACCTACCCTGCAGTAAAACTTTACTGCGAATTAAAATTGGCAATAAAGTAGCAATCCATCCTGTCAGTTGTGGCCTTGCTTGGTTTTGTAGGTCATAAGGAAATATTTACAAAAACTTTTGGCCCTTTTGATAACAAGCTAAAAACTCCTCACAGGAGCTTTAAATTTTCTGTTACAAGCACAACACTGCTTCTTCTTTGTAGGTGTGAACACCACGTCTGCGATTTCACATTTGATTTGTTCTGCTCATCCTGACGTTTTTCTGACATAAAAAGTCTGAATGGTTCTTCAAGAAGCTTGTTCTATTTTTTCTTCAGCATCTGTGAAACCAAATTTATTACAGATTTATTTGCTTCCTGTCTCCTGTACTGGTTCTTATCCTGCCTCTCTTCTCATTGCAGAACATCATCGCAGAGCATGAGATCCGAAATATATCATGTGCAGCCCAGGATCCAGAAGACTTGTGCACATTTGCCTACATCACCAAGGACCTGCAGACCAACCATCATTACTGCCACGTGTTCAGCACCGTAGACGTGGTAAGAATAAACTCACTGTCTTGTAAGCTGAGTTCATAAATGAAGTACAAAAAAACAAAAAAGAACACTTGAAACTTTCCGAACTTGTACATTTAAATCCCTCCAACATCCCTTTATGAGTTTACACTGAGCAGATGTGACACCATTATCTCTAGACTGCCCTATCTCCTCAAGGTGTCATGCTCTGCTTGGGGTTGATTGCCTCCCTGTGCTGCTCTGGCCATGATAACTACCCCTCCATTACTTTCCCTGTCCCCCCTGAGATCTGACGATTATCCTGCTTATCTTCCTCATAGTGCAGTCAGAGACACTGCAGACCACTGCCTCACAATGCTCCGTTTCCTGTCCGTGGTTCTCTGAGACAATGGATGCCCTTTTGGAGCATGTGCTGCTGAAACAGGCTGATAAGCATCAAAAAACTACATCCATCATGAGATGTGATCAGTAATTTCAAACAGTACTGATCACAGCTGCTGCTATCAGCCCTCTTCTTACACCATATTTACCACACAGAGAGAGCACAGGGCTGATCACATGCTGTGTGCAATATTAACTGAAGCTTGTGGCACAAGTGACACCTCGACTTGTAAAGTGTTTTGTTTTTTTCCCCACTGAGCTTCTACCTTAATTCATCTGTTCACTTATCACTTCTACAAGTTTATGAAAGTTTTTATTTTGTTTGTTTTTTTGAGTGTGTATATATATATATATATATATATATATATATATATATATATATATATATATATATATATATATATATATATATATATATATATATATAGTCTGAATAGTGTTTGTATTGTTGATTAGCTGCATGGTACGATATGGTATGGTATACTATTAACAGTTCCACTATCAAAGGTTGGGAAAGGAACCAAAATAAGTGTACTGTCCAACTTTTTTGGCACCCTTTGGCTCTCTGCAAAAAAGGTTGAATCACACTTTTGCTTTTAAAAGCATTCCAGACTATGTTCTTGACACTTTTGGCATAAATTTAGCTGATTCAAGTACAACAGCACTCAAGGTATGATTTTTCAGTTTATTTTTGGAAAAAAAATTGTATTTTTGGAGTAACATGAGCCTGGAAAACAAAAGGCAATCCTTTTATTCTCTCGATTCTCTGCATGTAAAACACACCTGAGATTTGCTACACACACCAGCACAATGAATGGTCTGATCTGTCAACAAGCATGGCAAAATAAGAGTCAAATCATTCCAGAGCTTTCTCAGAGCCAACATATTGGGTGCAGCTGGAAGCCCAGGCAAGATCAAGGGTTTACTGAGCCAAACAGAGCTGCTTGGTGGAAATGCAGCATTATTTGGAGTCACATCAGGACAGAAGTATTTGTCTCAAGCCACCGATATGTATGTTGTTCCAGAGCTCTCTTTCTGCAGCATGTGATTGCTTTTAAACTCCTCGGCACATGTAGAAAGAAGCTAGAATCCTCTGTCTTAAGTCTGAGGTACTTTGTCATATTTGGAAGCTGTCAGGAGTCGAACAAAAGAGCACAGCAAGCAGCAGCTTTAATACTAAGCTACAGCGGATGAATACACTTCAGGTACTGAAGGGAGCTGCTTGCTGCTGCAAAATACTCAGGAGATCAGTGCCACTTCTTGTTATGCAGTTTTGTTTTCTAAATGGGGGAAGAAACTTTGTTCTGAAGTGTTTTGCTCTCTCAAAGCAAAATGAAACAAACTTGAATGCCTTTAAAAGTTGTGCTTCCTCGTCTTCTTTCTCCTCAAAATATGCAGAATCTGACGTATGAGATCATACTTACTCTCGGTCAAGCGTTTGAGGTGGCCTATCAGCTGGCTCTACAGGCTCAGAGGACCAAGCACCAGAACCCCCCGGTGGGACCCGGTTCAGAGGTTATTGAAACAAAGTCCAGCCGACCTGTGCCGAGACCCAGAGGCAGTGTGCGGAAGTCAGCGGTGAGTGGGACATGAAAATTGCTGGAATAGATGACATCATAGGTTGTAAATCTGACCTTTATTGTCCCGATGATACAGCAGATTTTTTTTACTGCTGCTTTAAAGTGTTTGGGCTCAGCAGCAGTGAATGTGACACACTGTCATGAAATCAAGACGAACTCCTGAATCTAACTTGGAACCATTATTTTAAAAGTTTTCCTCATTTATAAAGTTTTAAAACTATCGTTAATTTTTTAAAAGTCCATGGGTGCATGACCAACAGGAAATGCTAGACCCTAATTTAACACACTTTTATTGGTATATATTTATACAAGTCAGGGATATCAAAAAGGTCGCAGGCGCATTAAAGCAAACGCCACAAGTTTTGACTTTCACAGAAATTTTCCCACTCTTTTAAAGAAGTTAATTGTGCCAGAAAGTTGCACTGACTAAATTGGAAGTATATCATTTGTTAAAATCCTCCCTGTTTCATTGTAATCTATTAGTAAATAAACACAACTCATGAGAAAGTCTCAGAACATTTGAATCCTGTCTTCAGCGTATTACACTATCATGAGTACACTGTGATGATGTTTGTTCGGTCATTTGCATGAAACCATTAGTTCGAGCGCAGTGCTGTGTTGAATCTCAATGAGGTGAAGATGCCTCAGGGAATCATCTGTGGCTGCAGCTTAATAAACTCAGCAGAATCATCATGTTTACTGTCACTTCTTCTGTGTTTGCTTCTGTTTTTCCCCAAATGTAGTATTTTGATACAAGGATTAAATCAAACGCACTCCTCAGAAACACTTTGCTTCACACACCCTCACTGTTACACACAGCCACACTTATAAGCCGCCACGGTTTTATCTCCTTCTGCTCTAACAGACTCGACTCCTCCTGTCTCACGCTTTGCAATTCTGTGTCCGTTTTCTTTCTTTCTCATTGAATTCTCTTTCTTCCTGTCTGTTTCTCTCCTTCCTTTCTTCTTCCTCTCTGTCCTCCTGGCGGTGTTTATCTCCCTCCAGGACTCTCCTCCTCTTGAAAGTCGTTGCTGTTACTGTTACACCTGCACCACCCACCGTCCCTCCTTCTTACCGCTGCACTCTGCCAGCTCTGCTGCCCAGGTGCTGCCTCACATCCTCCTTTCATCCTGTCCCATCTTCAGGCTCTCACACTGCTTTTTGTTCTCCCTTCCTTGTTTTATCTTTCCTCTTTAAATGCATCACAACCACCAGCATCATCCTCCACATTGCTGTCATCTGTTTTACTGTTTACCTAAAAATGTGTGTATATGAGCCAAAATAACTACACTTAGTTATAAAGGAACTGTGAAACAACTTTGGATATTACTTTTGACTCAGGCGCCATCTAGTGACTATCTAGTAGAAACACAAGCTGTGTTTACAAACTGTTAAACATCTAAGTACAGCTGATTATTTTCTTTTTAGTTGAAGTCAAGAAAAATGTAAAAAAAAAAAAAAAAAAAAAAAAGAGAGACACAAAAATTAGTCTATAAAATTATATAAAATTCATATAGCAACAAATCCCAACAGAATTTATCGCCAAGCATAGATGGGGAAAGATGGACAGTAGAGAGAGAGTGATAGAGATGCAATGACATGAAGGGGGAGAAGAAACAGGGAGATTAGGAAAAGGGGTAGAAAAAGATAAAGAAGGGGAGAGAGGAGGGATGGAGTAGAGAAAGAGAATGGAAAGGGAGGAAGGAGAAAAAAAAGAGGGTAAAGAGGGAGGAAGGGTGGAAGGTAAAAAAAAAAAGTAGAGGAAAAGAGATACAGACAAACATTAGAGAGAGATAAAAAGATGGATAGAGGAAAAGAAACGAGTGAATGACACAGAGAGGGAGTTAAAGTAGATGGAAACAGGGAGGGAGAGATAACGAGAGAAAGCCGGAGAGTGAAAGAAAGGAGAAGAAGAGATAGAGGCAGAGAAGTAATTAGAGAGGGAGAGGAGCGAAGGAAGAAGAGAAAGGGAGAGAAGAAGAGATTAAAAAGAGAGAAGATGGAGAGGGAGAGAAATGAAGAGAGAGGAACAAACAGAGAGGGGGAAAAAAAAAGAGAGTCATGAGGACAGAAAGTTGCTCTGTGATTGGCATAGTTAACCGACAAACCTGAGATCAGTATAAACTTTAAATCACTTTCGGTTTTACTGTTTGTCAACAGACCTGTGGAGTAAATATGTAAAGAGCTGTCAGGAGGCTGAACGTTGATTCCCTCTGTTTGTGTTCACAGGGGGACCTCGTGGAGCAGGAGGGGGACTCTCAGTCCCAGGGCAGCACCGCATGGCTTGTGGACCCAAAGGAATCCAAGCGCACTATCAGCACTAAGTACGAGACCACCATATTCTGAGTGGACCCTCTCTTCCTCCTGACCTTTGACCTTTTGGTCTGGCCTCACCTTCCTCTACCTTCCTGTCCTCCTCCTGTGTGCCTTTCACTGTGACTCTGCCTCTCTCTGCTGGGCCTCCTGTCCCCCCTTGGCCTCCCTTCACTTGTCCCCTCATCTGAAAGCAACACAACCTTCGATGACTTAACCACCTCGTATTTTCCACCTTTGTTTATCAGCTCTTCCACGCTGTTAACCCTCCTCCAGCCTGCCACTCACCGTCACTGCTATCCTCTGTTTTGTTTACCTTGAATGCTTCCTGAACTCTCTGCACAGAACTTTATTTTTCCTTCCCATCGACATCTCTCAACTGACTGGTGGTGATAAGCTCTTCTTCTGTTTTTTCCCCGGTGCTTTCCTGCTCTATTAGGCGACGGCCACTCTGAGACTTTTCCCTCTGCTCTTTCAACTCATCTTACTTCTCCGTGCGCTGAGAGAAAATCTAACCGAGAGACCCTTCGCTCACATCCTGTACCTGGATGGACATGTTTCCTGAGGAAACTGAGAATCTGGTTTCTGTAGCAGACTGGTCAGAGGTCAGGGTGTTACGAGGGTTATACTGGATTAACTAAGGGTGATATTCTCACTGTCAGCTGTCTGCTGAAGCCAAAGGAGGCTATGATCCTAGCACTGTGATAAGGTCCTTCTGGAGCTAATAAAGTAAGCATTTGGGGGGATTTTCTAGCAGATACAGACCTGCATGTTAGTGGTTCATGCTGCTCCAGAAAATAGACCTTCTTAAGACTTGTAGCCCTCCTCTTTCTACCAATCAGAGCAAAAAAAGCTTCTTTTGGAGTAAAGTAGCTAAAACTAAGCACTTTCAACAAAACCCAGAGTGTGTAAGATTAAGTGCATCTTCCATGGTCCTGTTTTTTTTCTTCTTTTCACAACAAATGCCTTCTTTGTTCATCAGTCACCATTGCCTTTTGTTCTTCCAATCACACTGGGTTAATATTTCACAGCTGCTGGTGAAGAGAGTAAATCATTGTTCTTTGTGAGGGAGTAATCCGTCACCATCATGCTGTTTGTGTCTATGAGTTCAGTTACTTCCTTCAATTTTATGTTAACCTCACTGCTTTGTGTGTGTGTGTGTGTGTGTGTGCCTTGTGTCCTTTCCACTTTAGCTGATCACTGTGGCCACTTCCAGCCAGTAAGACAAGGACAGGACAAAATGAGACCTGTAGCAGGGTGGGCAGGATGTTTGTTTTTGTTTTTTTGTACTGGAAAAGTGACCCACCACCAACGCGACAGGTTTCACCAACAGTTGGATCGTGCTCACTACAGTAAAACACAGAACCTGGAGACGTGAGAGGTGTATTGCTTCATCTGACTTCACCGACTTCCAGTGACACACAAACACACTCCTCTGCTTCAGTATTTGTCCGCTAGAATGTGATGGTTGCCCTATTCAGATGTAATTGTTTGGCTTTTAAATGTTTGTAAGTATAGAGGCTCTATAGCTGTTTTTCAGAATCAAAGAAGAAGAAAACACAAGTCAAAGTCTAAAACAGTGACAGTAATGGACTCACGACAAAAAATAAGTGCAGGTTAACATCTTGTAAGTTAATAAACAATGCAAAGTGGAGCCAGAAACAAGTGTAACGGGGATATTTGAAATCAAAAGTGCTCCAGTTCTGTAGGGGGCGCTGGTTGCAACAAGTGAAAAATGCAATGGAGAAGATAGGTGATGATTTTGCCTTCAAAGGTCACCATACATTAGGCCTCTCTTGCTGTATCTGGTATCTCGTGATTTTAAGGGCAAGTGGCTGAAACAAGACATCTCTTTTTGTAAAGCTACAATGGTACAAACACAGAGACCACACACTGTACCTACACACTCCTTCCTGTAGCAACACATTGTAGCACGACCATCAGCCTGTCATCTTAAACTTCCACGTATAACTGTGATTAAACAATGTAATCTTGCACAGGATGAACTCTCTAACCCAGCGGGCAGAGGAACTGACACTACAAAGACTCTTTTATAATAATAATGATGATAATAATAATAATGAACATGATATAACAAGGGGTGGCTTTTATTTGATATGAAAGTGTTCTCTTCTTTTGTACATTTTAATTGTTTTGTAGGGCAATTGTGTGTCCTAAAGCTGAAACTGGATCAGGTGTGGTTCACTGCAGTGCTCCCTTTTCATTCCTGCTCCCTTTGTTTCATTAATCCGGTCAAGATTAATCACCAAACCTGCCATGCAGGCTGGTACGTCTTTAGATTTTAGCTGCAGAAGAGAAAAATAAGACACACAGCATGTTTCTCCTAGCTAACTCCCCGTGCGTAGACTGTTAACGGTACTTTTCTGTTCATCTGATGTGTATATGGGTACATATGATTTAACTGTTGTGTATGTGGTACGTTGTCAGGCCAGTTTGGTAACTCTATGGTACGCTGTCTTCAGCTGGCTGGGGTCCCGTTCTGCTTTTGCACATTGCTGAGGATCAGGAGAAATTGTCGGGACTAATCTGATGACGTCAGTGATGAGAATGATAATGTACATGAATCTAGCGGTCTGTATTTTGATACTTGAATGATTTTTGCTTTTATAGATATCTATATATAAATATATGTATATGTATGTATGTACGTATGTAATTTTTGACGTTTGTCAAAACAGAGAAAAGGACTATGTCTTATAAAGTTAAACATATCGTGAATAAAAACCCTGTGATTTAAAAAAAAAAAAGGCTGAGATAACGATGACTCAGAAGAGGGACCTCACTTAAAGAAAAAAAGATTGTAAATAATCTCGGGCTTCCAGTCTTTTTTATGATTATTTTTCATAATTGTACAACTAATAAATGGTGCGATTAGAAAGATGGTGTTCTTGATTCATTTTTTGATCCTCTTTAATTCCACCACGGAAATTTTTTCAAAGTTTACGAAACTTTGGAAGAATTTTCTATCCAGTTCTGACGACATGTTCTAATGCTTAGTAACTGTCTCGACTTGTCAGGAGGCAAACAATGTTAGCTGATGCACCAAGATAAAATATTCGTCTGCACCCTCCCCCCTACGTTTCTTGAATTTTCTTTTCTTCAGGAGGATGGACAGCTGCAGCATCTCAAAGCCGGTGCAGATGTGCAGGAGATAAAGGATTCAGCCAGACAGGCTGACAAAAAATTCTCATCAGAGCTTCTTAAGTCACAGTCAACAACAAGCTACTGCAGAACGTACCCGCTGCAGTGACACAAAAAAAAGTATTTCTCAAGCACATCTCATTGTTTTCCAGTTTTGCATGATTAATTCAGTTTAAGGGTGGATTTAGTTTTGTTTTTATTAGATTCCTGTAATACTGTTCAGATTTACAAATCCAAAAAGTCAGTTTGTTCTTTTGTTCACCACTAGTGATACTTCTTGTTTTGCGAAAGAGGATTTTAGTCTTAATAGTTGTTATACCGTGTAGTTTCCAGAGTTATCCACATACACGTATCACGTAAGACTAGAAATGAAACTAGAAGAAGTATAGATGTGCTGTTTTTTTCTCTCCCCCATCTACCTCTCATTCTAAATATTGTCACCACTGAAAATGTTTGTAAGTATAATGATGCTTGAAGCCAAACCTGTAATATAGCATAACCTTTAAACCATTAAAAAACATACTATAAAGCAGCACAATCCCTCTGTTACAAATGTATAACCGCTGGTATGGAGAAAATCTACGTCTTGTAATGTGACGTCAATATTTAAACATCCACATGGTGATGAATTGTGGGCCAGAAGAGAAGATGAATATGAACAGCAGCTCATTTTCATAGATATGCAGCAGACATGCGTCACTGATGTACGCTGCTGTTCCTGATTGTTGAGGCTGATATCTGCAGAAAGGAGTGCTTTGTTTTCAAAGTTCAACATGCATTAACTGGAATAGACTTTTCACTGCATCACTTCTGCAAACAATCAAGTTATTGATTCAAAGAAGTCTGGCTGGGTTTGCTTTATGATAAAAATTTTTGCACATGCACCCTTTAAAAGCATTCATGAGTAGTATCTTTATACACTCTGTACATTATAGAGACAAGTTTAACTGGTTATTAGAGATTCACATGGCTGCAGGCTCATTTTCTTTCCTTGGTACTGATGTAATTACGAATAGTCCCACTGTCTTCCTGTTGAACTACAAATTAGTTTTCTCGATAACACAGTCTCTATGGAAAATAATGTCATTGATAAAAAATAAATGGACTGTAATAAATAAAAACGCAAAAATCCATAGTTTCCAGAGGTTAAAACCAGGAAACTTGAGAGAGTGCATTATCAGTTCATCATCTTTGTATTTCTAACTGCTGAAACATACAGTCTCGAGAGGGAATCCTCTCCAGATCCTCCAATACAAGGGTACCAATTTTTTTTTGTCCAGGTCAGTTTCACTATTATTTTTATTTTTTAATTTTATTTATTTATTAGTGATTCTATTGAATCAGTTCAAAAGCAATTAGACTGATGATTAAGGAAATTATTTTCATGAGTAGATTTTCAGTATTTTTAAAATGTATTATCATTATAATTATTATGTGTCAGTTTCAAGTTATTTCAGTGACTGTTCTCTCTTGTCTTAAATGGAACAATTTTTCCCCATGTGTGTTGGAGATAAATATCCTTACAAATTGACACTTGAATTTATGTTGCCTATAGGATTGGTTGTTCAGTTATTTTCTCTTTTTAATCAAATGCCACAGTTTAAGTATTAGCATGCTAATGACTAAATCTGGCTACAAAACCATAGCATCCTCATAGTAGCATCATAATTTTGATTTTTTTTTAACACGGTGTTCATGTTTAAGCACCACGTTGTCTTTGTTGAGCCTGTGGATTGCTCTAAATTAAACCAGGTAACGATAAAGGTAAATATGAAAGCTTAATGGTGACACTTATTGTTTGAGATTTGTACTGCAGATATCTTACTGTTTATTTCGGTTGAGAGAAAAAAATAATAATTGTACATTATTGGGGCTGTGTTCAAGCAAAGGCATACCTATCATTAGCTCTCTTCCAGTGACGTCATGCCCTGACGTTCGCTGATTGGCCACAAGACAACCTGTCTGCGAACTAACTGGCTTACCTGGCTCCTAATATTTCCCACCTGTTCGGTCGGTCACTTCTCAGCGTGTAGGTGTTTCCAGGAACAGGGCAGCAGTGAGGGGAGAGAGGTGCACCGCCGTTATGGACTGACCTGAAAACAGCTCTTTTTGTGCGTTTCACTGCTCACCGAGACGCTTCTTCTCGACATTTTCGGTGAGTTAACCATATTTAATGTTTGTTTAAGCTTTATTCGAGGGGTCACGGGCTGTGAGGGGAAAGTTGTTTTGAGTCTAACACACATTAAAGGAACAAGTTGTGTAGTCTGTTGCGTTGGGAACAAACTAGGACCACTTGAAATAGCATACTTTTATAGACTGTGTGACTGTGTGTGACTGACCCCATTTACACAGGTAAAGCCAGTTCCAACACATCAGGTCGAGAGGAGTCAGATTGAAAGAAAATCTTGACACTCCCTCATACATACATACATTTCCACATTTCACCAACATTACCAATCACTTGACAGTTGTGTAATCCCATTTTTTTTTTTTAAAAATGACACTTTTATCCAAAGTGTTTAAATAATGAGTATTAAGAGGCTTGGTGAGGCAGGTATTTGCACATATATATGTCAATAACAGTCATTTAAGTGGAACAACAAGCTCAGCTAAACATTAATGAAATATTTCAGTTCACTCCAGCAGGTTTGGGGTTGCACAACCTGCTGTTCACCATGAACATTTGTTTACTGTTAAACATTAAACCAGTTCCCTTGCTGCCCTTGAACACATGCTTCACATTTCCAAACACCCTCCTTTTCCGAGCATGCTTTGATTTGTCATCATAGAGAGTTAAGGATGGTTTCTGGGATTGTCCACAAACTGTGCGGCTGTTTGCACGGTAAACACATGAAAGAACTGCAGCTGATCCACCTCCTCACATAGTTTAAAGCAGTTTTCATCCCCTGACTTGTGATTCAAGTGGAACGCCCAGGCACATCAGAGCAATCGGCTAAATTTAAAAGTCGTCTCAATGATGTGAAAGCAAGCAAAGTGACATTCCTGTCACTATTAAATCCTGACTCAGCTGTGGGTGTAGTGAGCCTCTCCACAGCTGCACTACAGGTTTGCTGTCTTGTTCAGGTTTGAGAGGTGTTGGCTGCTGTAGTCTGGGCATTTGTTTCTTTCTCTCTCTCTTAATGAAATGGTTTAAGGGAGTGACAGTAATTAGCTGCTAATAAAGCTTTCACTAAGAAGCCTCCCACTGCCTTGTCAACCAGCTGTTGTTGTCAGTAAACGTGATTGTGGGTGTTGTCCGTGATCATGTTTTGCCCTTTCTGTCGTCTCAATGTCGTCATGTCAACAAGACCAGAAAGTCACTGATGTAGAGCAGTTACAAAATCACTGCAGAAATCTTCTTACATGGTCCATTTAAATCTTTAAACTCTTTTATTGGAACTGGTGACAATTAAAAATAATTCTAAATCCGTCTTAAGATCTCAGAGACTTCAAGTACATCTTTAAAGTGTTGAAAACAATGGCACAAGCTGTCCATATAGATTCTCATTTATCAAGGTCATGGATATTCAAGAGACTTGAAAACAAGGCAACCGGACTGTCTAGAGTTTGGGAAGATGATTCACCTCTCATCCAAGAAGGCAAACTGATGAAGCTTCTTGGATGAGACATGAAACATCTTTCCAAACTCTAGACAGTCCAGTTGCCTTGTTTTCAAGTCTCCAGAATGGCACGAGATGAAAGAGATGCATCAAGAGTTACTGAGCATCTAAAAGGTCACCAGTCTGTTTTTCAGTCAGTGTTACTTTTAGAACTGGAAACCTGAAGGCAGGCAGGATCAAATGAATAATAAACTTTGTCTTTAAATTCTCTGATATTATTTTGTGATCTTGAGACAGCAAAATTGAATTCCTCATTATAGGCTCACTTTGCTATTCCAAAATTTCCCGTTCTCTTTCTCTTTCTTTTCCTCTGCCTAAGATAGGAAGTCAGGTGTTATGATGAGAAAACAAACTGATAACCTGGTGAGCTCAAGATTAAGGCAATTATATATATATATATATATATATATATATATATATATATATATATATATATATATATATATATATATATATATATATATATATATATATATATATATTCTTTTACAAACCCCTCAAATTATTATTTTCTGTTTAGTAATTGGAAGTTTTTTCACTTGTAAAAAATGCTCATAACTGTTAGGTTTGGGCAGACAACACGTAGGAGGCCCCTAATGTCTGGGGATCACTCTGATTTCCATTCAGATGACACATACATGAATTATGTATTATTATTAATTCACCATAGATTTCAATTCATCAAGTTTTGAGGTGAAATGGTCGGGATCTTCCTCTTAATGGAAAGTACTGGAATAGTAAAGTCACAGTTTAACAATCAATGAACAAATGATTATCAAAGCCGCAAATTTCCATCAGTTCTTTGATCAGTTAAGTGTTTGATTTCATTACCTGAAAATCTAATGTCCATGTAATACCAGGATTCAATATTTGTTGCATGAAATTTTTCAGAGTGGACAAAGGTGATGATCTCGCCTTTTATATGGTAACCATTTTTTCCCATCCTAAATGACAGCACTTCAATTCTGAAGCAGTTATTAGCTAGTGTTTGCTATTAATTATAATGTAAAGAATAAGTAGTATTAAGCGTTTTAATACTGCTTTTGACATAAGTATCAATCATTTTCTGAAATTTAATTTCTGGACAAACATCTAGAAGTCCATTGTGGTATTCTGTCCACATTTATTAATTAAAATGTCCATTAAAGTTCATTCATTCATCTTCTATACCACTTGTCCAGTTCAGGTTCACGGGTGGCTGGAGCCTATCCTACCCAGGACTGGTCCCCAGTCAATCACAGGGCTGACACACAGAGACAGACAACCTTTCACACACACACACACACTCACATCTACAGGCAATTTAGACTCACCATATAACCTAATGAACATGTTTTTGGACTGTTTGAGAGAGCTGGAGTACTCGGAGAGAACCCACGCATGCACGGGAAGAACACCTTGCCCGGACCAGGATTTGAATTGGTGACCTTCTTGCTGTGAAGCTGCAGCGCTAACTGTTGCCCCACCACGCAGCCCATAAAGTTAATCAAATTTGTTTTTTTTATTGGATTGCTGTTTTTCATCAACAACATAATCGGCATCATAAAGCAGTCATCCACTGACCTGCTCTCTAATTATCATCAGTAGACATAAAATAAAGTGATATTGGTTGACCAGTATTACAAACCTGAATAGAATATGATGCTTGAATCTGATTTCAACTTCCCTTAAATACTCATTATTTTCTTTAAGCTCCGGTGTTGGGGCCTTATCTGGTTTTAAAATACACCGAAACGACTGCTTATGCCTTTAATGAACTTTTAAAGCAGATGAGACCATCAGCGGTAAGACTGATTATTTCAACAAGGTCTTATTGATACTGAAAGAACATGGCAGGGGTAGGTGACAGATAAAGTGATTAATCACCTGCTGCAGAAACAGATTTCTTTAATACCTCTATCAGGCCAAGAATTCTCAGTTAGTAGTAAATTTTACAGTTAAAAGAAAGTAGGAGAAGATTTGTTGTTAAAATGGTGGGGATACAAACAAATAGCTCCTCATAGCAGCTTTAATCATTTTAAATCACATGCTTTATGCTGTCATAAAATGTGTTCAGTCAACTTTGTTCTGGCAGAGTGATTTATCTGAAGTGTGTGTCGTCCTCAGAGGAACCTCATACTCCAGTAATTATGACCCTCCATGACGATAATGCTTACAGACTTTATGACATTTTGACAGCTGGTTCACGGAAACACAATGACACCGTCATGGAAGAAAAGTTTTAATGTTTTTGATCTTCAATATGTATGCAAGAGAACAATAAAGCGAGATTTACTCAGCTGCAGCCACAGCTGTGGCTACACCTTGATAAAATCACACCACAAAACATTTGGTGTCTTGTATGTTGCACATCTGTGAACTAATTAGTTAAAGTCCATGACTGAATTTAACCCCACTTGATCAAATATTGTTCTTTCATGTCGAAGTGAATATAGAGGTAGAGTATGTAGTATTTAGTGGCATTCAGAAAACAAGGTTGATGTATAGCATAGTCCTTTAATCTGGAATCTTACCACTAGATATCATTAACACATTGGCTGCCATTAACATTTATAGACCTCAACTTGATTACAACCATTCACTGCATCTATAGACGTCAATTATGTATTTCATCATGGGGTGGGGTTGGTGTCTTGGGGAGCTTGAATGTGTTGCGGTAGGTCAGAGAGAGAGAGAGAGTGTCAGAGTTGTATAAAAAGATGATGGAGGTGGAGATGGACAAAGGATGGCGTTTTCTGTTTTTTGTCAAAACAAAACCAAAAAAATGGCTGGCAGCCAATGAGTTAAGTATTCCCATGTCTACACACCATAACTTGAGCACTGGAAGAAAAAAAAAAGAACTTAAGAGTTACGGACTTGAAGTGGTCTTTTCTATCTTTGTTCCTTCCACTTGAATGGTTTCTTGCTCTTTTTATTCCTAAATCTTCAGTCTGTTGGAGGAGACTGTTAGATGTGTGTGTGTGTGTTTATTTTTTAAAAGCCCAACATGAGTCATTAGTCGTAAAACTTTTATTCTATCATAATACAAGATGATAGGAGCCTGGTTCTGATAACCTGACACTACAGTTTTTTTTTCTTGAAGTTTATCCAAATGATAAATTGATTTTTGTGATAGTTTTTAAATTTTACATTCATATTACACAATTATAGCGACATTTTGCAACTTTTGTTGAACATTTCTTAAACAAAAGGCTGAAGTGCCATTTACAAAGTAATTCTAGCACAAAGTGATGCAGTGGTATAAATAAAACAGTCATACAACAATTGAACTGGTCCAAAAGGAACTGCTATACTGCTGTTTGTTTTTTTGAATTATGTAGTTATTTTATTTAACATTTATTGTACCAGGAATATTTCCATTGAGATGCAAAATCTTTCATCCTAGTTTTAAAATATTCCAGACATAGTTACCCAGTTTTAGATGACCTTGCAGCTCAGACCAGGAAAAAGGAGCAAAAACAGTCAGCACATTTACATGCACACAGTAGCCTGGCTAATGTCATAGCTCCACTTAAAAGCCACAGCTGGGGGGGTCTAGTCTTGTATGCGTATACATGCAGAAAAGAGGACTTCTGGCTGAGAACGTCTCACTCCGCTTCGATAGGTGGCGCTGTGTCCTTTATTGATGAGTGAAGCTGCGGGCATATCAAACTAGTTTCAGTTCACCCAAAGAGAAAACAACATTCTAACGATGATAACTGAGATGGAGCTGTAGCTCTTCATGTTTTTATTTATGTATGTGCCATGGTGTTTGTTGTGTTGAAGCCTCAGACTGTATGAGCGCTATTTATCATGGTCACCTACTTCCTCAAACTGCTGAACACTGAGACCCGCCAAGTGCTGCCGAATCCAATAGCAGCTTGATTGCAACCGCATTATCAAGGTGTGTCAATCGAGCTATGTGGAGTCCATATTCAGCCTGGCTAAGCTGTTTACATGTATTTTAATAGCCTGATCTCGTGCTGACTTAGCTCATAGTCCGATTTCTGAAACTGCATGTAAACACATTGACTGAAAGTACTCTAACCAAACAGAGAGTGTGTCCAAGAATAAACAAACAGAATCTGTGTGACCATAAACCACAGTCATGACAACCTTAGGGGTTAGTAAAGAGCACAAGTAAGACGGCAGATCATTTAGAACGGCCCTGTAAAGAAAGAAACCATTCCTTCCTTTCTTCTTTTTCATACACAATGATGTTTGCAAAATCCTAAACCGGAGACTATGTATGAAACGTAAACAAACATTAGCTATGATTAACTGCCAAAAGCTGGACATACTACCTGTGATGTTACCCACTGGTGTCTGAATGGCAGGTTTATAACCATATGGCGGCTACTACACTGAAAACACCGACTCAACATGACTTTTGGGTGGCCTTACAAGAGGCAAACCAGGCTGTAAGCATTTATTTTAACATTTATTTTTTCTATAAAAATAAGCTTTTCAGAATAAGTGTATGTACGTCTTTTGAACCTCAATGGATATTTGAGGTGCTACACTTGTAGAAGTCAAACCAAAAGAAAATAGTTGTGGCTGAAACTATAATTGAATTGAACAAAGTAAATGTTGCTTTCATTGTATTTGCATCATTTTTTTTCATCCGCAGACGTAGGCCATAGTTCCTCAAAGGAAATTGTTGCCTTCATGGAAACAGAAGGAGGCAATATTATTTCACTGAATTTTGGGTTCTGTTCTCCATCACTTTTAAGAAGTGAATAGAGCAACTGTTTGATTATTAATAAAGTAATACAATTGATTTTTTATAGAACATTGTTGATAGGGTCTTGTTAATCCAACCCATTTGTACATAAATAAAGATGTTCACAAATTACTCCATTAATTTATATAATCACCGCATCAGCATAAGTGCTAATGGTTGATGTATTAGTCTGTGACAGCAAATAGGAGTCCTGATCTATGACACTAATGGAAAGATGTGACGTTAATAGTTATTGCTTTGGTGTGAACTCATTTTGTGTACCATTTTTGTAAATCTTAAACCTACACTCACTTCTTCAGAGGTCAGCATTTCTATTTGATGAAGTGTAGTGAGGGATATAAATATTTTTTGTTCTTTTTCTTTGAATCCATTTTTTGATCTGTTCCCTCCATCTTTCCTTCAGATCCCTTCATAGACTGATCCTTGGTGGAACTTGCAAGCTCAAAAGTGGACGGTGGAACCGCCGTCCTGCCCATGTCCTCTTATGTGTGCAATGCCGAAGAGTGACACGTGGCCAGGCGGCGTTGCCTTGGTATCCTTGAGCAATATGGACAGTGCTGGGAGCTGTGACAGTGTTATCAGCATGAACTCTGGCTATGTGAGTGCTGCTGTACTCCTTCTCTTTCCTACCGACTGCTGCTTATCTACTTGTTGTGTAACTTTATGAATCAACACACATTGCTTGCAGACTCTCTGTCCTCTCTGAACAAACTGTAATGTCCCTGGCTTCTGTGGGGAAAAGGAAATAAAGAAGTGAGATTGTGTATGAGTTGGTAAAGACTTCTGCGTGGACATTTACCGTCATTGGAAACTTCATGAGTATAATTCACCTCAAACATTCACTTCCTCTCATGTTTGTTTAGAAGTTGCAGGGAGAGTTGTCTTTAAAGATGACCAGAGGGGGAAAAACTATCTCAGGTGGTTCACGAATACCTGGAGCTACCTGGAATAAATTCTTCTGACAGCTCAGAGAGAACAGGCGACTAATTGTGTAATCATTCATACCTTTGCAGATGCTTGAACACAAATCAACTCCTCCTGTCTTGTATCTAATAGCTGTAGTGAGGGTTAAATGTAAAACAAGGATCGCTTATTAAAACTGTCTTATTATAATGGTTGCAGAGTGAAGACAGTATGGAGCACTTATCTCCAGAGGAGAGAGCGTGTCTCATGTATCTTGAAGAAACCATTGAAGCACTCGAGGTGCAGGAGGACAGCGGCATATCCAACGACGAACCAGATTCTGGGATCAGAGTAAACGGTATGATGATGAATTATTATGTAGTGCATTATTTCTTAGTGACTTACATGTGCTGTATGCTTACACAGTACAGAGTCAGTTCACCTGCATGGCAACATAGTCAGGTGTTCTGCAAAGTATTGATTTTTTCAGGGGGTTAAAATGTTTGTGTTTCTCAATTTTGATTAATTTCTAGTTTCGTGAGTTACATGTGATAAAAACACTTTAATCGTATGCTTAAAACTCTTTAGATTTTGCATTCCATGTTTTAATGAATTAACTGTTTTGATGTGCAAATTGAGGATGGAAAGCAACACATGCCAACCTGAAGATACCCAAATAGACACTCCAAAATAGAGCTCTGTTGGCTTTTGTGATGCGGTTGCCTGCTGACAACAGTTTGGTTAGCAGTATCTTAATGCATAGCTCGTAGATGGTTGCTCAAACTTTGATGATTTTTGAATTTTAATGACATTTATTTGTTTGTTTTATTTGTTCCATACATATCAAAACCCCTCCACACAAATAGACAAAAAAAAACACTCAAGCTTTTTCTCACATATGGAAAGGAGCAGGAAGAAGAATATCGTATCTTGCCTGCCCCTTACTCAAAATCAACAACAGTAAATGTTTGGATGATCTGTCCAATTGCAATCATTGAACCATGTCAACATGAAAAAAATCTAACAATAGTCTAACAGAAAAGAAAACACACTAACTGATTTCATACTGCCTATTCTTATACATTTTCTTAAACTGAAATATTTGTACACAGCACTTCAAATCATTATTTAAAGACATAAATAACGCATTACTTTCAATTTGTCAACTTGGCTTTTTGGGGAGTAAAGTTTGCCATTCATAGTAGTGATGTTATTTCCATCATTATGGCAGCAGGGAAGCAGGAAGACACTGCAGCAAATTAAGTACAGTGTGCTTGAAGGGACAAAATGGTGCATTTATTCTGTAATTTAAACACAATCATGATTAATGTGTTACTGCTAACATCCCTGTTGAATTGATACTAATTGTAACTTTTTTTTTTAATAGAAAATTCCAGTTTCAGATCTGATGAGTCCACAGGAGATCAGAAATCAGACCAAGCTTTTCAACATGCTGTCAATGAAGCCTCACAATCACAGTCCTCTCCAGGCTCTGCAGCAAACAGGACACATGTTAAGGAATCAGAGAACCTGGGACCTAGTGAGATCCACACACCATCGGCTCCAACCACTGAGTTATGCGTATCCAAGGATGAAGATGGTAATTTAATAATCGTCCCAAGTTCCAGCATTCCCCCAGATCCACCTACTAAGGCCCTTGAAAAAGCCTCTGTGGTAGATGTGGCGTTTATCCCTCCTCCGTCAGACTTCATGGATGAGCCAGCACCTCCTCATCCTCATCGGCCCCTGACAGCAAAAGACCTTCTGTCACCTCCCGTTCCATCCAATAACAAACCACAAGCAACTGTTGACTTGGAGCAACTTCGTGAGAGAGCTTCCGCAAAAACAGCATCAACAAGCTGCCCCGAGCCCCTGGATGAACTCCAAGAACCAAGTCCATCAACCGTCACCCCTAGTCCCCCAGTGAGTCCTCCTCCTCCTCCTCCTGAAGTTGCTGAGCCCAGAAGTCCTCCAGCTGTGGCCCCTAAACCAAAGAGGCTTCCTCCCAACATCATCCTGAAGTCACACAGGGCAGCAGTGGCTGATGCAAGCTCAGCACATTCAGTGCCGACTAGTGGCGGGCTGCTGATGGACCCTCAGAGAGTTCACATGGAGGCTCTTCGAAAACTTGGCCTGCTTAAGAGCGAGGATGGGGATTTAAGCCCAAACCTGAGCCCTCGACATTCCCCCCAAACCAGGAGGTCATGGGCGGCTCCTTCTTCTCCAATCAGTCCACGTACAACTCCTGCAACACCAGCTTACCCCCGTGTCCACACCCCTTCCCCTGTCACCGTCGCTGTCCAGTCTCCTGCTACTGATTCCCCACCAGGGACCCTTACAGCTCCTGTAATCCTGCCTCCAGAAATCATTCCAGCACCAGATGCATTTAGCGACCCTGACGGATCTTTGCACTCAGATAATGAACTTTCTGCTGGCAAAGATGTGTCTGAGGTCTCTCCTCCTTTTACCCCTCCAATGGTAAAAGGGGTCAAGCATCTTACCCCACCCAAAGGCTTAGGAGTCAAATCAGCCACCCTGGAGCGCTCTGGCCTGGGTCTGAGCAGCTACATGGCTGGACAAGACTCCAGTGAAGCTGGCATTAGTGGCAAACTAAGCCCCGCCCAGCTACGTAACAATCGTCCGCGGCCTGCCTCCCTGGGGAGCAGGACAGAGTTCTCAAGTGCTCCAGGAGAGGGTCTGAAGGTGAGCGGTGCTACTAGCAAAGAGCCAGACGTACAGAGTTCCCCGCAAAGCCCTCAGCCTGTCAGTAACTCTAAGAAGCTGCCTCGCTCAGAGGGCATCAGTGTGCTGATCTGCCCAAAGTCTCAAAATGAAGAAGATCGCCGCGTGGCTTTGAGAAGGCTTGGACTGCTCAGGGACTGAGGCTCTAACAACAAGTCCTGCACCTAATCTGACTTCCACAGACTGCCTGTACAAACTTTACTCAAAGGAACATACCAAACTTTAACTAAAACTTTAGAAACCTTTAGGGGAAGTAGTTTAACCACACACTTACGCATCATCATTTGTACTCTTTTAAGCTATAGTATCCAGAGGCTGCCTAACATCTGTTACCCATATTGTACTTTTTATTTCCAATAAAACTTAAAATCGTAAAGTGTTTGCAGACTCTCTCAATGTGGCCTTTAAAAAAAAATTAAACACTTACTTTTGAGCATCATGAATCACTTCCTACTTTTACAAGTAATCTGTTGTCACTTTGAAATCAGTGGTAACAGTTTCCCTTTTTGGTTCTTTTTTTGAAATACCTTCAGTTGTCAGTAGGATTTTTTCTGAGCAAGCATTGGCTGATAGATGAGCGTTTGTATACTCCACTTAAACTGTGTTAACCCTTGTACACAATAAATACTTAGTGTGTATTTTTAAGTGAATAAAAATGCAGAAGGCATGCCCTTCTTTGTTGGAGCATACCTTACTAGAAGTCTGATTACATCGTCGAGACACTTGGTGAGAAGAATCTGAATAATGTGGTTTGAATGGTTGCACTGTGACGCACACTTTAAAACTTAAGGGTTGCCACATCATTTGCATGAGGTGTTAGTTTGGTCAGTTTTCTCCTTGTTTACATGTTTTATGATACATTTTTCTCATTTATTCTACTCTATGTCCTTTTGTTCCCCCTTCCTCCTCTGTTACCCTGTAGTTCCTTTCAGAATGAGTCATTTCTTCTCCTTTGTTGACTTGGGAGACCTCCATGTGTTGTAAACAACCCCAAATTAAGGCCCCACTTGTTTTTTGGCTCAGCTTCAGCACCTTTTATCTGATGTGATGCTGAGTAAACCGGAGCAACCTGTTTTCTCACCTCTTGGTATACTCTTTATGCAACACCTTCACTGTGCATGTACAGTTGGTGTGTCTGAAAAACATTTTATCCCTGCTGCAGGCTTTCAGAGACAAATAAATTTGCTCTTTCCTGTAATTTGCAGCTGAGGTCACCTACTGCTATGAAAATTGAGCTCAATTTGAAAGATAAGTCTTTGACTAGATGTTAATATCAGGTTGCTGCACTGTAGGGTTCACAAAGAACACAGCTAATTTGTATGAATTTCCTGGTTTTCCCATATTTAGACTCGAAAATAATCTTTTAGCCAATGTTGGAAGCCTGCCACGCATGAAATGTATAACTATTTTGCTAGAAGTGCAGCATTCTGTGTCCAAACTGATAACGTTTATCTTTCATTGTGCATCTACACATGGGTGTGTATTCCCTGCCAAGCGCATAGTTTTCTTTATTTATTCTACTGTTTTTATTACACCCTGGAATTTTTCTCAGCATGCATTTTCATTCATTAAACAACAGGCCATGTTCTATTAACAGAGCATTTCCATGTGTTCATATTTGAATACGTTTCCTCAGGAAGTACATCAGTGATCCATATCTCTCTGGGGACATGTAAAGAGGATATGACGTTTGTTTCAAAAGTTTGTCATTAAAGATTGAGCACGTGTATGTGAATCAGTCACTTTATAAAATAAATAATAATTATTTTTTTTCCCCAGACAGAACGGAAGCATTATGTAATTATTTTATGAGTTTGGCTTTCAGCTAGCACCCTCTTGTACTGCAGTCAAGAGAGAAGGAAGTAGTTTCATGCTGTCAAACCAACACAGGCTGCTTTGTGTTCCTCTGTGGCATGTTGGTATGTGGGCTATCTCTCCTATCCACCTGTGCTTTGTGTTGTCAGCAGACCTGACTGACAAGGCCTCCTTGACAGGTCTGTCACTTTCACTGTCACCCTCAGAGTAGGCTACCATAGATCAGCTGCAGTGAGTAAGAGCAATTTCTGTTTTCTTAGCTTTACAATGAAAAATAAACCTACGAAGATAGAAAAATAGACAATGACACAAGACATGTATCATACATCAAAAAGCTTAACAAGCTAAACACCTTTATGGAAATATGTAGACCACAAAAAATATTTTTAGTTGACTAAAAACGTGTACTGTATAGAAAATTTGTTAGTGTTTGCGAACCTGAACACTTTTCCCTTCTGCTGCAGGTATTAAGCTTGAGATGCTGTCTGCAGGGGTGCAGCAGAGTTGCAAAGATAAAATGTTGCACCATTTACAGAACGATGGAAGGATATGTCAACAACTGGCGACCATCTTTGACACAGCCATTTAGCAGTTGGAGCATCAAGGAGGAAGTCAAGGTACTCAACGGAAATGTCTGGTTTCAGTGTCAGTTTTCAAACATTGTCTTTATAGAGGCCAACAAAACTTTTCCCCAAAATCACCACTTTAAGTATTTGGTATTGGCACAATGCACTGATAGTTTATAACAAACGGGAACTATTGCTATATTTTTGTAGTTTTAACTGTGCTAAACTTTGTGCTAGCTGACCATGGCCTCATTATAAGATTTCAAGCCAACGGCTAGCTAGCCAACTCATTAAATAGTAATGGTAGAATCGCTGGAACTGTAGGAGTTGTAGTTCCAAACGTTATAGAAGTCATAATAACATAAAAGGACTTAATATTTTTAGCGTTTGGTGCGGTTTAACACCGAGTACATCCGTCAGTTACAAGACTATGAGACCACGAATGTCTCATCAACATTACTGCAAAGTGTAAACACAAACTCAACCTCCCCAATCAGTCAGACACAGAATTTTTTTTATGAGTTAGACCAAAAGGGTTTTTGTCACGAATGTAAAGCATTTACTTTAAATTAATATCGGTTTTGTACAACTAATGAGGCCTCAGTTTCGGGTAAGGGATCCCAACACACTCTCTATTTTGATCCAACACAACCACTAGAGGGCAGTCTAGATTCGTGTTTGCATTGGAGTACAGCTGTAATGGGTTACAAAACGTAGATGGGGCTCATGTGATGAAAGGCAGCATTTACAGTGTCCACATAGATACTAGTATAATCAAAAGTGACACATATAACAACTCTTGGCAACTTAAAAGAAAACTTGTTGGACAAAAGAAGTGATGATATCAGTGTCTTTTGTTTGCATCCTTTTTACATTTTAAACGATGATTCACCACGGAGCTTGCAGATGTTGATCATGTTTCTTGTCATTTGAGTCATATGAGGTCATCCTAACTTTGGATAAGTCTTACTGAGGGTAGTGACAGCATCAGAGATGCTGAGATTTAGATCTGGTCTCAGAATCACTGTGTCATGTTTTACTGTAACTGTGTTATTCATTTTAGTTTTAAAAGACTTCACCCTTGATTTGGCAAAAGATATTTGCAAGAGTCCAATATGATGATGTTTACTCAATTTTCATTTCATCTGCTTTTTTTTGTTCATCAAAAAGCTGAGTTATTCAAAATGTGGGAACATTGGGTGATATTCCGTCGCAATAATGGAATCTTTTAAATTGCATTTGGTTATCTTTTACCCCTGAAAAAACTCATTTTTTTAAAAAAAACAAGAATATGAAGACTTAATAGAATTTTTGATTTTCAATACTGACCTAGTTTATTAAGTCTGAGGAATGGATAAGTCATTTACACTTTATTTTCCCCTGCAACCCCTTTGAGGTCAGCAGAAGCAGGAGCCAGCATGACTCTTAAAGCTTAACTCAGTCTTTATCAGTTTTTAGCTACTCGAATGAAATTGCTTTGACATGTTCCTTTCTTTCAGAGGAAATGATTCAGGGCAGAGTATTACCAAATAATACAAGAACTGATTGTGTGCAATTTTTACTGGAAAACGGTGCTCATCGGTGTCACAATGATCCTTTAACTTCACGAGCAAAGGAGAGAAGTTTCTTTTTTTTTTTCATTTGTTTTAAGGGTTTAAAAAGGCCAGAACCTCGCTGGTTTAGTGATTTTTGTGATTTTAATGACACATACAGGAGCTGATCCTCCTCAAATCTCCTCAGAGACACGCCCTGGTGTTGCGGTAGCTGGAGCAGGTAGGCATAGCTACTGCGCTATCAGGCTAGACAGTGAGCTCATGGGACTTCCCCACCATCCTGGTCCTGTTCTACTTACAGAGAGTCTGTCTGTGAAAGAGGCCGCCAAAAGCCTCGTACCTTTCTCCACATATGAGTTGATCACTGAGGATTAGTGCAGACAAAGTGGCAGGGAGCCATCGCTGAGTGTGCTGGGGTTTAAGCATGCCCCGGCTCAGTTCTGTCTCATCAAAAGAGTTTACTTAAAATATACGGGTATTATCTCTGCCCTCTGTGTGGGCGTGTGTGCATTCAAATAGGCCCTAAGTACTGTTATACAATTTAGTTGTATGATGATGATTGATACTTTGAATGATACGGGCTCATCAGGCTTAAAACTTGGGATCTTAACAGGACAATGTCTCCCTCTCTGTCTCATTTGATGAGTCCACTTGATTGTGTGTGTACAAACGCACACACGCTAACACATGCCAGGCTCAGTAGGTGTACAGGCCTGTATCCCCTCCAGCACCCGCATGCTCCCTCACGCAGCTCACAAGCCCGTCTGTATCATGTTTACCACGCTGCAGGAGGACTGAGACTTGGGTAACCCAGAGGTGATAACACTCATTAGAAGTTTTTAGCTCATGTAGCGGCTCCAGCAGTGTGATATCACACGCACATCTCACTTTTCCCTCCCAGCACTGATTTTGATATAAAAGCTTGGGTGATAACAAATCCTCGCTGATACAAGATTGATAAAACACAAACAATACTTGTGGAAAAACACAGATTACTAATACAGAAGTGGATCAGTTCACTGCTTCTAACACCAGACTCCCAGTATTGCATTTTCAGCATCTGAGGCCGACAACAATACTAGAATCGATTCCAGAACAGTGAAACTTAAACGACTCTCATAGCAGATGAGTTATCCTTGATGCTTTAATAGCAGCCTTTGACAGGCAGGAATGAGTCTTTCAGGCAGTCGGAGCACCCCAGCGTGACACCTCCATACATTTCACCATGATAGCTGTATTTCCTTTTCCTCTCTGCCCCTTTTGCTCTCTTTTAGTACCAGTTACCAAGGCTGTGGTCAGGAAGCATTCCTGGGAGAAGCCCGCAGCATTTGCTGGGATGCCTGCACTGAAGTGTGGAACTCAGCAAGCAGCTCCGCTCCCCTGTGGTGCCGCCACGGTGAGTACCAAGAGACCCTGCTGAGCCTGTGGTGGTGTCAGTAACCTTGCATGTGAAACTCCTTCAGAGAGGAGGAAGACGGGAAGGAAGAGGAGAAACTTTTGAACTGTGCGACTTGGCATTTTCACACATGAATCTTTCAGACAAGTGGGGAGAAATAAATGTCAGGATGGAAGAGAATAAATGAGGAGTGGAGGTGATGTGTTGGTGTGTATGACCATCTGGAAGAGAACATTAGGCTCTCTGCAGGGTGTCAAACTCCTTCACTCATTAGCATGCAGTACAGGACAGTGCTGGCCTCACAACATGCATCCATCTTGTATTTATCTTACAGCAACAGCTGTTCACTCATTGTTTGACTTCACATTTTGAAGTCAAAGTAAGTTGAACAATTGGTTACCACATATTTTCCCCTCTGGTGACTGAGAAGTGGAAAAATTGAGTTGGAAGTTGTTTGAAATATAAAAAAAAAGATTCTAAAAGTAAAGCAAACCTGAAGTTTCCAATGGCAAGTAGGGGGAGAATCTTCTGGTTCCAGCTGTTGACTTTGTCTGGAGATGAGTTTATAAACTCAGTGGAGTCAACAGCACAAACAGCTCAGTAATCTGCCATTGTTGTTATTGTCCTTCTACTCCTGAATGGCTACTTGACTTGGAATGTAATACACTTCAAGATGCAAGTGGTGCTGTGACGTCACCGTGCTCAGAGGTTTGCATTTTCAGTCACCCAAAAAACAGTTTTGGTGTAAACAAACGGCCAGAACACAACAAAAGTACAGTTTTCTATTAAATATGTTTCTTTGTAAACTGTGGATACTACACAACATGAAGTGTCACAACATGACATGAAATGACACAAAACGACACGTCACAATATCTTATGATATGACAAGACATGACATTGTCTAAAATAACACAATGCAATGCAATACCACACAATTCGATATGATATGATATGATATGATATGATATGATATGATATGATATGATATGATATGATATGATTCGATATGATTCAATACAGCATAACGCAGCACGATACAGATAAGATATGATAGGCTATTATGATATGAGACAATATGATACGATATGATATAACAATATGACAGGAGATGATACGATGTGATACAATATGACTTGATAATATACAAAATATTACAATATATCAGGATATGATATAATCTACAGCATAAAATGACATGGCATGACACAATACCATATGATATGACAAGACACCACATAAAAATATACATTATGATACAAAGCGATACAATACAAGATGCAGTATATGATATGATGTGATACAATGTAACACAATAAGATGGAATACAATTCTATATGACATGACAGGATGCGACCCAATACGATCAAAAGGGATGATGCGATGATACAGTATTATGGGATAAGGTACAAATTGTTACAATATGATATGAAGTTATGATATGACTTGAATCCCGCCTCATTTCCAATAAGGCCGCGCTTGCTGATTTGCTTCAAAAATCGGTTTCAGAAACAGACCGGTGACATCCCGGAGACTACGTCCTTTAATTATACAGTCTATGGACAGGACGTTATATAAAACAAGACAATGGAATATAGTATAATACAGCATGATATGATACAACACTTTATGTATTGATATGCTGTAAGGGCTACGTGACACATTATCCCCACTATTACTCAGAAAATTTAGCATGAACTCAAACTGAACTCATATTTAACTCAACTTATTTTTTTTTATCGATATGGATGAATTTTTGTCTGTTTGAAAGGTGTGATCTTAACATGGAAAGAGCGGTGCCAGTGATGTTGATGTGGGATTCCAGTCAGGAGAAGAGGATGGTGTGCCTGATGGAGTCAAAGGCTGCAGTGAGGTCCAATAAATGAGAATGTTGAGGTGGCCAGAGTCTGTAGATAGGCGGAGGTCGTTGGTAATTTTGATGAGGGCTGTTTCGATGCTGTGTTGTGAACAGAATCCAGGTTTGAACAGATTGTTGGAGGCAAGGTGGGCTGTAATTTGGGAGGACACAGCACGTACCACAGCCTTTAACAGGAAAGGGAGGTTGTAGATGGGCCGAAAGTTGGATCTTGTGTCAGGGTCAAGTCCTGTTTTTTTGAGAATGGGTGACATGACAGCAAGTTTAAGAGATTGTGGGACGAAATGACCAATATTGTTGCTTAGTGCTAAAAGATAATAAAAACCAGATGAAAAATGATGACTTTACTTCCTAGCTGAATAATTTCCTCGGTTAACATTTTCCTAATGAGTCTAAGGTTGTAATTCCTTTAAGTGCTGTTGAACTATCATCAAAACAGGGTATGCTTTAGGGCATAGCTATCTGTGATAGACAAGTCACTTTCACAGATGCCTGTCTACGGGGATCCAAATATGGTCTCGTCCAGTTCCAAAAAAGACAAGATGGGCACAACAACAATGTATCTTCATAAAGACAGGTTCACAGAACAACAACAACAGGTGGATACACCCTCTTCTTATGTAAAGTCTATTCAGACCCAAACACTGTCAAGCTTCAGCACTTAAGAAAAAAAAAACATATTGCCTTTAAATCCATAAAGCAAACAGTACCACACACACTCTCTGCAAAACAAGTCCTGACAGGTTGCGGTCAGCTTGTCTGCAGTGAAACACAGGAGCATGCTGCACAAAACCTTCTTCCTCCCTCTCTCTGAAATGTTGTGTCAAACAGCTTCTTTTGACTTATTATCTATGAATGATCTTTGCTGCTCTGCTGACACTTTCTACACTCTCCCACTCCTCTTTAGCAAGTGTGGAGCTCAAGTCCTTTTCATGACCAGCATCATAAATTAAACATGGTCTTGGCTTCCCTTGTGTGTCTGAGGGTATAAAAATAGCTCGGTTTGGTGCTCAGTGTGACGCCCGTGCACAGCCCCTCTGTCTTTAATGAAGTGCTTCTATGAAAGCATACCCAGCCAGTACCCGGGCTCTGTGGCGACCCATGTTCTGACTTTCTCAAACTCCCAGAGTGACTCTGAGCTCATTTGGTTATACAAGTGCTCACAATTACCAGGAGATTTGGATACAGGGACGTGGGCTATTTCCATATCCCTGACGGATGTTATTTTAATTACACTGCACTGCTTGACTTTGTGCTGTGGATTTACATGTTGTTGGGTTTTTTTTGTGGATGCAAAGAGGGATTCTCAGAAGGTTATTCTGTTTTACTGAAGTTTTATTTACTGAGGCCTCTTAGTCTCTGTAAAAACACTGTATTAGATTACACCGTTTAATCTTTAAATCTAAGGTAGCTACTGCCTGAAACATAATCTTTAAAGTAAAGGTACAGAGAAATTCTGATTAGATAGATATAAGGTGATGAAAAAGAATCCTCCCTTCTTGGCTTTAGCAATGGCTATTTTTAACTTGTGTGTTAAATATTCTCTGCATCATCTGAAGAAACTTGTTATCTCCAATCAGCCTCGTTGTGAGGTCCTAATTATGTTTGATTGAGAAAAAAAAATCACACATGGGAGCGAGTGTGATGATTATAGAGTAGAATCTTCCCTATACATTGAAATACAAACATTAATGCATCAACACAGCTGATTAATTTGGGTGGTAATGCCTGAGGACGCAGCAGGTGTTGGGTTGTACAGATGATTTCCCTCTGCAGATATCTGCCTGAAAGCAAATGTTTCATGTGTCATTGGCAGTGAAACATGGCACAGAAGCTCGGTGGGCTGTGAGAGAGGTCTGCTTTGATTCATGCAAGTCCTCGAGCCTCATTCGTCTTCAGGTCTGGGGGGTAATGGTGTGCAAATGGTGCCACATGATCTGCAGACACATCTGATCTAGGCACTAAAAGGCCTCATCGTCTTAAGCTCCAAAACCTTTAGCATCCTCATTTTGTTGACTTATTTTCTTTATACTTTACACATAGTTAAGCAGATCTTTATAATACTGACTTCTCACAACAGGCAGGGTTTAGTTATTCAAAGCCAGGAGCAGAAATCAATGAGCCAATGTGGCAGTAGAGCTGAATCTCCTGCAGGGAAAAACCCAATAATCAATACAGGCGAGCGGATAATGTGCTGTTGGTTACATTTTTGGAACCACATGACGCAAAACCCAATTTGTTTTTCAGGTTTTATGTTTTTGTTCCGTGATGATTATGACAAAGCTTTAATCAGCGTTCCTGTAAACAATTACTTTGTGTTAGTTATCCTACACCAGCAGTTGATTCATCTTCAACAGTGATTAGAACAGCTGGAGCTTATTCATTCAACATCATAACTTAATATCAACAGAGCTGTAATTCATTTTGTGTGTGTGTGTGTTTTTATGAAGTTTACTTATTTTAGCTCTCAATGTGAGAGATGAAATTGCTTTGAGCCCTCAGTTGACCTTAAAATAAGGATGATATGCAGGAAAATGAGTCCAAGTGTAGAAAGAGTATAGGTTTCATTTCCATCTTCAAAGAATTAATTGTAATTTATTGCCACGCTTGATATAAGCTGAACTTTTGCCTCTCATCTCAGACAGGTAATGAGAATAAATATTGTTTTAATTAAGTTCAACACTTTTGTATTAATTTATAAGAATTTCTTTAACAACCAGAGCCTAATTTAACTTTTTAAAGTCAACATTTGTTGCTTACAATCTATTTAATTAAGACTTTGTCAGTAAGATTGCACACATCCTCACATTAATGTATCCCCAACACACACACACACACACACACACACACACACACACACACACACACACACACACACACACACACACACACACACACACACACACAGCCTGCTGGTCTGGGAGCAAAATGCAATCTCCAGGCTATTACTTTTCCCATTTCACTCATTTAGAAATCTATCCGCCCTTCTGCCCCCTCTTTTCAGTCGCTTCTTTTTTACCACGTGGACGCTACATTCGCGCAGGTGGAATCAGCCAAGTGACACCGCACGAGCCTGACCCAGTCTGCACGTGGTAGCTCTGGTCCACTTTCAGTCTAACCTGTAAGCACCCGTGTGAAAATGCCTGCGGAACAAAAGGAGGGGGGAGAAAAGCGGTGAGAGGAGAGAAGAAGCGGCGGAGGAGTCCGGAGCGCGCGGACGCTTCCTCTTCTCTCCACCCCCTTCAGACCCCGCCGCTCCACTCCATCTCTCTCTCCCTCTCTCTCTGCTGCTCTCTCTCTCTCTCTCCCCCTTTCTTAAATTGACATTGGTCTGGCTCGAAACATGATAACAGAAAAGCTTTACTCCGCTCCGCGCTGCCGGGCTGTCCTCAACCCCGATCACTTGAAACTCAAATAAGAAGGCGTGAAGAAGAAGCTAGGGGATCGCACAGTGTCCTATCAGCGGGGAATAACACGAGACCTTTATACCATCACACACACGCACGCACACACACACCCTTTCATATGCTCTTTGCGCATCGCAGATCTCTCAAAGTGCTCGTGTTCAACTACAGTGAAAGTTAACATGTATATGCACGCTTTGATCCGCGCCAGTTTTGGATTTGTAGGTTTCTGCTTGGTCGCCTTTGTCCAGCAGTCTGCTTCAGGAAGTAAGACCACTCAAGGTAAGTTTTCACGTCAAAATAGTCTCTTCTTCTTCTTCTTCTTTTTTTTTAAAATTATTATTATCATCCTTTTTAAAAAAAAATTGCTGATTTCTCACTTAAAGGCTGGAAATAATGTGACATTTCCAGACTGGTGCCTAATTAGTAGATTTGTCTGCTTTGTTTGTGCTTTATTAAAACTGTTAAATGTAACACTTCTCAAAATTGAAAACAGTTGTGTAAACAAATGAAAGTTGGATTTCTTTTGGAGCATCAGAACAACTGAATGCATAGAAGTGAAGTTTTTGGAAACCTTGATTCTTTAAGTCTTTTTTTTTATCTTGCCGTTTTGTTTGTTGATCACATTGTTTTTTTGTACTGTCAGTGAGCTCATGTTGCTCGGTGTTCAGGAGAGAAAGGAGATATAATGAGGCTTAAGTGAAGTTTGACTCAGAGTCATCTGTCATCAGTTAAAAACCCTCGTCTTTGATCTGCAAGCAACAGTGTGAACAGTTATGTTTCATAGCAGATCCTGCAGGTACTTGAAGTGAGACTACCAGCAGGCATTTGTCACAGTCCAGACAAGTATTTGACACCGGCCTGTAACACACACACACACACACACACACACACACACACACACACACACACACACACACGGAGGGAGCCTCAGTCTGTCAGACACTGCAGCTACAGTGCCGTCCTGCCCAGCTGGCCGCCCTCTTGCTCTCTTGTCTTGTGAGAAATGATTCAAAGCAGGCAGGGGTGGCCTGAATCAGAAACTCTTGGCACCTTGCAGGAGCAAGCAAGACCCAGTGTGTGTATGTGAGTGTGTGTGTGTGTGTGTCCGTGTGTGTGTGTTAAACACTCTGATCTGCTCAGCCTTCCCCTGCAGGTTTTCATCACTTAATTTCCCCACAATACAAGCCTAGAGCCGGAGCTGCCAGAAGTATTTGCATGCAAAGACACATCATGGGTTTGTGTGCGAGTGTTGATTGTGGTCGGTGATGTTTCGCACACACAAAAAGACATCTCTCGGGCGGTCGACGAGGCAAAAAAGAGAAAGGGGGTGGGTGACTATTTTGCATCCTGGGTGGTCTGCCCCCACTTGTGGGAAAACTCAATATTTACATTTTGCAATTAGAACTACTTTTTTCTCACTTTATTTTCCACAACATCGATTACACACTTCCTAGTAGCGTGGAATGTGGCCATGTGAGTGAAGGTCTGTAATGGCATGCACCTGTTTGTTGGTCATCAAGTGAACGCCGGTGGCTGACCACTTGATCGGCTTCTCCTCCAATTCCTGTTTATCAGCAGCTCTGTAGTCAGGTTTCACTTGTGTTTCGAAGTCAAGCTACATGTAAGCATATTTTTTGCGTGACTCGAAATGAATATTGCGCCTGATGTTGGTGGCAACTCTGTGGCGTTGACGAGTCTGTGTGCTGAGAATAACTCTGAAAAACTGCAGGGGCCGATGAACAATGACTTTTAAAAAGAGGCGCAATTTGTCAGCTCAATATTTATTCAACACAGATGTTGCTGACAAGAGTCTTTGTCTTTCATCAGTGTCAGACTAATCATGGCACCGTGTTTCAGGCATCAGTCATTACTCTGGGAAGAAGAAAAGCAGAGTGAAAGAGGAGTGGAATGAGGGAGGGAAGATTCGAGGATGTGGTGGAGAGAATGACAAAGAAGGGAAAAATGAGACAGGGGAAGCAGGAGAGATTAAGGGTGCAGAGACAGACAGGGAGAGGGAGAGAAAGAGAGGAGGTTTTCTTGAGTGAGCGAGCAGCAACAAGCGAGGGGAAAAGAGAAGGAGAGGAAAGAGGGGAGCCACAGACGTCATGGCAAATCACTTTTCCCTCGAAACAGAGTCAGGAGCTCTTCGTTAATGCGGTGGCACCAAGGCAACGGTTGGTGTGGAGCTGACATGCTGCTGTGTCTGGCTGTGTTGGTGTAACCTCTGCTCCGGCAGCCTGGGGGTCTAAAGATGCAGGGCCGGCCGCCTGTGCAAGGGAGGCAGGCCAGATCCAGGCCCCTGGACACAGTGTGGGAACTGAGCAGCCTTGGCAATATGAGGCCCAAGTGACGGGGAGGCTTTTACCTAGAGATGCTGCATGCTTAGAGAGTCTCAAGATGGAAAGGAAGAAGACCCCCACTCCCCACTCCCCCCCACCCCCAACACTCACTCACTCAACCCCTTTCCTTTTCCTTTTTCTTGCTTTGTTTGCTTTGTCTTCGCTTCCTTTCCTTTGCACTTAATGAAGTAGCCAGGCCTTTTCTCTGTCAGCTGTAAGCAGCGACTGCATCGTACCCAGCATGTCAGGGAAAGCCTCGCCGTCAGCCCATGACTGCTATTTTTATATTTCTACAAACCAAAAGAGACATTCACTTCCTTCTGTATTGTGCCCAGTCCTGTCCTGCTTACTTTTCTTACTTTATAGACTGTTTCTAGTGCGTTAGCAATGCAAGTGTCTGTATGTGTGTACATGTAATTGGGACAATAAGCGAGAGCCTGGGCTGTCTGTGGTAATTTGAACAGTTCTTTGAAACTGTATGTGAAGCCACATAAAAGAAGTGTGTAAATGAGGCTTTTACTGCTGCCTATCCCTTTGGCCTTGAACTTCTCACAGCGTTTCGTAGAAAGCAGGAGGGAGGCAGAATAAAAGACAAACTGGCAGAGATTGTTTGCACCAGCGTCTCTGGTCATCACACTGAAGCATTTTGACTCCCCTTTTGGCTTTCACTGTTTTCTCGCTTTTTTTCTCAGGGTGGTTTCTGTGTTACCCCTGAGACCTGACAAACTCCTACAGCAACATTTGTTGAGCTGTTCCCCTCAGAGACTGGATGTGCCTGAAAAAAAAAGCAGGCACATAAGTCCCCATTTGCCTGCCAAGGTACAGGAGCACAATAATCAGCAAAGTAATTTTTAACAGCCATCGGGTGGAAGATGTATTCAGGTCAGCCGGGAAGAGAGTCTTACAACATCCTCCTTGGAATACTCTGTGACTTTGAGGAGTTAGGGACACTGCAGAGTGGATCACCTATTGACTTAAGTAACAGGTCACCTTTGAATGATTCCTGTGTAAAGCCAGGCGGTTCAAAATTAACAAATGATCGAAAGGAGAAACTGCCCTGATAATCAGCTCATATTGCAAGAAGTAAAACTAACGGCACATAAATCACACAAAAAATATAAATAAAATAAAAAAATACAGGTATTAAAATTATTAAATGATCCTGTATGATCTAATAAGTAGATGAAACATTACATAAACTGAATCCAAGCCTCTGAAGTAACACTTAAAAAATAATAATATAATAAGCAGTAGGTGAAAGAACTGGAGGGCATTCTCAACATGAACTGCAAAGGCTGGATTTTTAACTGATGGGTCTAATATCCGTCAGCAGTCATGTGCTAGCCTCAAATGCTTGATTTTGTAAAGTATTAGCACTGTTATTTCCCCCTTTAGACCTGCTCATTGGATATTTTGGTCCAGCTCGTATACTGTCTAAAAAGATGGACTATGTGTCAGTTCCCAAAAGTGAAGCATTCAGAGCTAACTCTACTGACCAGCTGCAGTATAAATCATGAAACCCATTGTCAAATCAAATTACATGTTGTATATATTTTTTAAAAAACATGGCTTCTGTCATTATAGTTCTTAATATGATAATTTCAAGTATTCATTTTTCTGTGAAGTTTAGTTTCACTCAATTATTTGCTGCTTTTAAAATGAGTACAGTATCATGACTGAAAGCTCTGTTGTCACTGTGTGAAGTGGAACGCTCAGAGGAAACGTGATAAACACTGACAAAGGAGTGATGCACTTCCCATGAGTGAGTGTCTGCTACAAAAGTGTTGTGGGGACAATCTGAGGGACCTTTGCCGTTTCACTGGTTATTGATAATTGCTTAAAGAAGGGATAGGATGTCAGAACCCTCGCTTCACCTGCCAGTCTCCACTGCACAGATTCTAACTCTAAACACCACCAGTGATACATGTCAGCACCTGTTTCAGGGGATATTTTGGCTTTATTTTTGCCTGTTTAATTAACAGTCAGTGGTTCAGTCTGACCTTTCTAATGAGTTATAGAGCTTATGTTGGAGGTTTGGGGCTGGATTTAAAAAGCCCTTACATTAGCAGAAAATCTAAGACCCAAACAGTACCAACTAAGGTGCCTAAACAGATTACTCCTCTGACTATAAAGAGGGTTGAATCTTCCATATACCAGCCCAAACTCCAGTCTGAGCCAGACCACAGCCCAATTAAAGCAGATGAGTTCCCCTAACCTTTATATGCCTTTTCCTGAACCAGAAACACTCTGCGCTGGTGAAAACAGCTGAGCTCATCTCAGTCTCTCTTTGTCTTCTGCAGCAGGCATGCATTGTCAGACAGTTGTGTTCTCGTTATGATCAGAGTGCGCGAGGCAGGTCGAGCCTCGGGGTAGCCCTCGGTCACTAGCTGACGAGTGGGTGGAGGGGGATCTATCCAGCGTTCACTTTAGCACTCAGCAGACACTCTGAGAAAGCGTCTGACAAGTGGTGCTCTGGTTCCACTGTACATGTTGTTACAGAGCAGCAGAGAGCGCACAGAGATTATTATCTTGAGTGATGAAAACACTTGATAATAATTCAGACCAAAAGCGCTGTGGTGTGATTCATGAAAATGACTGTGATCTATGGGTGAGCTGTGAGGACAATAAAGTGTTTATGAGTGTGATGAGCGATTTTGGACGGGATGTTAATGAGTGCACTTAACAAGCAGAAGTGCTTTACCTCCCAAAATGAGACTTCATTATAAACGGGGAATCCTTCATGTAAACCGTTCAGGTTTATTATACCAGCTTTATTCATAATTTCTCACCTTTTACCCTGGCAAAGCTGCAGTGTGATGCAAATATTTAAGGCTCGTATTGAGGAAGCAGACTCCATACAGAGTGAGTACCATGTTCACAGGTAAATGCAAAGTCTGACTTGAGCTGTGACCTACAGCAAGCTAGTGGGCCTTCATTCGGGACAGCCGTTTACTTTCATCCTGGCTGCTGGAATGCCAAACCAAGACAGTTTCCTCTCTGCAACAGAATGTCAAAGGTTCTACCAAGAAGGAATCTCACTCCTCTGATCATAAGCCCACTGATCAAATGATTACTATATAATCTGTTTCCTCTAATGGTTTTTGGTTGAAATCTTTTTTTTTGTGAAGAGCAAATATTATTTGACTGTCTCATTATACATTTTAGATTGACCCATGTATTTACCACTTCACAAAATGATTAAGACTATTTTAACCTAAAGGTTTCTAAACACACACTAAACAGCTAACTATTTAACACATTTTATCTGGTTAGTTTGATTTTTAAGGTGGCCAATAAGTTGGTCTAAAGACAGATCCTTGTAGGTGTCCTGTAATTTTTTTTCAGGAAGGTATTGTTTCCTTCTTCCAATCTTGGTGCTCAACTAAGCTCACTAGCTGCCAGATGTAACCTTCATATCTCAGAGGTATGTGTGGTTTTGGAGTGGAGTCACTTTCAAAAAGACAGCAATAAAGCATCAATATAAAACTGTCAAACTTCTTAAAAGTATGTTTTGGTATGCATGAAAGTTTGCATCCCATCTTATTTGTGTAACAATGTTCTCTTCCCATCCTCATGCATTTGCTTTAACTTATTCTGTTTTGCACAATTTGTATGCAGTACCACTGTTAGGTCACAGCAAAACAAAACCCCAACTCGTGGACTCTGCAGATTCCCTGTTGCTCCCCAGGGGATCAGCTGTTTAGATCCTTCTGCCATGGTACCTTTCCCCCTTCCTCCAGCATAAAATCACTTTATCAGCAGCTAGCAAGACCCTTGTGACCACAATTTGTCACCTCATTTAGAATGGTTGCAGGGCTGACAAAGCTGTACTTTTTTTGTGTGTGCAAAAGAAGTGTAGTGAAGTTTAAAATTGCCAAAACTTTTCTGAGAACACCAGCAAATCTGCTTTGTATGCAGCACCGGTGTGAACTCCAACCCTCACCCTTGGAGGTAAGGAGTGCAGAGCTTGTTTGGAGCCTGTTTATTTCTCAAGGTTTTAATCTGAACAATATGTTCCAAATGAGGCCTGTGATGCTTCTTTCAACCCAGGCATTGTGGTGAAAATTAGAAAATTCCCATGCTCCCATCTCCGTCCCTCTCGCCCTGTCAGTGGTCTTTGTTCTCTGTGCAGATGCGGCACAGTGCTGACAACATCCCTGTTGATTTCGGGGGAGGATGGAGTCAGTGTTGACGGCACTCTGACCCCTCCAGACTTAAACTCACCTCCAGAGCCCCCTTCACATGCACTGATGGCTTGCTGAGGAACTTCAGTGCCTTTCCTCAGCCAGCTGCAACGGCTCTTAGATCATTAATCCTCTAAACCCCCTCCTCACAGAGCCTGCATTTGTTTTTCTGCTTCATTACTCAATGATTGGGGATACTGTGACTCAGGGGAAGATTTCAGAGAGACTGTCATCTCTGTCTCTGTACTCTGAAACACACTAAACCACCATCCTCACTCCTCTTTGGCCTTTTACCCCGCTCTCTCTTGTGACCTCTTGTGTGAATAATGGGGCCGCGTCTCCTTTTTTGAGTGTTTTTTTTTTTCTGGAAGGTGGGGGGGTCAGTGAGGGACATCATTAGGCTGGACTGCAGTGGTCAGTGTTGTCAGAAGGGGGTTGGGGGTTAGAGAGAGCCTTGTTTACAGACTGTGTGTGTTTACATTCCTGATGGTGAGCGCCAGCTTTAGAGACTGCTGGAAGTGAAAGGAAATGCTCTTATTCTGCTTAGTAATGGAAAAATCCAACCCAATACATCAAGGAGTCCAGATGAAAAAAGCCGAGTTATTTATTTGGTGGGTTCTGGCCAGTGCATTCTGGGTAGAAAGAGGGATGACTTCACGGGTGAATTTGAGACTTCCTCAATGGACAGAGGCATGGGAAAAACCAAAGTGCCGTCTGCAGTATTTAATCACCCCCTGTGAACTCAATATACAGTATATATCTATTTACAGCAGACTGTATCAGCTGACACTGCTGATTAATGGCAAGAACTGCTAGTGCTCTCTGTATTAAATCATTTTACCATAAATTAAACCAAACATTGGAGCTAAAATTAATTATCATTGGTATCATTCAAATGATGTACCAACTATATACTAAAAATAGATTTTTTATTAATTGGTTCAGGATTTTTTACAAATTTTAAGAAGCCCATCTCAAGGTCCTAGAACCCACTGTTATTTCTTAAAATGTCCTTGTTTGTTAGTCTCAAAGTCCTGAACCCAAACTTGTTTGGTTGACCATATAAACGAATAATAAAGGAATCTGTAAAAAAATAGATTTGAGTGTTAGAAGCTGTATCATTTTTATATTTCTATCCTTAAGTAAGTCAAAAAAGGGATGCAAGTTCAAAGTATTCTCTGTGATTGATCTTGGAAATGTTAATGTTTGCTTATTTAACTGACAGATGCAAATACAATGCCACATTGATTTTTTAAATCTATTTTCCGCAGCAACGTTATGCATATCACTGATGGTATTGCACATCTACAGAACCTATAGCGGCAAACAAATTGTTAAATATCAACATGCAGAGCAGGCTCATCAAAATAATCTCCACTGTGAATCTGAAATGTTTTTCAGACTCACAGTGGAGAGTGTCCAATTTTCTGTATACCTGTTCTTATTTAGAAAAACAAGTGTGTCCACACAGTCGGGTGTCAGTTGAGAGCCCAACCAAGCCACAAGCAGTCCAGCAGCAGAAAAAACACGTTCAGTTGCTGGTCCAAAAGTCTGGACATCTCTCTGCATTGACTGTCTTCCAGTCTGTCAGTTTTGTATTCAGTGATGGGGAAATGTCTTGTACAAAGTTCTCAACTTTTGTGTCCGTAGTGGCGGCTGGTGAATGTAATATGTGGCCATTCGTTGTTTATACCTACCTGATAAAGAGC
This sequence comes from Labroides dimidiatus, assembly GCA_030710495.1. Taxonomy (NCBI): domain Eukaryota; kingdom Metazoa; phylum Chordata; class Actinopteri; order Labriformes; family Labridae; genus Labroides; species Labroides dimidiatus. Next base: position 11,475,934 of record CM061151.1, on the reverse strand, counting down.
TGGGGAGCAAAAAAGTATGCTCAAGCACACTGTTGACAACTAATTACTTGCACATTGTTGGCAATCAGTTGCTTGAAATTTGATTAATTGTTATCTTGTCGAAAGAAAAAATAAAATTGTGATTTATTTTCCAACTCACATGAAGCTTGTTCTAGGATGCAGTCACACTGGCCATCCATACCGTGCCCAAGCCTGCTTTAACCCTAAAGTCCAGTTCGTTTGGCCGGTGTAACCAGCCCGTACTGTGCTCAGGCATGGTACACTTCCTTAGCTTTGGCAGACTTCGGAGAGGTGCGGTACACTTCATGCACGAGCACAAGGTAATGACCTAATGGCTGTAACTGTGTTCTGTATTGTCCATTATGCTGACTCTGATGAGACTGCACTTCTTTTAAACGGACGCTTCATGATAACGTAGGTAGGTCATGGGTGTCGTATTATGACGTGATGACAAATGTACAAGAGACAATTGAGTCTGGTTCATATTGTAGTAATGTGACCGCAGCCTGTTCCAGCCAGTGGGGGAACGTTGCTGAGGGGGACAGTCATGCTTGAGTACAGCACGGTACGGATGGTCAGTTTGACCGTGGCCTAACATACCTTCCTGGGGCGCCTGTGGCTCAGTGGTGGAGTCACTGTCTCTCAGTCAGAAAATTTGGGGTTTGATCCAAAGGGCAACCTCCAGTAGAGAAAAATGAAGCTTATGCAAAAGTGCTAAAAGTTGCTGTTCATCAAGAATCCGCTTGACACTGGCTGCATAAAGACCAGAAGTCATGTGCACATCAGCCAAAAAGCTGCCAAAAAATTGACTTTTACGGCATTAAAAAGCATATTTACAGCCTTGTTAAAAAAAATGGCTTGGGTCTGAAACGCAAATTTGGTATTGGCACACACTGTACGGGGTGTGAATTTTCTGCTTACTCAGCAGTTTAAAAGATATTAGGATTGGAATTTGTCCAATCAGAGGCTCAGCTCAGCTCACGTGACTGACAGGCACCCTATAGCTGTTAGAAAAGAAGGCCAAAGTCCACGTCATATCCAATATCCTGTCCAATGATTGGCCTCATTTGACTGTATCAGGTACAGACAGGCGGAGACTACATCCATATTTTATACATTCTATGGTTGGATCCCAGTCAAATGCTGGAGTGTCCTTGAGCAAGACACTGAACCCTAAATTGTTTCTGGTGTTGTTATGTGATGTTCCTACCCAGCCACTAGGGGGCTACAGTGCAACGTTCTCATTAGTGCTGGTTCAAAGCCCAACTATTTTGAGTTCATCCAATCACATCATCTAGTGGAAAACTGTGGCAAATCAAAATATGGAATACACGTTGGAAATGAGTGATCCACTGTGGTTAGCCCTGAAAGGGGAAAACCAAAAGAGGAGGTAGTTTAACAATCCGTGTATCATTCTTTCAGTTGATATTCACTTATGAATCCAAAAACTGTCAAGAGATTGTAGATGAAGCTGGCTTGATTTTTAACTTACATTTCTAAATCACTGATATACAAATGGGATGTATGTAATTTGGGACTGTATACACACCTCCATGCTCTGCCAATTGTGAGTTTCAAGACCAAAATGCCTTCTTAACAGATGCTGAAATATTGTGTGAAAACTGATGTCACATTACGTTAGCTAATCAAATAAGGCTAATTTAGCATGATACTAACTGAATGGTAATTACACACATTACTCTCAGTGATTAAAGGTCAAAGATCTCTTGTTCAGCCTAGTGCACTTTTTTGTTTGTTTGTTGGTTTTATGGAAAGTTTGCTGACCATTGTTTTAGTGGAGATTACATTATTTCTCACCAACACTCAGTCAGTAAATCATCTTTGTAAATATTAAATTAGTGTTTTAAGCTGATCTTCTCGGAACAAGAAACACTGACCTGAAATCAGCATGATAAAAAAGATAAAGAAAGTCGACAAGTTGTTAAATTTTCAATAGTTTTACCACTGTTTAATCTAATTTGAAGGAGGCAGGGTTGATGGCCTATACTGCAGCTGCCAGTCAGCAGGGGGAGCTCCAAACATTTTGTCTTCACTGTCTGTGAGTGAACATGTTCCTATCTTTCTCAACCTGAGAGGAAATACTTTTACTGTATATTACGGCTATTACTTGCACAGATTTCATTGCAAACTTTCACTGGCTTAAGTTTTGGGCCATAAAGAATAGAAAAGTTTGTTTCAAGTTAGTTAGCTTATTAAGGAAATGTAGAAAGAGAATGGAGTTCTATATCTCAAAGCATCTACAAAATTACAAGCATGCCATTTCAATGAGCAGACAATTACAGTCTTTGCATCACCTAGTTGTAGTCATTGGATGTCTGTTGATCGAAAGAAATTTTTGCACTACCCTTTTAACTTTTTTTCAATAAAAATGTCATCACCGTTATGCTTTCATAATTATACAAGCCTTTTTAGAGTTTCCAGACGTGACATGGTGCGGCACGGATTAATTACAGTCCTCTTTGAATTAAGTGTATAATTCAAGTGATCGTAGGACCAAGTTTTAAGGGAAAATATGCCGCCGGATGGCTGATTGATTAATTAAACTGAAGAGCACTGTCAACCAAACATTTACTGTAGTGACTTATGATAATTATAGTGAGAATAATGAAGTGAGTAGTGGTTAAGTAATCAGTGGGCAGATAGAGAATGAGACATTGTTTAGGCAGGAATGCTGAAACTTTCAGGACTTTTTAAGTACCTCTTCTTATATTGAACTCTATATTTCTGACAGCTATGGACAAAGCAGGACACTGAAGATGTCAGTTTAAGCTCTGCCAAAGTAGAAATTATTGTCTGTTTTGTATATAATGGAGACAAAATGATAGAACTTGACAGATAATTTTACAATAAGAATAAACACTGGTTGGCATCCTTTGTCTAAAAGTTTAAGAATAAGTGACTTGTTATTTCATAGTTTATTTCAATAAATAAAAAAAAGATTTAGGGTGGAAAGCACACTTCTTGACCACATAAGATCTTCTCCCTTTTACCCAAAATATCAAAAGTTATCCTCACATTTTTGCCTCCTTTCTGTTTGTGGAGGAAGAACATGCAGACGTGTCCTCTCCTTCGTTGCCCCCCTTATGCAGTGTGATTGAAATACAGTATGCTGATGGAGGGTCAATTAAGGACTTGATGCATTTGTATAAGTGAGATGTTTACATGGAATGATTGTTCTGTCTCAGAGTATTTCAATGAGGCCTTCATGCTGTCAGTTCAGGCCTCCTGAGCTTCTCATTTCTGAGCTGTAGTACTTAATGGTGCTTCACAGCTTACACAGAGAACCATTCACTTTATACCTCCGTTTGACAGGAAACAACTAAAAATATCACACTTGTGCTGTAATTGCTACCTTGCCATCTTTATAGTTGGTACTGTATCTGGTTAAAGCAGCCACCAATGAATGTAATTGCTGTGTGCAGAGGGGAGAGTGTCATGTCAGTTAGCTATGGCTGTATAAATATAAGGTATATAGCTGGACTGAGTGCCACCCTTCCCGTATTTAAAATATTCAGTTTGAGGCCAAGAAGTCAATAACAGTGGAGGACACATGCCTTGATGGCTGAGTGATCCCTTTTAAGGTTCAAATGAACTTCCTGCCACTTTGGAAACAGTAATATGTTATGCCCAATTATTTAGTGTGGTATATATTAGACATCCAACACTTCAGACTGTGTCAAGTCAGCTTCTCTCTGCGCCCACTTAGTATTGCAGCAGGATTCGCTTAATTACTGTAATAAGTGTTTTTCTACAGGAGGTGGTCAGGAGGTCTGTGAGTCAGACTGTTCAAGCCACACATGCTCTAGAAAAAGCGCAGCACCAGATGCTAGCTCTGTGATCCAAATCAGAGAATGTCCATCATTTATTCAGAGTTTGAGCCTGAGAGATGATTTATAAATGACACAAGGTGAGGTCATGTGATCGCCTTGCAGTTTCCAGGCTCAACACACTGTGGTTTGTTGAAAATTACATGAAAACACCAACAAAAGGATTCATGGGCTGAAGAGACAGATACAACAATATCATGCGTTAAGGCCAAAGTTGGTAGACTTTATTGATAAAGGAAACTGATTGTGCTTCCTTTAGAGGCTGGTGGTTGTGTGACATAGCTTCAGACAGCTATTTATGACACTTTAAAAAATGTGTCCAATATCACAAGTTCACATTTTCCTCTGAATGTTTGTTTTATTTCCCCTTTTTGTTCTTTTGGAAATGAAGCAGATACATAACATCCAGTAATGTTAGATCATACCATTTAGTCAGTCCCAGAGGAGGGAGTACTTGATCATTTCTCTTTGTTATGGTGCCAAATCTCTGATTGAGGAGGCTGTAATCGCGTGCCAAAAATAAGAGCTGGATGCTGGTTGTGATAAAGCGTTTAAGATTAAATGATGAATAATCAAAAGAAAATTTGTTTTTACTGACTGAAATGGTCGAACCAAGCAAAGGCAGAACCAATGACCTTTATGTTTTCCAGTAATAAAATGTTGCAGTTATTCTTGGTCCTGTGTAAAATAAATTATGCTGTTTTTATAACATTTAAAACTCAATTAATCAAGAAAGTAATACTTTTAACAAAAGTAAAAAAAAAAAATCGGAACTATTTGCAGACCTGTTTTCTTCACCAGTGCTGTTGGCTGTCACCATGGTACTTCAACAAAGTTGGACTACTTACAGAGAACATAAGAGTCTTTCTTTCTTTCTTTCTTTCTTTCTTTCTTTCTTTCTTTCTTTTAGTTATTTTGATGGCTTCTATTTTGATAGTGTTTTAGAAGGGATTGGTCACTGCTAACTATTTGCAGATTAATCGAACATTCCCCCCCTTACATTTTTTTTATACAACAGCAAAAAGCAAACAGCTTTCAGTAGTTCTGTTACCATCATCTACGAGCTATATGACATTACAACCAGGGGTTAATATCAAAAATTAAACAAATGTGAGATCATTGTAAAATGAAATTTTTGATGATTTTTATTAAATAATTATTGGAATATTCAAAACTCCCAACTCATCCAAAGTAGAGAGAAGGGGAACGTACATGCGACTAATCATGCTGGAACTGGGAAGTAATCCTAGAACCAATGCTTTAGGACTACGACCTCTGTACATGGTGCGGCTGATTCTGTCTGCAGTGGTTGATAGCTTAACTTCAGCTCAGGATCTCTGCTAGTTTTCTCAACTAGTGGCATCCTTTGTGGGTAATGCAGTTACTGGTAACAAGTACTTTAGACAATCCCACTTAAAAGAAAATTGTATCATCCCTTTAAGCCCTCTTTTATAAACAACATTTCCTGTGATTCAACACAGTAGAGGATTTCATTTCCAGATATCACAAGTTTTTGTTTTTTACTTTTCCAAAATATTTCGTCTTACTGACTGGTTCTATTGAACTGAAACTTTTTTTTAAAGTAAACTCCTGACCAGTTTATATAGTCACATTCCCATACAAATAAAACATACGTTTTAATGTAATACACACAAGTGATGAAACTGGAAATGATCATCTGCAGTCGTGTGCACTTGTTAACCTGACGTCTCTCTCCTTCCTTCAGTCTGCATGTTCTTGTTCATTTTCTCTCGACCCTCAGATTAATCTGAGGTTTGGTGGTTGGTGGACATAAGCAGGGAGGGCCCTGGGAGGTTTGAAGTTTTGATCACAGTTTCTGAAAGCACAGGATCAGTCAGTGGTTATGATTTCTAAACATTTAGAGTGTGTGAAGGATGAGTGTAAATATCCCAAATGGAAGCCGGAGATATTTTTATTCACAACTTTTTAGAGGCCTGCTGGACAGCCAACAGTGTGTCCCTTCATTAACTGAAGGGGATCTTGGCAAGAGTTGGGAGAGATGCTAAATTTTGTGTTCATGTTGACGTCTGCATTTCATCAAAACCTTTTTTTGTCTGCTTTGCTGCACATCATGAAAATTTGCATTTTCACAGTGTGCTCTGTAAGTGTTGGGACAATGAGTTCCTGTCCTTTCTACAACCTCATCGTCACTGTCTCCTGGTTGAAGTTACATCCAACTGTATTATTGTACACTTTTATAGATTTCTTGATGTGAATGCTCATTTAAATGTACTGCTGTATAGTAAATTCTCTTTTTTTGAAGTTGCACTGGTACACCTGATGCTGCAGAGGGGAAAACAGATTTCTTTTGCAAGTATGTCATCTCTCTGTGTTCTCTCTGTGGTGAAACTCACACTCATGGTAGGATCATAACGTGGTCTTAACCAATAAGAGACAGAGCTTGGGTGGGTCTTTGCCGTTTTCAATTCTCAGCTCTCTGCATGACAGAGTTCAGCCTCAATGCCCGCACATGAAACACAGTTACTGGAGAAAAATGATTACTATGCTTACGATGATCATTTACCAGTGTTTACAGTGTTTTATCATCTAAATCTATGCGTTATATGTTATAATAATCAGTGTTGGGCCCATTACTGGAAAAAAAGTAATATACTACTTATTACCCTTTACTCTTTTTACAAGTATTACTTGACTTATTACTCCCTGCCAACAGTAACGGTACACTACTAATTATATATAACTTTTCTTTACATCACACAAAATTGGTAATCGTGTCCTTTCTACTCATAATTCTGAGTTTACACATTGCCTCTGTGTAACTGACAGATGTTGAAGTGCCAGCAGGTGCATTTTTTTCTGCAGCTTAAGAACACATCAAAGTTACAGGCTATCTGAAATACTTATCTGATTCAACTGAGGATGAGAGACACAATTTTTTGAATCACAAGTTTGTCCAATCAGAGGTTCACCTCAGCTCATGTGACTAACTGTGGCTGTTAGAAAGGAAGCTCAAAGCTTGTGTCATATCCAAGATGGCCCTGTCCACCACTTGGCTTCATGTGACTGTATCAGGAACAGATGGGTGACGTCACAGAGACTACATCCATATTTTATACAGTCTATGATGTAAAGGCGTACTGCTCCATTTTTCAAGCCAGCCAGGGTTGCCTGGTATGTATGACAACAATCAAAAAACAAGCCCATTGGCCAAAATAAATAAGTAAAGTACTATTAAAAAGTAAAGTACAATATAAAAAAGGGGGGGGGGGTTCTATGGGCACTTGATGGCAGAGTACCTGTGACCCAAGTAACTTGAAGCATTTCTTTGCACTTAATAAGCTTTCTCCTTCTTGTTTAAATTCTTGCTTGTGCTGTGCATCGCTTTGGAAAAAAAGTGTCTGCTAAATGAAGTTGTAGATTGTAAGTAAATAAAATAAACTATCCATGGCAGACCTAAATATGCACATATGCACAATTTAGCAGGAAAACTGCATACCTGGCAACCATAAAGTGAGCTACTTGCACTATGAAATTAATCTGTGGATTGTTGTTGTTGTTGATTGTTGTGTAGCCAATTTGTTAAACCAGTCAAATCCCGTCCCACTGTTCTGCCGGCCCCCTGCGTGTACATCTTGCCAGCGTGCACAAGCCCTGATTCAGTGGCCATAACCAAGAGGGATCCAAGTACGCTGGAGAATGGCAGAAAAATTACCTGTACCCTGATAACTGGTAATGTAGTGCAAACAAAGAGGATGTGCTGAGGACTGGTTTTGAGTCTGTGGTTTTGAATCAGTCACCATCACATGATTGTGAATCAGCGGTGCTCTTGCATGTGAGCAGGGGTGTCGTTTTGGAGGAGCTCTGAGTGTGGGAGGGTGGGGGCTGAACAAGGAGTCCTGAGGACATACTACATTCAAATTCATGCTAGTTTTCTGTGACTACCATCTGTGCCTTTGACAAAGCCTGGTATAGATGTAACTTAGATGTAACTACTATGGGTGGTCTGACCAAATCACTCAGTGTTATGAGTCAAACCTTATTGCTGATGACTTAGGTTTCATTACCTGCATATGTTTTTTTGGTGCTTTGAAGAACTTCAATGTGGATTTTTTAACCTTTTGGTAGAGCATACCACTAAACAAAGAGCCCATGGTTCTTAACTTGCCTGTTAGTTTACATGAATGGCTTGGTGCCCCAACATGCAACTCAAAGAAGAATCATAAATTGATTTTACTTCCATTAGGGAAGGACTTCATTGACTTTGTCTTTGTTTCTCAACCAGGTCACAGCAAGAATTTGAGACTATCAATGTTTCATGTGATCTTGTGTAATGCAGAATGATGAAGTTTCATGTTCTTCTTGTAGTTTAATGGATCCCAGGTTCCTGAAGTAAAAAAATGTTCACAGACCTGTATACATATACTCTTTAAGAGTCCAACATCCTCAAGCGGGTCGTTGACAGCAGAAGGATAAGAGAGATGTAGCAAGTCTGTTTTCATTCAGCACAGCCAAACAAACTCAGTTTCTCTGTGTGTAAAGTAATTATCCTGACCTTAACCCCATCCTGCTCAACCACAACCCCTAAGTATAGTGTAAGTGTGGTTCTAAGATAGATAATTACAATAGTTGCTGCTTTGTAATTATACAGAGTATGACATACGCTGTGATCCCATGAACACCTTTTTATGGAACTGAACCCAGCACCCTTCCTCTTCTGCTGCAAGGGAGGGATGTCTTCTGAAAATGTCTTTGTCAGGAAAACTTGTGACGTCTCTTGTGTGGAACACCATCTGTTCAAATGTTGCACCAAAACATTCTTCAAGCTGAATACCTTTTTTTCCCCCTGATTCAATGCATCATTTGGTCCATGTTTTTTACTTTCAAGCTGGCTGCCAGCATTGAGAGTAAAGCTACACCTATGGGTGTCCCAGCTCCACTCAGTCTATTTCTGTCTCCAAAGGAAAGGTGATGGGTTGGAGGGGGGGGCAGGTTTTGGGCAAAGCAAACAGTGAGGGTCTCAACACTCAAAGTAAACATTACCCTATGTTTGAACTACACACCTCCAGCTCTACAGTTCTCCCACACACCAGCGCTCTCCTCTCTGAGCCTTATTCTGGCTAACACCACCTCAAGCCGGGCTCAGCTAAATACTCTGCTTATCCCAAGACCTTCCAATAAATTAGAGGAAAAGCAGCTCTGACAAGGTCTCACCTCCACAGCCAGCAGCCCTTCCCCAGTAACTCTGACAAACATGTTCGGGAATAAACACAGTAATGACTGCTCAGATTGAATTTCCGTAAAACCTTAAAGGTTGTTTTCCCTGGAAAATTTAATGCAATTATAAAAGTATACTATTTTTATGCCAATGTAACCCTGCAATCCCTTACACTTACATTCTAAGCATTAAAATCTGTTTTGCTGAATCTTGAGCTTGAGGCAACACGTTAAGAAGTTAGGCACCAGGGTCAAACTGACCTAAGATTTTTGGGACTGAGACTAAATTTTACAACTATCACGGCTGATGTAATGAAGACACTTCTAAGCGTGTTAAAAACAGTGGAAGTAGGCTAGAAAACTACATAATAAAAACCAATTCCAAATGACCTCTGGCATATTTTTCCAGGAATGCAAGTTATATCAGTCTGATCAAGGGAATATTTTACTATTATTTATTACTGCAGAAATACAGTTTTATGCAACAAATATAATAAAAGTTGCTTTCTTTTACTTATTGAGAAGATACACATTCCAACACAGTACATGGCGATATGGGATACGTCATTGCACACATACAAGAAGATGAAGCGCAGAAATAAGAAGCAGATAAGAGTAAAAATGTTGTTTCTTACTGTTTCAGATTGCATGTGGCAAAATGTATCATATGTGCTCCAAGTAAGTGTGTTTTTAACACAATATATTGTAGTGTCACCTGAAAAGTCCCCATTGCAACCAATGTGAATTGGAAACATAACATTGGGAGCCTCAGCTAGCATTAACAAAAAAGACAAAGCACTGTAGTTTGATTTAATAGGCATCTGAGAACTGCAGAATGTTTACTTCAGGCAACTCAAAGGGAAATAATTTACGAGTTAATCACCAGATTTACAGTACTTAATGACCCACCTTTTGGGCCAGTATCCCAGGTGGCTGCGACTTTGCAGATGTATTGTGATCTCAACACACATTTACAGTGTGACATCCTAAGTCTGACATAACATCAATGACATTAGTTTTACCTCAGACATATTAACCTTGGGGCTGCACGATGGTGCAGCTGTTAGTGCTGCTGCCTGACAGGTTGCCAGTTCAAATCTCTGTTTGGGCAAGGTGTGCCTTTCTGTGTGGATCATGTTCTCCCCATGCATGTGTGGGTTCTCTCCAGGTACTCCCACCCCCAGTCCAACAATATGCTTACTTGGTCAATTGGTGATTCTAAATTGCCTGTAGGTGTGAGTGTGTGTGTGTGTGAAAGGTTGTCTGTCTCTGTGTGTCAGCCCTGTGACTGACTGGCTACCAGTCCAGGGTGTACCCCGCCTCTCGCTCTAAGACAGCTTGGATAGGCTACAGCCACCCCAGACCCTGAACAGGATAAGTGGTATAGAAGATGGTTGGATGGATATTAACATTGGACATAAGTCCAGTGAGTGTGCTTAGTTTGACTGCCCAATATTAAAAAAAGACATTAAGAACTGTCCTGGTTGACAGTTAAAACAAGAAAATAAAAATTGAAAAGTTAGAAATGTTCTTGTCTTTTTTTGTGTGTAAACAAAATTGATTTTATTTCAAGGTGTAGAATAATATATGTGTGTTTTTGCTTATTAAATCTTAGTCTTTCCATCCCTCAAGGTGTGTAAAAACAACACATTATCAGATACAACAATGAAAAAGGGGTGTTGTTTATACAGCTATCAGTAGTAACTAAAAAGAAATGTTTTTCAGCATATTTTGATTTGGAACAAAAATTAATGCTCCTCCAAGGGACTCTTGGTTTGTGTTGATTTTAGTACCCCCTGTAGACAATGATGCACAGTTGATTTCTTTGCTGATTTGTGTTGGCTTCAACTTGTTTTCTTAAACAGTCAAATGTATTTTCTGGTAGTGAGTAGATGATTAATTCTTCTGACATCTACCCCTCAGCAGTGGTTATAGACATTAAGGGGTAGTTTACCTGTATGCTGATGGTGTTGTTTGCTTTTGCGGGTTTCAAAGTGACACCAGACTCAGGTTCAGACGGTTTCACAATCTGATAATAAAACCTTTCAGCAGCTTCAAATATAGCCACATGCTGGGAATAATGTAAGATATATAAGTCATAAGTACTGATCAAAATCATCACCTAAAAGATGTGTTGGCTGGGCTGTTTCTGACTCATTGAAAGTTTATGGTTTTTAAGGTTTTATTGAGGTGAATCAGACATAGGAGAGAGACGGCATTCTTCATTATTGTCTGTTTCATTCAACAAAAATCGTTGAACTCAAAATTCTGGGAATGTCAGTGGGTTTAAACACAGACTTAAGCAATTTTTTTGGCTTAATGTGCTCAAGGCTATTAACCAGATGAGAGCTCAAACAGCAGCAGTATTCAAAATCACACATCCGCCAGAGGAAACTGTTTAAACATCTGAGCATTGCCCAACATCTCTTTCTTCCTGGGTTTTGTTGTTTTGACTTTGTTTATCCATCTTTGTCTAGAAGCGCCGGCTTCATCCTCCACTGCCTTGACTTGTTCCCAACAAATGTAATTCCTCAGCACAAAAGAATGAAAGAGCCTCTCAAATGAAAAACAAAAAAATCTTTCATCATGGGCATGAGTCAATTACCAGGGCAGCTTTACTGAGCACGCTCAGTGTTCAGAGTACCGTCCTCTGGAGTGAACAGAATGGATGTATTGATTCTGACATGTTTATTTCCACGGCAGAGACTTGATGGCTTTCCAACAACACCAGCACATTTGGCGTTTGTTGTCCATGTGTCTATTGAAATTCTGCAAGTAACTGTTATGGGTGGATTTTTAAACAATGTTTTGACAGACAGAGGCCATTGTAGTTAGTGGGCCAGGATTTCTTGATTTGTTTTGATTTCATTTTGTGCAGCTTTTACCACAGGCAAAGGGAATGTGGGTGTGTTATGTGTTTGTCAGGTTTTTATCATCACAAATAACATGTCTTAGCTCTTCCCAGAATTTCAGTCTCTTGTGTGAAGGGTTGCTCACTATACGCAACATTTTTTTTTATCAGGCTGTGAAGTTGATTTCCATATGCTAATTTCCAGTGTGAAAGCACACTTAGCTGCTGCCAACCTTTAACGATTAAAGTTTGATTTTTTGGATTTTTACTCTGTTTTCTATTAAGACTGTGTAGTCTTTCAAATCCCAAAAGCTTAGCAAGCTACCCCTGTCATCATTAATTCATTAGTTATCATAAAATGGCTCTTACACAACATTACAGTCACTAACAATTTTATATTTGCTGCTGCTATTTTCACCTCAACAAGTGCCTGAAGCAATAACAGCATCTAAATGTTCTGGATACAAATTAAACTTAATTAACAACAGAATTGTGCTGAAAAGTAGGATGTACAATTGTCAGTTTTCCTGCACTGTTTGTGTAACTACAAGTTTTCATCTTTGTCCTGAAGAAATTTTAGTTCAGCTGATGTCTCAAACTGTCAATTTTTGATTCCTAATTGCAGTTTGTGTCCTCGGGCATATTTCTCGAGAGTCTGAGATAGTGTTTTTGTGTCTTTAAGTCTAATGGTGAGGCTCTGCAACCTTACAGGATGAATTGAACTAATGCTCCAGATGGGTACATTAATAAGAAAACAAAAAGAGAGACTCTTTGAGTTTCTGTCATAATGAATATTAATGACTACAGCGGCTTGGCACCAAGAAACCTGACAATGAGACAGATATTTTGTCGTGATTAATGCCTCCTCTATTGAAAAACGCTTCCTCACATGGCCTCTCCTGCTGTAATCCTGGAAGACAGTCTGTGGGGAGAAAAATCCAGGCTGCTCTTCTGGAGAATTCACATTGTTCACACATAATGTAAATCAATACTGAGCAGGGGGACCAGAGGGTTTGAGTCACTAAATAGCTTCATGGAAACTTAGCAAGAGAGGAGCCACAAATGTCTGAGGTACCTTCTTACTGAACGGCAAAAAACAATCTGTACAACTAAACAAACCTTACAGATCTTTAGTTGAAGAACATTTAATTGGGACATTTAACATTTGGCACATCACCACTAAGCATATCATACATGTTTTTCAAATCTGTAACCATGACTGAGCATTTGATCTGTTTTCAGCATTTGTCTTCAGCTCTGGGGTTAACAAGATCGTTTTGTCTACCTTTTTTGTTCAGACTGAAGTACAAAAAGTCCACATTAGACAATGGTTTTCACATTTTTGGGGTTATCATTTGCTTTAAAAATATAGACTCAGGGCACCGTTAGAAGTTACGGGCCACCATTTACCATTACAGACTGATTGCCTCTCTAAAAAAGGAGGATATGAGGCAAGGGACTCCTTGCAGGCTACCATTCTGAGGATGACACCTTAAAACACTGTTACAACAATCGACATCGTTCCCCAACTTCCAGACCTTGTAGAAGCATAAATCAGTAACTTTGGTATTCTATGAACATAGACCGCCCTCCACCGGGCCCATTCTGCCAGGGGTATAAAAATGTTGTACAAAAATGTGAAAGCTGTGTGAAGCCCTGCAGTCCAGGCACAAACTGAACTGTCTTTTAAGTCACAAGTAAGAAGTAATGGAATACCATAGGAAACTGGTAAAAGTAAAGAGAAACCCACAGATTAACGGCATGAACTTTGACCTAGACTCAACAGCAACTTCTGGTTATGATCAAACACCATACAAAACCGTTGACAGATCAGCCGTCATGAGCGAAACTCGGGATGCACTGTTCCGATTCTGGTATTGGGTATCAGTCTCAAAATACAGATACAGACTCAAAAGCATAAGATTGGAAATTGTGACAGAGGGCTGATCCACAGGGTAGATCTGTTCAACTCAGTTCAGTGCTCTTCAGTGTTTACTACTACTATTACTATGTGCGTCTATTATATCATCAACACTGGTAGGTCTGTGCATTTTGCAAGGCACAGCTTAAATATCATAAAGCTAGATAACTCCAGCTCCCCAGCAGTGTGGAGGTATTTCATGCTTGTTTCTTCAACATTTGCAAAGCCACTTGCAATATGTGCACTTTTAATCCCTCACTTACTCACCGCTGAGGTTTACAGTTAGATTGTAATCCCCACTTGAGTTGGAGATTTATTCAGCACACATTTATACTCCCATGAATAATAATAGTCAATTTCTTATATTGTTGTAGTTTACAAAGTTAGAAAAGCCTGAAATAGACAAAACATAATTCTGAGTCTTATCCTCATATTGAGGAAAAGAGAATGTGACAATACTGGTATCAGGTGAGATCAGTATTGGTATTGATTGATACCAGGTATTGGTTTTGATATTGGGACTTAAAAAAGTTGGACTGGTGCATCCCTGATACCCTTTTTTCACCATTTTGGTGCTCATGCTCAACTGGTTCTGATCCTGTTCTTTCAAAGAACCGATTTGGTTTTCCATCAGCAAGGAGCTGAGTTGGAGCCACGCTTATGTGTGTGCATGCATTGAGGTGGAACTCTGCTGTGCAGAGAGCAGAGGAGAAATTTGAATGCTCAACCTTGATAAAAAGCATTAAGCTAATTATTCTGTATAAAATAAAGTATAGAACTGATCTATAAGAGAGATTCTGATTCTGTAATGCATTGCTTCTTCAATTTCACCTCGATTTCAAGTTCTGAATGTGGAAACGCCAACACAACAACAGACGAGTCACTCTGCAGCTTTTAGCTTTAAGAATGATAAATAACATGAAGCTATTTAGTCTGTTCAGTCTGTTTAATAAGGGAAACACAACAGACAACTTGCTTGGCAGCTTTTCTTTTTATGAATGGCTGTTTTCCACGCTGATGGTTTGTCACAGTAACCCCGCCTCTTGGCGTTGTCAGTGCTTTGTTCTGGCCCAGCAAAGAAGTGGGGCTGACTGATCACTCGATCCGATGTTTTGTTGGTGGAAACAGAAAAACTGGTGCAAATTCAGGCACTGGCCTGGAACAAGCACGAAACCAGCACTGGTGGAAAAGGGGTATAAGTGAAACCCAAGCATTTAGAATTCCCCCTACTTTGACTGCCTGCTGTCTTAAATCCCACTCCCCCATTAAAACAGATGAAACTTGAGTCAAACTAAATGATTAAAATACACTTCATATACTTTTTTCTTAAACATGCTTTCAGTCAATGGGGTAAGATTTTATCATGCTAATATATGTGCAAGTGTTGGCTCCACCAGGGCTTTATGTCAGTGGTCATCGAGGGGGTATTTTTGTCTTTACATGTCATGATGGGAGGACAGGAAGCCATGCTTTCCATGTTACTATAGAGCCGGTGATCGTGACTGTGGAAGCTTGCAGGATGCTCAATTATGTCCCCTTCTGTGATACCGTAAAGTCACAATTCCATTATAGCAATAGCTATAGCTGGCTTCCACTGAATGCTTGAGTCATTATAACATTGTTTCCATTTCTTTCATTGAGGGATTGGGATTGGGGTTAGGTCTAAGTGTATTTTAAACTAGACCTGTTTGAGACACTCCCTACTTACCTAGATTTATTAAGTAACAGAGCTTTGCAAACATTTTTGGTGTAATAAACTTAGTTTATTTTAAGCTTCAACTGTTGGCTTTGTGCTTTTCTAGGAGTAACACAAACAGTAAAACCTCAATCGTTCCAAAAAATGCTCTGTATGCAAAAGAAGTTTTTACAAACTCCTTGTAATTGTACACAGGGTGTATGGGATTTATTTGTGTTATTTTTGTCTTTATTAGGAAAGAGAAGCTTAAGAGAGACAGGTTGGAATCAAACACAGGCCCTCCCTATATGAGACACACACACACACACACACACACACACACACACTACCAGCAGTGCCCTGTAAGGTTTAATTTTGTGACTCACATTTTCCAAAGAGTTTTGTGCATCCCGGGTTATCACTGCCCTCCTTGCAGCAGCAGACTTCATGTCCTCCAGGAAAAGGCAGATACAGCCAATATGCTAAGCTCATGGGTTTAGGTTGCAGGTCATTTCCCATCGGGATCAGCTGGCTCCTGCAGAGGGATGGTGATAAGAGTGGATATTGGGAGCTATGTAAACCTTGTTAAGCTACCCCTTCTCTGTGTGCATGAGGGTAATCCCAAACACCTGGGATAGTTAACTGGGATTTCATGGGATTTGGGGCTCCATGAGGCAAATGTGATCATGCTGAAGATGAAATCCATTTCCGTTCTTATCTTTTTACTTTATCTCTGTTATAATTCAAAGTCAACCCAGTACTTACATAACATCTAAACAGTTTTATCTCTGAAAACTATGGCTGCAGAACTTGTCAACATATATGATCGACTAATCTAGGTTCTAGTGATTTGGTTGCTGATCAGATATTACATCACATTTGAGAATTAGAAATGCATAAGTCTTGAAGAAGAGGGATGGTACTGAGAATAGTAATCTGTTGGCAGGTCAAGTTGGCAAGGTCTGAAATTTTGGCCCTATACTGGCTTTTTCTCTGCAATCATGAAGTTAACATTTTTGGTTATTAACCAAATATTCAAATAATAATAATAATAAATCTCTTTCAGCACACTAACAGTAGTATGTTGTTTGAATAGGATTGTTATCTTAGACCAGGAGAAAGACCTTTCAAAAGTATTTAAAGCTTAGCAAATGTCACTCTCAAAGAGTCTTAAGCAGAAAGTTGAAGTTGAAGAAAGTTAAAGAAAAGTGCAGCTTTAATGAAGAATGGGCTGATAAGGCTGTATATATAGTGCTAACTTTTACTGTGTGTGCCTCATTGCGATGAAACTGTTGTTGTTGTTGCTAAAGAATATAATCTGAGGTGTCACCACAATGCAAAGCATGCAAGCTTGAAGGTGTCATATCCTGAACAGTCAGAGGCCCGTTACTTTGAAATCTCAACATTCATGCAAGCAGAGTTATTAAGTGCATCTCCGGATGCAACGAGTTTGTTGTTTTTGGTTAGAGGCAGGCTATGGCACAAGATACTTTTCAGTGATTTGATTAAAAAATGAATAAATAAATACAGTAATATAGATTTGTCTTCCTCACTCAGGTATTTTTCAGTCATACTCTGGTGCACTTCTGTACAGACTTCATATTTTAGGACCAGAGGTTGCTGCTTGGTTGATACCAACAGAGATATCCCATGTATTATTTATGTCACATTAATATTTTAACATGCCCAACTTTAATTGTGAACACGAAGTATCATACCTTGTTAACATTTGCATAATAGCATTATTTTAATAGCTCAAGCACTGCTGTCCTTCAGAGAGCCACTAGCAAGGCTACCAACTGTAAGACTTGTTCACTGCTTAGAGGCTGTTAAGCTAGAGCCTTTTTCTCACTACTGTTTGTAAAAACCAAAATTTTATTTATTTATTTATTTTTGAACAATTTTAATAAATAGGGAGTCACTGGGGATTGTTTGTAAAACAACAAACATTGTAGTTCATTGCTGACAGTTTTAGGTGAGACTAATTTGTTTAATTCGTATCTTATAACTGTCTTTTCTAACTTCGGTTTTTCAGTTTGTCTTCTTTCACTATTAAAAATCATGTCAGCATGTTCAGCAATAATTATCAGTAACCACAGAGGAAGTTCTTCTTTTCATAATTTGAAACAAATGTTGCCTGCAGTTTTGTTGTGTTCAACCTCTCAGTTATGGTAATGATTAGCATCAGTTCTGCTCTTTCTTTGCAGCGTTTGATACTCGGTCTTTTCTTTGAGTGGTCACAACCTGCATTCAAGTAGTTTTATGAGAAAATCTGTATGTCACTATTCATCAAATGACCAGCCTTTCCCTTTTCCCTCTTTTCTAGATGTGGACGAGTGTGCAGAGGCGCTCGACAATTGCAGCATTGATGCCATCTGCCAGAACACCCTGAAGTCATACAAATGCATCTGCAAGTCAGGCTATAAAGGAGACGGCAAACATTGCGAAGGTAAAAGTCAAACTGGATTAATGTGCTCATTTCCACCTGTGGTTGGAGGCACAAACTTCTTTTCCTCTTTGTGGGATGATTTTTACAGTACACTGGAGTAAAAGCCACATTTCTCACTTTGATTTGACTTATCTCTGTGAATGTAAGCCCCTTGGGCCGGTGACAGGCTCGATAAGAGCTTCTGTCTCACTCAAACATAACTCATTAGTTCAGAACTCTCCTGGAGAGGGAGGAGAGGCGAGGGGGAGAGTGTCAGAAGAAGGGAAGGGGAAAGCCAGGTGCGGAGTGCTCCTTTGTGACGAGATGAAATGAAGCAGTAAATTTCCTACACATGTTGTGGGAGAAAATTAAGATAGCGGCTGAAACAGCAGTCAGAATGCCTGCCAAGCTGTCAGGGATATTTCCACAGCCAGAGGAAGGCCTCATGGACTGTCAGACACAAGTCTGTTTTTCTAACCTTTTTTTCAATGTGCCCAAAGCCTCCGGATCATTATATCCCACAATTTTTATTAGCATTATTACAAAACCATATTTCTCAATGTCAGTTTTTTCCCTCACTGTTATTATTCTTTCATTTAGATGACCGAGTGTTTTTCATGGCCTTCTGCCTGTGGGTCATAAAAGTTTGCCTTATTGAATCTATTGTAAAATATGTGCAAGGTCAGGTTCCCTTTCAACTCAGGGTTGCTGGAGGCTTTTCAAGGCTGAAATACTAAACGAATTATGAATTTAAAAGCAATATTTATAAAAGTTGAAGTAAATATACTTTTTTTCTGGTAATTTGTGGAGAGATTTTCAGACATTGCTGTCTGTCTTCCCTTTTTTTTGTAACCTTGCACAATTTAAAACAGGAGTGCTTCAGTGGGCCGACTGTTCTAAACAGAGAGCAGCAGAAGGTCCAATGATGACTTTTACTTTGTATTCTGGCAAGCTTTGTTCTCATTAACACTTAAACAGCTTCTCCATCCTGCTTGTCTTTGTAATTTATAGTTCAGTTTTGATTTTGAAGTGTTAGGGATCTAAGGGCTGGGGTCAACGTATCCTGTGGGAATAGCTTTGATTTCATGAGTCGTTGTGAGTTGAAGCAACACTTTTATCTTCAGGGTAAGCTACTGATTTGTCCCCAGCTGCCAAGGGATGTGTTCACAGTATTTCTTTGATACAAGTCAGGTGAGTTTATGAACTGTAAAATAACTCTCACCAGCTCTTAAATCTCCTCCTTTTCATGCTGACAAATCAAATATGTCATCCTGGTGTTCTCTAATGTGGACACAGTATCTGATCCTTGTTTTTGAACATTTTTTTTCAAAGTTTGCTTTTGCTTTTTATCAGTGACATTTTACTTTAAAACTTTGTCTTTCTGCTTTTGTGCAAAGTGATTCCAAAGAATTTCAAGTTGGCGTCAAGATCAAAATGTCCTCAAGAAGAGGAAAACAGAAGAATATCTCACTAACTTAAGCTGAAGACAACATTTTTCCAAATGACAAAAAGTGTTGTTTAAGAGCAGTTTCTTGAAATATTTCTGGTGCTGATAATTTTACTTTATTTCATGAATTATGATCAGGTATATATATATATATATATATATATATATATATATATATATATATATATATATATATATATATATATAAAAGTGAGACTTTTTCAAGATCAGTTAGAATGTCCTCACAGGGACTTTAGACTCGTTAATTTCTCACAGGGTACCCGTTGTATCAGAACATCACGCTGCTTTGCTGCATCATTGTTCAGTTATGAATCCTTCTTTATAGGCAGATATCTCCCAAGCTTCTATCACATAAAATCAAATAAACAAGATAATTCTTTGAGTTTGGCATTAAAATCTTATGAACAAACAGAAAATGCCTTAACATAATCAGAGGCATAATTAGCCCTTTGCAAGAGCTGTCAAAGTTAATGCCATAATGTGTTTAATGCAAATTCATTTTAATGCCACTAACTTTTTTTTTTTTTTTTTAGTGGGTGATTAACACAGGCACATTATGTGTTAATGACCCTTAGCATACCCTGTGGGAAATCAGGAAGTGGTGTAGCTGTAATGTTGATGAAAAGCAGAAATGGATGAAGAAACAGGTCTTATAAATATCAAGTTCAGCTTTAAAGCTCTCAACAATACCAATTTTATTTGCATTTATTAATTGAGTCTCCACCAGATTATAGTGGGTCCCAAATATCACTTGAGGCCAAGCCAATGCAGAGAGTCCCCTTCACATAAACCTGAGTTGTCCAGGTATCTCTGTTGGCCTTTATTTCCTCCATCTGAGGTTCACATTGTGTGAGATTATTTGCTCTAAGCATGAAGGATCCAGGGGACCATCCTTGAATGATATAAAAATTTCACTTTCACAGGTGTAAAGTAATGTTACAATCATGGTCAATGTGTCCATCTGATGTTGTTTGTTGCTCTTTGAGCATGCAGTACCTTTCAAGTCGTTCTGGAGAATTTTCTGAACCAAATTTGTCAATGTTTTGGATTATTATGAGATAATGGATTGTGATGCAAATTACAATCTTGTCTCACCCTGGAGTGATTCTAATTGCTTAACCACCTGTTCACCATATATTATCCTGGTGTTATTGTTTTTTTTGTTTAGTAAGACTAAACAAAAACGTATTCTTAACATTCTTTCTTTTACATGGCAATCCTAGAGTTCAATTCTCATAGCTATGCTGGTCCTACAGACATATTCAACTAAAACTCTTCAGACTGACTCAGAGGGATGTGACAAAAATCAAACAACAACAAAATCACAGCACTTACATGAAAATCACTTGTGTTGGTAGTTTCAGGTTTGGAGAGGAGTACGGCAGTGATGTGTGTTTGTGGCTGTGATGGAGGAATGACAGAGATGTGTGGGTAGAGTGGACGCAGGGAGCAGCAGAGTGTTTCTTTGTTTCAGTTCCATCCCTCTGCTGTCACATATTGTTAAGCCCAGAGTGAGACATCTTCAGAGAGGAACTGAACAGCTGGCATCATCGGCCTTAAATGGGCCAGTGAGTGCTAGTTTGAAGTGTGCCGAGCTCTCAGCCCACCTTTTGTGGGTCTCCTCAGCATAGACCCTCAACCATCATCATAACCACAACAGACAACTCCACTCAGGCTGTCACACCGATCTGCAGCCTTTCTTTATCCTCCTGACTTTGCTCTCTCACTCATGTGTCACGTGTGTTCAGTTTGAGTTATCTTTCCTCCTTTTAGGCTCATATCTTTTATGTTCATTTTGAAGTGCTATTTTAGTGAAGATTGCTCATTAATGGCATACATTCACAAAAATAATTTGAATCCTCTAAACAACGTCACTTCTTTTTATTTTGGTTGTGGTTAAACAGACAATTATGTTCTTATGAATATCCACAAATATCCACTCTGACTTCATTCTCTGGATCACAGTTTAAAGCTTTTAGTACCCCATACTGGACAAAAACACTGTTTCAGAGGCTTTTACAGCCTGCCAACAATAAAATTCTTCAGAGGAAAAGCAATGTCTTGGCACAAAAGTGGTCAAATTATAGGATATTAAATATGGCATAAAACCATCGAGTCAGGATTTGAAAAGAAAACAATAGCAGAGAAGTTTTGGCACACACCCAGGTTACATCAGGAACAGGTGAGCTACCTTATTGCCACAGCTGTTTTTTCTCATAAGAGCTGCAATGAAAGTACAGGTGGAACAAAACAGATCATTTCTTTTCTCTGTGCTGCACCAAACAACTTTATTCCATCACATTCTATCTTTATTTTAAGAAACTGTTCTTATGTCAAGAGTTATACAGACTCACATCCTATCAGCCCTTCTGGAGTTATCATAGAGCACAGTTTATTTGCCAAAGCTGATATCTCATTAAAGCAAGCTGTGTGACATTAACCCTTTGAACGCTGAGCTGATTTTTCAGGTTCTGCTTAAAAATTGCGCACCCATAATAAAGCAGGTATATCTCTGCGACCACAAGGTCTGATTGAATAATTTATCATTTTGGTGTCATAATTGTGTGTTAATATTAGAATATGTGATGCTGGTAAGGAGTAAGTGAAGATTGCACACAGCAAAAAAAAATAAATAAATAATGTAATGTGTGTTTGCTTTAAAAAAAAAGACATTTCAGGATGGCTGTCTCTGAAAATGATGCAGCTGCAGCTCCAAAACGTTATCAGACCGACGTACAACATATAAGCATTATCTCTTGCAAAGTTTGACTCTGATAAAGTGAAGTAGAGCAAAATTATGGAGGTTTTAGTGCAAGAAGTTCAGACGAGGTCTCTTCTGGCACAGTTTGGCACTATAAGTGACATTTGATTGTTTTCATGTACGAAACTATATCCTTCATTTGTCTATAACTAATGAGGATCAGTACATCTAAATACAACAGTTTTTGGCAATTTTTCAAAATTCATATATTGACATTTAGAGAAATATACAGAAGTTTTACAACTTTCATTCAGTGAAGTGCTTTTTATTTTTGTGATTCTTTGGCCTCTATCGCTCTCATACTTTGGTGTAGAGAGCTTTGGCTTATATCGTTGGGATCTGTGAAGTCTCTGCTTTCATCTGAGGTGTTGATCATTTTGGGCATGTAGCGGCGCAGCTGGAAATGTGACGAGTGGGTTGACAGTGGAGCTGTACAGAGTTTGATATTTGGTGGTTCATTTAATTGTTATTTGAGTTGTGTTTGTGGCGTGTAAAAAAAAGGTTTATATAGTTGTGTAGCCCAGGTTCTGCTGTTTAATTTGATGTGCAGCATCACTGTATTCTGCATTATTTCACGCTGTGTCTGCCAAGTGACTTCCAAGTCCCCTGATGGGGGACTTTTTAATACTTTTATGAAATAAGCAGATCATGTATCGTGTTGAATAAAGTCTGAGATTATGTGTGACCTCCTGGAGCCTCATTATCCCCCTGAGTTTAGTCAGGTTAGGGACATTAATGAGTGTTTCGGAGAAGAGACTTGATGAAGAAACTGACGTCGCTCTTAATTCTTAAAATATTACTTCCACAAAGATGTACGCTATTGATCTCTCATCTTATTCACAGTGATTAACTGTTTTATCATGTTTCCCACCATCCTTTGCTCCTGAACAGACTTTGAACACTTCAGCTTCTATTTCCTTTTCTCTCACATGCTCATGTACGTTCTCTTCACAGATGTCGACGAGTGCGCGACCGAATACAATGGCGGCTGCGTCCACGAGTGCATCAACATCCCGGGAAATTACAGGTGCACATGCTATGATGGCTTCCGCTTGGCACATGATGGGCACAATTGTCTCGGTGAGTGTGTGACGTGTGTTTGAATGTGTCCGATAATTTTTTTTTTTTCCACCCTCTGCGTTTTCCACTGTTGACTTAATGATGCAGGAAAACACGGTTATATGTGGTTATATAAGGCTCTTTTTTCAGGAGAACATGTACATTAAACTGCATGTGTCCAACTCCGGCTGACATTCCCCATGTGGCTGCATAAATTCCTCCCCCTGCATGTCTAATGTCACATCATGCATGGTAATATATGTTCCAGGCTTGAATTAGGTCTGCTGCATTACATATTAGCTATTCCCTTCATTCCTCAAAGCAGGTAGCCTCCAAATGTGGTCTCTCTGAGGAAGAAAGGAGACTTTTTCTAAACAGAAAAAGGTGAATTTATGAAGAGCTTGACCCTGAGCTGGGGGCTCTGAGTGAGCTGTCAGCCCACTGTACTTTCCCAGGGTTTAATATTTCACCAGTGTGCCATTCATATTAACCTCCCAGAGAATGTATTACACTTAAAAGGTTATGAAATGAAGGGGAAAAAAATGTCCTCTTCCTTCCCCTTCCAACCTCTTCTCCGCTCTCTCTGTCTTGCATCTTCTCCCTCATATATCCCTCCTACCGTCAAGATTTCTTTTAAAACTCCCAGGTTAGACCCTGCTGCTCGTCAGATGTAGAGCCTCTCTTTGGTTTCAACCTCAGCATGCTACGTTTCACTTGATATTGAAGCTTGGTGACTCTTTTCTGTGTTGCTGCTTCAGAGTTGTTAACGTTCAGGTGAAGTGATGACAGGGAAACTTATCAGCACTTAACAATGCTTCACTATGAAAGCTCTTCTACATGCAGGTACACAAGGCAACATGTTTATATCATCCCCAAATTATCTTGATGAACAGGGATTAAGGAACACTGGAATGTAAAACAAATCTTTAAATGGATAATGAACCTGTTCAGGCTTGATGCGCCCCTCTCTAACTCTCTCTTTCTTGTCCTCCCTCGCTCTCCTTCTCTTCCTTGCTCATGTGCTCGTATCTACAGTTTAAAGTGCAGCTATTTTCCAAGCCATTTAGCAACAGCGTTAAGCTGTGCGTGGATCATTTGCCTCGCTGCGGATCACCTCCTGCTCCTGCCTTTCGTGCAGGTGTGTAATTGCAATATATTGTGTGGCTGCTACTGTTGCATCAAACAGTTGCGTCCATCAATCCCTTTGATGTGATCGTAATGAAAAGGAGAAAACGGGGAGCCATTTCTTCTCTGCCATGTTTTATTTTGTTGACCTGCATTCAAGAGGGCAGAAACTTCTTTCAAGGCTCGAGAATCTCAGCCAATGAAGCGCAGAAGGCCTAGTGCAGTGTTTCTCAAAATATGGTCTGTGGACCACAAGCTAAGCTTCTCCATTAACGAGCCTACAGGCAACATCATCATGAATCTGTGGCTTAAGAAAATCAAATGAGGAAGAGAAGACCTTAAACACCGACCAGGAGAAGGTGCAGCAGTAAGATGATTCAGCTGCAGTGAGCATTATGGACATGGTGGAAGCTAACATTAGCGCCATTGCATGTATGATGCCAGTTTATTTTATATCAGTCAGCTATCTGGGCTGCTGGTCTATGAGTTTTTTTGGGGGGAGGTCTGCATTGTCTGTTGGTTTGCAAAGGGGGTCCCCAGCCAGAAGCTAATGCTTCTTGGGGGTCCTTGGCATGGTAAAGTTTTGGAACCCCTGGTCTAGTTTGCATTCCGTATGGCATAAAGCTCTTGAGCAAGCAGCCCATGTTCAAGTAAGTGGTCCTTGGTTTGAAACATTTGAGAAACTGGCCTAGTGGTCTAGGTCAGTGGTTTTCAAACTGGGGGCTGGGGCAGCCAGGGGGTGCTCCCTTCTTTTTATATAACCATTAGTCCTGAATGTACAACACGTAAACTGTTGTAATAGCCAAATTCTCAAGTTTCTGATTGTACCTAACTGCACCTGACGATGCCAACCTGGCCTTTGTCAACCTGGCGGTTTGCTCCTGTTATCAAGCTCACTTGTAGCTAGCTAGCAAAATATGGAAAGGGTTTTGACAGGAAAAAGACCGAGGGAGCAGTCCAACAGCCCTGCCGTGGAGAATTCTGCTGCAGAAAAACCTAAGAACTCATGGCCAACTAATATTTAGAAATATGAGGCCAACAAGCCCATCCCTCCCACTGGTGTAATTTGTCACTCCCAGACATGCACAGACACACATGAGAGAGAAGTTTTATTTGTTTTTGTTTTGGTCTTATCTGTCAACAGTTTGTTAAAAAGTTTATTATTCACTGAGAATATGCAGTATTAAAGACACGTTTTTTAATCATTTTCTATCCTAATCAAATCTAATAGGTATTGAAAAGTGAATAAAGTAAGAAAAAAGGATTTTAAAAGTTGATGTTTCCATCATATTTTGAGGCGTTGTCTGTTGGTTTGCGAAGGGGGTCCCCAGCCAGATGCTAATGCTTCTTGGGGGTCCTTGGCATGGTAAAGTTTCAGCAACCCCTGGTCTAGGTTGCACTCCATATGGCTTAAAGCTCTTGAGCAAGCAGCCCATGTTCAAGTCCGGCCTGTGGCGACTTCCCCACATGTCACTGCCCACTCTCACCCTGTTTCCTACTCTATCCACTGTCCTGTCCTCTCTCATTAAAGGCATAAAAGCCCGAAAAATAACTTAAAAAAAGAAAGAATCTAAGCCAAGCAAAGGCAGCATTGAGGTGCACCGGATGGTATATATGTAAAGCTGTCAAGCACAAATCCGACTCTAGGCCTGAGACCTGAAAGGACTCCTAAGACTTCTTTCTCTCAAGAACTTAACTCATGCTAATGCCTTCGCTCTGCTCTGCAAAGGAAATAATCCCCAACACAAACACAAGAAAGGAGAGGAAGAGCCATAGCAGAGGTTTCATGTTAAGGCCCCCAGCTTCCTCTTCCAGGTTTAAGCTTCTTCTTGGCCCCTGAGAAAAAGATTAGTCCCCTTGGCCCTGGAGTGGAGAGCCTAAGCAGCTGGTTCCCAGACAAGGTCAGACCCTCAGAGCCCCTTATAGACCAGATGTGCCTGAGGCGGCACAGAGGGAGACATTCACCTGATCTGAAAAAGTTCACACTGAGTTTAGAGTCTGAGATCCTGAAGGTCTTCCTCTTCATGCTGTTCTTCCATAAAGCGTTGTTGATTTTTGTTTTATATCCTCTGCTCTTACAGCAGTATAAGCCCAGAGTTTCATCCACACCTGAAGGAGCAGGAAGGCTGCTCCTTCAGGCTTCCCTTCATGCTGTGGACACTGGTATGTGTGACTGTCAGCTCAGGCTAGCCCACATGTCTCTGTAGATGTCTTCTTTTTGTGCTTGCATGCGCACGTGCCACATTGCTCCTTGTAATTGGATGTGTTGGCAGCATAATGACATTGGGCGGTGGCAGGAGGCGGCGGAGCGTGAAGCAGAACGCTGCCTAGCGCTCCTCATCGGGGACGCTCTGGTTTCTGAGGTCTGCCCTACACCCCACAAAGATGTCAGGGAGCCAGCAAGGTGGAAGCAATGCAATATCACAGCACGCTGCCCCTGTCTGTGCAGAGTGAGATGTCACTCACTGTATAATTTACCTCACAGGGGTCTATTATACTCCTTCAAGTCACTAAAGAGAAGAAGCAGGGCATACAAGAAGCTGATTACATCTTTTATAACAGTCATGACGATTATCTTGCAGAGGTGAGGGAGGGATTGTATTTAATCAGCACACCTCCTTTATGGTGAAGCTGTAAAGGATTTTTACAGTCTTAGGAAAAACAGAGGAATCAATGTCAATTTAATCCAAAACACACATCCTCTTTAGAATGAAAACCAGATGCAGCAAGACTATTAGTTCCCCGCTGTAGCACCACTGTGCCCACATTTATGACCTATGTGTTTTTTTTGAGGTCCTACAGAAACCAGAATTCCCTCTTATCACTGCTAGTTCATTAAACCCTCTCAAGTAGCTTAATATCATAAGCATCTGCACAAATATCCCCCTCCTCTGCAACCACAAATTATAACATTTCACTTCTTTCTGGAACCAGAATACACAAATAATCATATTTCTTTTGCTCCCATAAAATGGAAATGGCACATTCGCATGCAGCTTAAGTGTGACTCACGAAGAGAAGCGAAACCAGGCTTGACAAAGACGATACACGTGTGAGAGATTGCCACCATGCTATAATTTTAATGTTTGTCCCTGAATAGTTTGCAGTTATTCATCATGCTTGGCTGTGTTAGTCAGAGTGCTGATTTTAGGGACTCCCGCAGCTCAACAGGCCATGTTCCTTTGATTTGCATCGATCAAAGCTGATTTGGTTTGTATTGATTTAGCACAGCTCAATTCCCTGTGCAATCTATAGGGAAATGAATGCCCTTTTACTTTAACCTTGCCCAAAGTCATATCGTGATCTGTAGCACAAAAGCAATGCTATTAGAGCAGTGAAATGTGCCTTTGAGAGGCAGCTTTTAAGTATCTGCTTTGAAAATTACCCATCAGATAATCTCTTTTAAGGGTTTAAATGCCTGGAATAGCAGAGTGACTTATTTTTCACTTATTCTATTGAGTTGTCCTACACACAAATCTTCATCAGTCATCCAACACAAAGTCCCCTACCTGGGTGAGTCTCTGATCTTGTAATCCTTTGGGATCGTGTTGCAGGGTTTACTAATCAAACAGGAGGCCTCAGACTGATGTATTATTGACCGAGTCCTGGTGGGGGAAAGTAGTCATCAAAGAGCGTCACGCTGATTTGCTCCACAGCCTTTGCTACGCTCTTAAGTACATTCCTTTTAAGTCCAGTGCCTGATCTCCCAAGACATCGTTGATAACCTCCACACCTTTACTTTTGCAGAAAACATTTGATTCTTGCCTTGAACGGCTGCTTTAAACCCCCACCTTTAAACTCTGAATATACAGGGTTGATTTAAGAGAGTGATGATCTGATAACCCCTGCAGGATACATCAGAGCTAAATCAAGCTCAGCACTAACCCTCCTCACCTCGCTTTCTGTCGATGCAAATGTCTCCTTAGTTAGCAGTCACCCTGCTTCTGTTGTGACATGCACAGATTCAAGTTTGGACAGGAGAGTGTCTCCGCTGTTCAGAGGAGCAGAACTGAAGTGATGAGTTAAGGGACGGATTTAAGACCAGCACATTAGCCTGCTCCTGAAGACCATATCAGCAGCCTCTCACGCGTGCCTCTCTCAGGATTGTTTGGTCCCACTCAGAATGAAATGAACAGTTCCAGCTGAGCCCACTGGAAGGGCTTTAGGGGAAACTCAAGCCTGAGATGGGGCTTAAGGATGTAAGCATGCAGCAGACTGGGAGCCTGCAGACGTCAGTGTAGGGCCTCTTGTTTCTCTGGCATGAGACTGTCCACACCAAAGATCACTTATCCTGAGGTTTTGTTTTTAAAATAACTCAAATTAAGGAGGAACTGAAAAACAAACATTTCATCTATCAATAACTCAGTTTTCCATATAGGAAGGACTTTGTGAGATCCTGCACTTGAAATTTTAAACATTTGCTCGTTTACCAGCAGATTTTATTCACGATTGTGTAGCAGATGTGACAGAGTCCGCTGTATCCTACACAGGCTGTCAGGAGGTGCTGGAACTAATAAAGTGTTCAAAGCTTAATACAGTAAGCGTTTTCATGCATCCGTTTCTAAATGTCACACGCACTTCTTTGATTTCAAAGAGAATGCCTGTTACGCAGATGAAAGTTCAGGACTTCCTGCTACACATCAATTTATACAACCTCAGCGGACATGTGTCACACTGCGTCTGAATGTTTGTCCACATAAAGAAGGTTTCAGCTGGTGCCTTGCTTTGTGTTCAAGTGGGTGAAAAAATGTTTTATTTTTACTTGTGACAGGTTTTCAGATTCAAATAGCAATTTGTTATAAAGATAGTTTGCCTGGGGTGCTGGTTTAGCCTTGTGGTCTAGGTTGTGTACCCCATAAGGCAAGCCCTTAATCAGGCAGCCCAGGTTTCAATCCAACCTGTGGCCCCTTTGCCGTTTGTCACTCTGTACTCACACCTTTTTTCCTGCTTTATCAACTTTAACTGTCTTATGCTGTCCAATTAAGGCATAATGCCCCCCCCCCCCCCCCCCCCCCCCCCAAAAAAAAAAAAAAAAACCCAGCAAAAAAATAAAGTTTTAAAAAAGAAAAAAGGATGCTTTGTCTAATCTAAACCATATGCTACGTGTTGTATGATTAGTTTAACTTGTTTTGCGAATTTCTATCTCTTTATGAATATTCAAAACATTTTTTTCTGTTTGTGTTTGTTTCTTTCTTGGTGTAAGTAAGCTTTTATTTTGAAAGTGAGCATCACAGTTCTTAAAAAGTCTTGAGTTTAAAGTTTAACCCTTTAAAACTGGACCTATCAAAAACTATCCAAAAATTCTAATTTTTTTTAGAACTGAGATGTTTATTGACCCCGTTAACAAATTCCACACAAACAGTATTGCTATATCACTTTGTTTATGATATGGTTTTTCTATCATATTTGATAAATTGGGCAGTTTTGGCAACTTTCTCATAATGTTTTTTTGTAAATATGCATTCATTCAATGCAGAAAATACTTATTTTTAAAAAGAATAAATATTTAGATGTTAGTCTTACTGCAACCTCTTGAAAATTAGCAAAGATTTTCCTGGAAACAAATGGTGTGGATAATTTCCTGAGGGCAGCTGTTGTGGAAAGGGCCAAAATATAACTTAAGCTGCCTGTAATGGAATAGTTGTCCTCAAGGGGGTTGAATACATTTTTTTATTTTTTAAACAGGTTTTTAAGTTTTTTTTTTATCATGTTGATGAGATAGAGGTCATTTTTAAAACTCATGTATCAATTATAATATTTTCGGCAATGTAGGGTTTAAAGTGTATATGAACCCTGGTGCCCCTCCCTCCTCACTGATGTCTGATCATCTAGCTGAGCAGCATGGTCAGCCTCTGCAGTCCAGCAGCTGTTTTGCTGCCTTTCGCTGCACATGGCTCTGATTTGCTGCCTTATTAAAGAGTGTGTGCCTCTTCCACTCCTGTAAATGAAATGCCCAAAGAGGCCAGTGTCAGTCCACTCACCTCCTTGTCTCTGGTCTGTCTAGACCACAGAAACAGTTCTGTCTGATCCAGACAGACGCCAAGTAGTGGGATGGATGCAGGAACGGCTTTGACAGCAGCAGTTTTTCACTCTCTCCTCTGCTCTGGGTCAGCGATAAATACCCCCAAAGTTGCTGAACCTTTAAAAAAAAAAAAGCAGAGAGAAAGAGTTGAACATCTCTCCAAAATAAGAGTTCAGGAGTTTCTGTAAGGCAACCACCATGTTTACACGGCTCTAAAGCTCTGCACAAGGCCAAATGTTATATATACAGTCAAGGCTATCTGAGAAACCAGCGGACATGGCCTCCGCAAACACAACCAATCTCTTAATCTCTCTCTGTTTGAACCTTCCCTTGCCCTGCGCCTCCCCGAGTGAAGCAGGGGTAGAGCAGGGACATGTCTCATTTTTCAGAAGTGAGGCAGCCTTTTTAACTTGATTAAGAGATTTTTTTTTCCGTAGTCTCTGGAGGATTTTTTAAAAAGTGTTTTAAGTCCAAATAACATGAACACTTCTCCGGGCCATGCCAGAACCCCTTTCCGCTTGGAAATATTTGCTTTGGACGCCAGCCTTACCCAGCACACAACACAGGCAATTATGGGAGCTATTTAAACAGACGAGATCTTCTGACAGGCGACGCCTCATTTGGAGGGATGAAGGAATCAGGAAATGAAACCTTCATTGATGCGCTGAGGGTATGGAAAGAGAATCCCCCAAGGACCACTGTGGCCGGCTGCATTTCTCATGGGCATTTTGTGCATGCAGTGAGAGGGAAAAAAGTTTGAATTTTGGGGGGTTTCTGAGTATAAAAGTAAGAGAGAGAAGAGAGAGAGATTTGTTCTGTGTAGGAGGGTTTGATTTGTGGAGTTTGGGCGTTTTGTGCCTGCTAACAGTTTATCTGCAAAGGTGCAGCTGGAGGTTGCTGGCAGCTTTCGTCAGCTCAGAGGTCTTTTTTTTCTGCTGCTGCCACTCTCATGATGGAGAAAAAAGACCATGAGGTCAACAACACGGTCGAATGAAAGCCTGCCCAACTATTTTCTCTGAACTTTCCTCCCTTGACTCTGACTAAAAGTCCAAATGTGAACTTTACAGAGGACTTTTTTGTTTTTAGATGAGTGCACTGCTTCACCTGGCTGCAGAGTGATGCTTTCCCCATCGGCCTCGGCTGACATGACACGTTGTTTTTAGAGGAAAGAGACAGCTCTGCTGATGGAGTGTGGGAAGAGGACAGCAGACTTGGCAAGCCAGCGAGGGTCATGAGTGCTACCTGCTACTGACCTACTTATCCACCCAAGAGGTTTCAGCCTCACCAGGTGCCACTTTGTGTTCACAGAATGTGTGTTTTTATGAATTTGGTGAATCCACGTCCCTGCATTTCTGTGTGGAAAAAAAGAAGAAGAGGAGCCAGAGAAGTTTAATTTCAAACTCTGTCGGGCTGAGAATTCCCCAGAAAGGAAACTTAATCTCTAGGCCT
Source organism: Labroides dimidiatus (assembly GCA_030710495.1). Lineage (NCBI taxonomy): Eukaryota > Metazoa > Chordata > Actinopteri > Labriformes > Labridae > Labroides > Labroides dimidiatus. The sequence goes on along the minus strand of CM061151.1, from coordinate 11,444,131 downwards.
TCTCAGACTGGACAAATAGACAGTAAATTAGTTTCGCATGACGGTTTATTAAAAAAACGTCTTGTGTATACAGCAGATTATTGATGCATTGAGCGAAGGGGTGGATAAGGTTGCATTGTGGTCGGTACAGAGGGACAGAGCCCAGGTCTCCAGGCTAAGAGGGAATCTGGAGAGTCACCTCTAAAGCCACAGTGCAGTCACGCAGTGGGGAGCACGGGGCCACTAAGTACTGCAGCACGCCAGACGAGTAAAAGCGATGAAAGCGACATTCACAAGAGCTTCACTTTGAAAATAAACAAAAATATCAAAAGAGTTTTTGATGTTTTACTGCTGCGGATTTACTTCTTTTGTGAAGTCACAAAATGACTTTAAGGAAAAATGCCTGCACTTTAGATGAGAGCAGCTGGAAGTTTAGAATTCATTACAAGTGGAAATGAAGTCAGCAACTTTCATTCCTGGTCAGTTTCCCTTTCTTACCCGAGGCAGGACGGGGCCTCAGGCGACACCTCTGGAAATGCCTTTGTGTGCACTTGAGAGTGATTCACATGGTGGCTTGTTACCCTCCTGCTCCCCACCGACCCCTTTCATTTCTCATTCTCACCCTTCTTTCTATCGCTTTCCTCTCCCCCACACCTTTCCTTTCTGCATTCTTCCCGTCATGGGGCTGACAGACACTCGTCATCAGCAGGTACTCTGGCCCAGGTGGATCAGGTTTCCCACTTGCCAGGAGATTGTGCTGCATGTGCACATTTATGGCTTAGTGCTGCACAGTTGGAGGTTTTTCAGTGTGACTGGTGTGCTGCCAGGTCAGATAACCATTAAGACAGACATGGCCTCTTCAGGCAGCTTCAGACACTACTCTGGCTTTGTATAATATCTGAAAAGTCACTCTTTCTTTCTCCTTTTCTTTGCCTTTTGAAAGTCATCCATCGAACTCTCTGGTTCTTCGAACTTCCAACTTATAAGAGGGAGAAAAAAATGCTCCTTTTGAATCTGACAGTGAAAATGCTCATTTAAATTACTGACCAATACACTTCCATCTCATTTTAGCTATTACCCTGATTGAATCCAGCAGGCTTTTATAGATTACATCTAAATATTCTATCATAAATTAATTACAAAATTAATCTAATTAATTTGCCCCATGCATTAATTATGTGAGAAGCATTGCCTTACAAATAGATTTACACCATCCACCATTCCTAGATGGTTATTTCTGACTTTGACTGTTGGATCCTTTAATTTACTTTAGTGGTAATCCACAAACTAGTTTAATCTAATCAATTTACACCCATAGGCTGTATAATATATGGACATCACTCCTCTATACCTGAATAATGAAGCCTTTCATAAGCAGGATCCGGATTGGAAATGTTGACCCAAGAGGTGGGATTTGAGTCTCCTCACTATGAGCTACAGGGTGCCAGACCTGTCAGTCATGTGAGATACGCCTCTGATTTTCATGTTCATTTTCAGAGCAAGTGAGAGAGCAACAGCATCAAGAGTAGGTGTCATCTCAGTCAATGCATTTCCACCTGTGTGTGTGTGTGTGTGTGTGTGTGTGTGTGTGTGTGTGTGTGTGTGTGTGTTTGTGTTCAGACGTCTCCCATGATGGAGTCAGGAAAGGGTAGAAACCAAGGGTAGGTAGATATACTCTTAGTAACTGATGAATGTACGCTGTGTTTTCTGGGTTGGATAGAATCGCCTCCATAAATTTTAAGCTAAACTAGCACATAATTTTTACAGCTCTATTAACAACATAAATATAGCCCAGTTCCAACAAGTTAATATACTGTACAAAATAGCTGTAAAGTCCCTGTGAGGACTTTCTAAAGGATCTTGAAAAAGTTTAAATTCTATTTCTTGGCTTCCCATTGTCCAGGACCAGTTTAATAAAAGGCAGTAGTCCCCATGACGACACCACACAAGCCGAGAAAGTCCATCAGTGAAGAGCAATATCTGTTCTTTTTCTTTGAAGAAAAGGATTCTTGGGTTAATTTTGTAGGAATAACAGACACTGGAGCTGGACTGCCAAACTGAAAAAAAGGACAGAAGAGCTGAAGAAAGCTGGACCGGAGAGTGATGAAGCGCAAGCTGAAGGCTTAAACATGGGTTAAGCTGTTTGTGATAATGTTCATTACAACCCACATGCAGCAGTTAAACTCCAGTGATCTCTTCAAACTTCAGAGTCTGTCAATAAAATGAAGAGCAGGGTTACGTTTGCTCTGCTTGGTGAGGTTGTAGTTGGTAGATGAGCACCTTTAGGACATAACTAAGATTAGTTACGAGTTACAGACCTTGCTAAGAGTCAAGTCCTCACAACAGTAGGTTCAAGTGCTAATGGGAAACAGAAAAACACTAGCTTTCCCAGATAGTCCTTGTAGCCACTTTAAGATATCAAATTAAACTGAAAAATGTTGTACCTGTATGAAAAAAACCCACTTATTTTAAATTTGTTGCAAGCAACATGGTTCAGATGTAAAACAGATTTAAAGTGTAGCAAAAAAACAAAGTTGAATTGCATTAATCTTCAGACTCTGTTGTGTAAATCACAGCATGAGCTCAAAATCAGCTTCACCTCTAAAATCAGAGTTTTTTTGTTTGTGCTTGAATCAGGCTAATCCATCTGCTTTGTAAGGTTATAGATTTCTGCATGTGAAAGAACTCTGCATGGAGTGAAGAGGTCAGAGTGTGGACACCAAATACTAACAGTGCTCTCCGAACCATGACAGGATGTACATGCGTTTTTTTTCAAGATGATGTGCGGTTACATCTTTTCCAGCACCTTCACACATAATTTTAATTATATTTGTACTGTTTGTTGTCCGTATTTTAAGTCCTGTTCATTTCACGAAAAAGTTATTTGTGTATTTCTAATGACAAAGAGTGGCTTTGTTTGCCATCGGTACAACACCTTAATCAAAATTATTTTTTTTAATATTGATCTTTAGAAGTTTTTTCATAGTTCATCATTCGATTTTTCTCTTGATTAATCGAGTAGTTGTTTGGTCCATAAAATTTCAGAAAATGGTTCAAAATGTCAATGTCTTTTTTGGATTCCAAGATGACATCATCAAATGTCTGGTTTGCAAACCAAAGATATTCAGGAGTGCCATAGAGAAGCAAAGAAATAAGAAAATATTCACATTTATGACGCTGAAATTAGAGAATTTTGACTTTTTTTCTAAAATAATTACCTAAATAATTACCTAAATGACGATTATCAAAATAGTTGATGATTAATACAGTAATCGATTAATAATCAATTATTCGATTAATTGTTACAGCTCTAAACTAGATTAATAACTCATCAGTTATTGATGTACAGTTGCAGTTGTGATTGCTGCACTTGTGTCATAGGGTCACCTGACATACTTTATCAGTTGCTGAAGTTATGAGACAACATAGATTCCTGCCTGCACGACACTCCTGATATCTGATAATGATTAAAGATAATTAGCGGGAACAACCTTTTGTTTCCTGCAGGTAACAGGTTTATTATCTTGGTTTGTTGAGATTAAAAAAACAATTAAGTTGTCATCTTCAGATAAAGACATCAAAAATAATTGCAAGCGCTACCGTTCTTGGCTTCAGTATGTTCCTATCATCTCTGTTTGATGTTGATATACAGCCACTCATCCTTTTAAATGGGTCAGGACTTGATCCCACACAACCTTCAGCCAAACATTAATCTGTGTAGTATTTGTTCTGCCTTGAAGTGATTTTATTAATTTTGGTTTCATGCGTCCGTCTCCCGGCAGATGTTGATGAGTGCTCAGAAGGCAACGGTGGATGCCAACAGATTTGTGTCAACATGATGGGCAGCTACGAGTGCCGCTGCAGAGAAGGATTCCTCCTGAGTGACAACCAGCATACGTGTATCCAAAGGCCCAAAGGTGAATAAGCACAAAGACACACACCCATACAAACACTCTTTGATGGTTTATAAAAAAAAACTGTGGCATACAATTTCACTTTCATCTTTCAGTTTATTTTACAGCAAGTAATACTTGATGCAGCTCAATCTTTATAAAAAATGCAAATGATAAAGCTCAGGAAACCTTTAGCGATGTGATGAGTTGTGCAGATTTAAACAGAGTAGGGGATCAGCCCCAACAGGTCTCAGTAAAAGGTGAGCAAAGGTAAGTGTCTGTAGTCTGAGGAGAGTAAAAAAAAAAATAGAAAAACGGGAATAAATCTCTTTGTTGTTTTCCTCCCACCCTTTCAAATTGAACCAATCTAGTGCCTGGCAGCATTTTAAGGTATCGCTGGTATGAGAGTGGCCCTCTGGGGGACTGTGAGCAGAGAAAACAATTAGAGGAGTAGCCTTGGGCAGACACACCTCTTGTTTATAGAGAATTCCTGTGGGATGGAGACGTGACAGGAGAAGGTAGAGAGCCAACCTGCTCTGAGGCTTACTCATCAGACACAGGAGCACACACACATACATACATTCATAACGTCATGGCTGCTTTAAAGTTAAGTAAGCTGTCAGGGAAATATCTTTGTTATGCATTTTGTCTGGTGCTAGTTTTCTCCAGGCTATAAAGAGCAACACAGCAGCAGTAATAGTTTGTAAAAGATTTACTGTGGTTTGTTTAGAGTACACTGGAGAATATTTTTAGATTTTAAAAACAACCAGCTGCTCAGCTTCGCCAGATTTATCACCTTTTAAGCGACAAACTGCACGACAGTAGCAACATGTATGACTTAATTTAGGACAAAGGTTAAACCCTTTGTGTGCAGTTTTGAAGCTTTATTTCACTAACAGATATAACACTTTTTTGTCTTTCTCTTGAGGATTGTAGTATATTTCTCTATTATTAGTCTAATATTCATGACATTAGGGAGTTTTGTTTTGTTTTTCTGACAAAGAAAAGGAGCAAACTCTATTCTCAAATTTGGATTTTCATTTTAAAACTCCTGCGTGGAAATTTTAGCTGGTTATGAAACTGAATAAAATTAATCGGACGAGATTTATGATTCGTATCTGGAATCATAAAGTGGTACTTTCGGTGCTTGCAACCAGTGCTGCTGAGCAGATGTCAGACAGCACACTGGTGTAACAGCCCTTTTTTCAAAGTCCAAGACTCACAGAGTGATACATTTGACTATTAAAAGAAAGCAGAGTGAGATGTTTCATGAGACATTACAATATAAACCATCAAAACTAATACACACTTAGTAAGTAACTTACTGTTTTGACCACAGGGGGCACCAAAATGGACTACAACTATTTGCTTCTCACTGAAGCTTTAAAAAGATTTACACACAGCATTCTCTTCTGGTTTTCAACAGCTTTGACCAGACAAAAAAGCTCATATTTGATTCAGACCTTGAGACAAACTGACATTTTTACAACGTAACAGGCATTCTGACCTCCTCAATCACTCTCCCCAAAGAAGAGAATCTTAGAGTTTAGGGAAGCCAATCAATTTGTCTCATATTTATTTGCCAGATGAATGAACCAGGCCAGCCTGTTCAGTCATATGATCTCAGTGCTGATTGGCTCTCGCAGTACAAATGATTCAATTAAGTTCAGATGTTCAGCTTTAACAAATAAGCAAATGAATAAGTAGAGTGTTGAAAAAAATCATAAATTTGTGCATTGATATTGTATGGGTAGAGATATGCGCCACTAGAAACTGAATTTGAATTATTTTATTGAATTTGAAGTGCTCAGTTTGATTGATTGCATTAAAAAACTGAATTTGAATGAGCAGTATGTGAAATTTTGAATTTATTTTTTTGAAACAGAGTTTATTTGCTTTGAAGTTGTATTTTAACCTACTTGAACAGTCAAGGAAAATAATAAAACACTGTAAAGGAGTTTTTTAAAGGCGTGAATGTGAGTTTTATGAATCTGCACTCAACCACTCATCCTCACGGACTTCAAGTGTATCTCATGGAATTTAATTTCAGTTGAAAATCTGAATCTGAATTATGTACATTGTGAAATTGATTGTTGAATTTTTTGGTAGACAGAAAGCTGAATGTTCAAGTACCTTAAATACATTTCACAGTGAATTAATTCAGTTTCAAAAATGTAAATTCAATTTCAAAACTAGAAATTGAAATTCATCTTTTGCAAACTGAGCTTTTTGAATTCATTATAATTATTCAAATTCAGTTTCTGGTGGCACCTACAGTGTCTCAGACTGTAAAACTGCTTCATTTGTACAATCTGACAAATGTGTGTCCTTTGAGCTGTCTGACAAGAATTTTGTCCACTCTCTTCTTTACACTGACTTTACATGTAATTCAATCACACAACTGATTTCGGATCAGTGAGCTCCTGATTGGAGCCTGACAAAATCCTGCAAATCATAAAACATTACATTTTTTTTGAAGCCCACTCAGTGTTAGCAGTCTGAGAGCTCACCATAAAGATATTTAAGCTGTTTCCCCCATTACATTAAAAGTTATTCAAGGCTAACCAGCTGCCACTTGGAAAATTAAAGCCAGTTAGCATAGATGTCAGTGTAAGTACTTAAACCAGGCAGTCAGAGGTGTTCAATGTTTTGAAGCTTCAATTTTCCTGGTTGTAAGATGGTTATGTTCATCTGCAGAATCAAGGGAGAGTAGAAATGTCGTTAGTAAGATTTACAAGGGAAGTGACTGAGGTTGTAACACAAGATCCCAGAAGAGTGTATCATTTAGTCTCACACAAATGTAGCACAATGGGAAATTTTGAAATCTTTACAACTTGTGAAAGATTGGTTGGATATTTACTGAGGTGTAAAAAGGCTGAAGAAAGTTGTATGATCCATGCCCACATTCACATATGGTCAGACCAAGATACTAAATTTTACACTTCAAAAATCAACTTATTACACAGAAATTACAACAGAAATCGATGTCTCGCCAAATATGAAAAAAGGTTTTAATTAGTCTTTAAGAAGAGGCAAAGTTTGCTGCAATATTGACTCCTAAATTTAAACATCATTGATTTTGTTCCCTGTGCTGCTTTGTGTTCTACTGCTGCTTCCCTGTTGTTTGTCACAAAGACCAATGTGTCTGTTTTGTGTTTGCCGTACTGGTCCATCGCTCAGAAAAGCAACATTAGAGAAAATGAACAGCTGTTATCACTACAGCAAAAACACATTAATTCACAGAGTAATTATCCAGCTGTCTACTGATTCCTCAGTTTGGAGGTGACACTGCGCTGTGGATCTTTTTGTTGTTGAAATTTGCTTCTACCGCAGAGGGCCGTGACAGCGTGGAGGTACAGAAGGATCTCAGAGTCTCTCCATCCCCGCCTTTTTTCCTCTCTCTCCTCTGTCTTTATTAGATAACTGCTCACACTGGGAGTCATTAGACCGTGGTGTTCCTTGCTCTCCCGGACGGTGAACCGAGGATCTTGGACGTCTGGTTTATGAGATCAGTCTGGCCTAGTGAACTGTCAATGTTTACATTTCATAAACGCAGTGTTATTTGAGTGGAGTGAAAAGCTGGATCATGTGTTTCAAAGCACTACTACTCTGCTGTCAGGAGCAGACTATGAGCAGTGCTCCAGCCTCTTTTTTTCACTTCCTCTGTTCATAAATGCCTCTCCGGTTCCTGTTAATCTTCCATTTTCATATTAATTTTCTCTTTATTGCTTCCAGATGAGATCCATTTGGATCAAAGATTAAGCTTGCCATAAATCTATAAACTTCCTTCACACATCAGATAGCTTCCCTATCAGTGTTTTATTACTTATGAAAGACTAACAGACAGAAAACAGCTCATCTGCTTATTATTACTGCTCTTATTACAACAGTGTGTGTCTGCAGGAAAATGGAAGCAGTGAGGAATTGGCTATGTGAGTTATAGGACAATAACCCTGCAGAGTTGTTGTAAATATCACTCCTCTTGCAAACTAAAATTATTTAGTACAGGTAGCACAGGAAAAAAAAAAATCACAGTGAAAATTAAAACTGATCTAATCTCCACACTGAGTCGCTTTCAATGCATCCCTCCATCCACTCTGCGAGGCTCCTCTTAAAGAGCGAAGCCTGGGGTGCCGTTTGCTCATGAGCTTTATTGTTCTCATTAAAAAGACATCAGCTTTCCATTTCTTTCATTAATGGGTCAGGTGCTCCCTCGGCAACTTCTGCGAGTCTTGCAGGGGACAATGGAGAGCTGGTCACTGCAGTCTGTGGTGCTAACAGTCTGTTTCCCCTGCTGGTAGGAAGCCCTTGTTAGTAGTGAGCCTGTGCCAATTAGGCAGCAGGGGTCTGCCAGCCTCTCAGCTAATGACAAGGCTGCTGCTGGCCTGTCTCTTATTAGACCTGCCCCTGCCCCCCTGAACAGGAATAACTTTGGCCAAATGAAGGCTCCATCGTCAGGCTGGACAAAATGTAACAGTTCATTTATTCTCCCCAAACATTTCTCCCAGTCAAGAAATAAAGCCTTTGAAATCCCAGCCAAGGTGCTTAGCGGTTGATAGGAATGCGATTTAGGTCAAGAAAGGTTCCACTGCTTTGGCTTTGATTTACTGTCTTTCTTATGTAGAAGGATAACAGGGACATACTATATGTGCGTGAGACAGGATCCAGCACATTGGAATCCTGGAATTTCAAGCTCAGTCAAGCCACACATCCATAATTTTAGTCCTGTGCATTTCTGGGTATCCGGTTGGGCAATTACTTTAAGTGTGCACTGATGGCCCGTTGTGAAAGTCACATATTGTTACATCTGTGTTCACTCTTACTGTCTTCAGGTTACATAAAACATGATGATGTGATTGGAATTTCAGTCGTGAGCTTTGCAGAATTCATTGAAAGAGGGTTCAAAAAGTTTTTGCATTAATGTGAATTTAAAGAAGTGCTTTGGATTTAATTTCTCATCAACCTGTCAATCAATGTAGCAAAATAGTGGCGGACATGGAGTGCTGCAGGAATGAGTGCTTCAGCCAGGAAATCAGTCATAGATTTTTTTTTATTTTTGCATTTCCATTCTCCTTGATTCTAAGTCAGTTTTATTTTTTTAAATGGGGTTTAGTTAAATACCGTAAACATGTCTGTGGTCTGTGGTCAACACAAGCTTTGGTGATTCTCTGAAGTAGTTCTACTAAATATAATTCATCATTATAGTCTGCATCACTAGAATGTACAAGTTTAAAGGATGTTTAGTTTCACAGTCAAACAATTGTTCAGAGATAGTATAGTCCGCTGATTTGATTCTGTCCGAAAGTTCTTTTCCACATCTTGTAACCCACTCTCTCTCTCCAGTCTCTATAAAGATCTAAAAGCCAAAAAAATGAGCTTAGAAATTTAAGTTTTTTGCTAACAAGTGTCTTAATATCTGCAAGGATTGTCAGAGACCTTGAATGTAATCACACCGGGCTCCTACATATGGCCATTTCAAACTTGAATATTCACCTTATCACATGTGCTTTACAGCATAAAGGGAGGATGAAGTCCAAAGAGGCAAGATGCACCATGAAAGATCTGAGATTGTGCTGCGGTAGTCACTGTGTACTGTTTACATGAAAAACCAAGATGGCGGGCAAAAGAGAGTCTAGAAATATGATGACAGTTTTTTGTCATTTTATCGACGCGTGTATTTCAAGAAGTCACAGTATGGATTAAAGAGTGGAAGATTGATGCTGCATGTACAAAGAACACACCAGCTGAGTGCTGGTCACATAATATTATCATCCACATCCATGCCTACTGACTGGAAAATTTTATGGATTACGTCAAGGTAAAACCAAGCAGCAACCTTCAGTCTGAAAATATGAGACAATGCGGAAGGTCTAAAATCTGCAGTTCGTCGAGTGTCCGCTTGAGGCTGGCTCTGGAGGTACCAGAAGTCATGTACACACCAAGCTAAAAACAAAGCTGTTTTCACAGCCAAAATGAACGTCTTGGCAGCCCAATACAAAAAATGGCTCCAGTCTGAATCGCTAATTTTGCAAACGGCACACACTGTTTGGGGGGTGAATTTTTTTCTAACCCTGCAGTTTAGAAGACATTAAGATCGCCAGTTCGTCCAATCAGAGGCACAGCTCAGCTCATGTGACTGACGTGCGTCCTATGGCTGTTACTGTGAAGACTCAAAGCCCGCCTCATTTCCAATATGGCCGAGCCAGCTGATTTGCTTCAAAAATCTGTTTCATAAACAGATGAGTGACATTGTGAAGACTACGTCCATTCTTTATACAGTCTAGGGTAAAACTCTTTTATTCTCCTCAACGAGTGGGGCCAACAGCAGGCGCAGCTCCTGTTTCCATTTGGGCTTTCTGGTTCTTTTTTTTATCCATTTCATTTATTGTTTTGGTCATTTTGCCATATCAAACTGCTTTTTATAAGGATGCCAACAATCACAGGAATTGCTGAAAGCTGAGTCTGCATCCACCATTAATATCAAACACATTAAGTGATAAAATGACCAGCATGGACAGTAAACAACAAAAAGCAAATCAGCATATAAATGAGGTATGTTTAAAAATTTTGAAGCCGTGTCACAATTAATTAAATTTTGCTGAGTTTCATTATAATGACATAAAATAATGACACAACCACACATTTCTTAATACAGTCGGAGTTATATGATCGGTTGATTTTACTGTCCATTCATTACTAGGAGCGCAGAGAGCTTTTTATTGTTTGTTTTTGTATTTTCCCCCTTTTGTAACAACCAATCCCTGCTTTTAGAAGACCTCATCATACCTGGCAACAGGGACAACCACACTTCCTCACTATGATAGAAGTTTCTGCTCAGAGTTGCTCTCAGCAACTTCCTGAATCACTCTTAAGATAAAATTCCTTGCCAGGAATTTTTAGGCTAGGTTAAGGGCTCTCTGAGAGGACTCTAAGAAGCTTTGTGAATACAGGCCCAAGACTTAAGTGAATTTGTACCGTGGTGGCTGTGGCGTGGTGGTAGAGTTGTTTGTCTCTCATTTGGAAGGTTGTGGAGTGTACATGTCGAAGTGTCCTTGGACAAGTCTCCGAACCCCAAATTACTGCACAATCAAGATTCAAGAAGCTTTATTGTCATGCTAACACATGTTCACACATGGATAGCACTAATTTTTACTCTCAAGGTCCTGTTTTAAGCCTGGTAAGTATCAAGAACAATATATGAAAATAAGATAAAGGAAAGATCTTACAGAACATTGGCATGTGTGAATGGGATTGGTTAATACTGGTGCATCTTTTGTAAATCATCATCTTGTAGATTTCTGTTTGTGAAGCTAACAGATTGACGCTCCATTCTTTTAGATTCAATTCCACAGGGGAAATGAATAAATCCACAGGAGAGCGTCTGTTATTTTTGACCATTTAGTTGTTGAAAATAGACTCTGCAAATAATCTCATTTAAGGCGGTTAAAGAGACAAAAAAAAAGGAGAAAAGTAATGAGAAAAAAATTGTATTGACCCACTCTGATAAAGTTCTGACAGTTGTAGCCTAAAAACCAAGCACTTCCTTGATGTCTTTCAAAATAAAACTACTGAACAGGATGTAAAAATAAAATGTAATTTCAATCCACCGTTCACGGTGATAACATATTAAACAAGCATTCCTTATAATCATTAACATTCGCTACTTACATTAATTCTTTGTTTAGGCTCCTCCAATCATCATCAGTGTATAAGTGAATGTGACAAAATTCTTTGAGTGGTCGGTTACTAATTACTGTTACAGTTAAGGCCAAATGGCAGCTTCTCATGTGGTATTTTCCTTTAATGCTTTTAAATCGTAAAGAGTTTTCATCTAAGAAGAAATTCCTGCTAAACAAAATGTGTAAGTGTCATCAGTTTTAGAAATACCTTCTTCCTGGTTGGCCTTCAAAAATCTCAGTTCTGCAGCGCTCTGTGTGAAAATCATTGTGTGAAAAGCTGTGGGATAGAAGCAAGGACTGTGTACGTTTCTCCAGCCTGATCGTTATATTCCTGCTTATTGGGCTTATTTCAGAGAAACTTTGGTTATGCGAGCATATTTATTCTTTACTGTCAGTGTTAACTGCTGGAAGAAACGCAGTTAATAGGCTCCTGCACTCAGATCTCCATAGTGCACAAATGGAACAGGACAGATAAACAGAAAGGAGGGTTTGCATTCATAAAGAAGGTTTGTTGTGTCAGATAAATTTTGTACCACTTTACTGTAAGTATTCAAACTAAAAGACAATCATAATGAGTCTTTTCAAATCCACAAAAACATACACTTATTACATAATTACATATTCATCCACAGTTACAACACCTGAATAATTTCCTTTAGCCTTGTTAGCCTTGTTGTTTTCCAATAATCACACCTGACCACCTGATCACCAGCAAATGTTTACTTTGTCAATGAGAAGCTCTTCCTGTGTTTACAGCTTTCATTAGCTTCCCAACGGGGTTATTACCCCTCGTGCAGCCAATCTCTTCTCTGTCTCTCTGGCGCTCTCTCTTTCCAATTCAAAAACGAACGCAATGGAGAAGATGGGCATACACACAGTCACAAACATGCACATAAACACTCACATGCAAGCACTAAACTGAGTAATTTTCAATATAATCCTACTGGGGGCACATTCAGACACGTTCTGTTATGACGTTTCGATGCAGACCGTGGCATGTTGACTTCAGGATATGTGTTTTCTGAGCGGGCCACGGCTGCAGCAGTACAAGGAATTTTCCAATAAACGTGATCAAATCCATAATAAATGGTCCCGTCATATTCTCAGTTAGTTATGCTCTCCATGCATGACATTCTTTCTGAATGAAATCTGGCATAAAGTCTTTAAACCCTGTTTTTATTGTGTTTTATTCCTATCATACAAGAAGAAAGTACCTTTATTTCCTGCCGTGTAATATCCATTATGCAGAGAGTGATAAATTTTGATTTAATGCTTAAAGGCCTGTTTTTATCATTCAAATTATGTTTTTTTGTCAAAATGGATGATTGTTAGTATTTGTAAAAAGGACTTTTATGGGTTTATGTGTTCTTTTCCTGTGCTATACAGTTTTCCTGCTGTGTCGAATCAAACATGGCTCTTACGTGTTCCCTCTGTTGCTTCCCAGCAGGCCGGCCTGCCTGTCTGTCTGTGCGTTGGCCACAGGACTGTTTTTACAAGTGCAGAAGTCACTGCTCCATTGCTCTGCAACCCAACCATATAACCAGGCTCTTTTCCTATTCTTGGGAAGTGGAGCAAAGGGAACGCCTCGTGCTCCCTTTGCTACCTATTAAGTCTCTCTGTCAGTCCAGCAGCAGAAGCGAGTACATAGGGGACACTTTCCCATCCCTCTGGTCTCCCTCTGTGTATCACTTTGTGGTTATCTTCCCTCATCTTCTCTCTCGTTGTCCAGACTTTACCAAACCCCTCACCCCCACTGCCCTCACCCCCACCTTTGAACAAATATACACCAGTGGCTTGGGCTTTAGTAAACGCTGGCTGCCTTGCCACTGAATTCTCTACAGCTCATTTGAGATGGGCATCCCTTTTGGTCGTGGGTTTGCTGAAGGCCATCGCTAAGCTGGCTGGCCCAGCATGCTGCTGCGGACTGCCTGTGTGCCAGTGGGGTTTTTCCACTCACACTTGGCTGTCATGGCTCTAACCAGAGGGCCAGACTGAGCTTTGCACAGACAGATGCCTTCTTTAGCTGCCTCTCCCCTTTGATTTTGGAAAGAATGCGTCTCTAATAACACGCAATGCCTTGTGTCTTTTGTGTATGCCTTTATTAAAGAGAGCTCTGCAGTGCTCTGCTTGCTTTGGAGTCTCCTGAGTTGGGAGGATGCCTGTCTCCTTTGGGACTGCATAGCGAGGTGACCTTGATAGAACGAGAGGAGGAATGAACGGGAGAGTGGCACGTCCCCAGCAGGTGCTGCACAACTGTCTGTGACACAGATGGGCAGGTCCACACGAAGACGCGTGCATTAGCATGCGGCATGCATTCATTATGCAAATACACTTGTGTACCAATACATGCATATACATCAATGCTCTTTAACATTACAGAGCACACAGAGTTTTATCTCATTGTCTTTAGAATTAGCAATCATAAATATTCTTAAAAGCCTCACAGAAAGCACTTTTTTTGTCTCTTTTTCCAGAAATACTCTTTAGAAGTATATCACTCAAGACAGCTGTAGAACTATGCCTTCCTTCACTTGGAGCCAATCTTAACTAAATATGCTTTATTTTTTTTCTCTGGAGCCCAGTATACTCATAAAAGTTATATATTAAGCACTTTGGCAGCGATATGTGTCCATCCAGAATACTCTTCTGCTGTCTTTTCCATTCTCCTGTTGTTTATACCTTCAGTGGCTCCTCTCTGAGTCAGTGAGTGAAATGAGCAGCCTCAACAAGGCCTTGGGGAGTTGGAGAAAATCAGCACTCACACAGCAGACCAAACAGTAGCATTTGGATTTATTCTTTCTGCTCCCTGTGAGCAGAGTCTGGAAGAGTTCCTTCCTTGACCGGCTGGCCGCCTCGTCCCCGTCTGTCCATCTGTATCGCAGCTCAACCCAATCCAGTCCGGCTGCTTTCCCATTCTGTCTTTTTCATGCGCTGACATTTTTATCCTTCTATTAAAACTTTTAAGGGCCCATTATCTAAGAGGAAGGAATGCTGCTTTAATAGTGTGGTGGCTCCATGCTTAGGCCCCTTCTTTTCAGTTTGCAACCAACCACCTCTAGCTTGCTGCTTAATGTTCTCCAGCCAGCGTTGAGCTAAAGAGGGGACCAGCAGCTCGGTGTGGACAGTGAACTCTCCTTTCTCTGCCCCGAGCACTCAGAGCAGACCATAAACCCTTGGCATGCCTTCCACTACTTCAACCCTATTGTTTCACTCTCTTCACTACATGGTTTCAGGTTTAAGAGAGCTTGCAGAGCTGTGGTGAAGAACTTGTGGCCTCCTTGGATCTTTTGTTTAAGGATCACAGGAGTCGGCGTCTTGGCTGGAGAGCCCATGTTAACTTTGCTTCTTCTTCTTCTTCTTCTTCTTCTTTTTTTTTTTTTAGCAGTATTGTCATGCGATGAATAAAAGGCGTTCCCCACAGTTAACTGTCAATTTAGTCCTAGGCAGATCCTGGCTCAAAAAGATAGACATACTAAGCCTGAAGCTTCTGTTCACAACACAAAATAAAAAAAAATAACTTTTTTCTCATGATTGAGATATACTTACAATTTTTTCAGTAATTTTTTTAAATCTTCAAGCATCGCTTTCATTTCTTATAAACTTGGGAGTTTTAACTTCCAGCCAATAGTCCATTACTTCTTCCACACAGCTTGAGACTTGTCCACAGGAGTTACCTGTATCATAAAATCCTTTCGTACCTTTAATTTGTCAGATCTGTTCTCCTAAGCTTGCTGGATTTCAAAATGCAGCCCACACTTAATGTCATGTCCTGCAGGCAATGTGGCTGATTGCTCGTTCAGTGACAGAAACACAAGTGTATTCTGCTTCATAGATCGAAAAATAATATGCTTGGTTCGCCTCGAGTGTCATGCTTTTGTTTACTTGTTCCTGGTCTTCAGGTCCTCCCCCTGCTTTATTTTCAGAGGCTCTTGTAATAAACTTATTGATTCAAAAAGAAATCCTTTAATGACAAGGAACAATTTATTCTCTTTACTCAGGTGATTTCTTGTCTTTTTTCAGTAAGAGAGGCTTTTTTGGGGGGTGATGTCACATGTTTCCGTGCATCAATCAGAATCTGTTGGGAGTGGGTTGTTTAGTTGCAATGAATCAAACTTGACAAAACACTCCCACATAGTCCTATTCATGCAGATTGTTTTCTTACTTTATTTAGCACTTATGTTAATGAATGATACAGAAAAAAATCAATACAAAGTTTTCGGGACTTTGATTGTTTAAAAAATGCAGCCAAAAAGTACAGCATGTCACTCCCGCTTTGTGACAAAGCTAAGGTTTTTAAATATTTGCTTATTTTAGACCGTTATAGATAAACACTAATTTTATTTTTGCCCTGGCATAGACAAGAAAATACACTGTATATCACAAACCTTCTATACATATTTTATCAGGCTACAACTGGAACATGTTAGCTTAGCGATTCGCTAAACATTTGAGCTTGTAAGCTAACCCTAGCTAAAATCAAAACTCAAAATCACCTCTTAAGCTCCTTAATAACTAATATATTGCATCTCTTTTGTGTAATCTTAAAAAAATGACCTGAAATATTTTGTAGTTATTACTGCAGAGTTTTACATATCTACACGCTGAGCTAAGGTAGCCAGCTAGCTTTAAAACATCTGAGGATGCTTTTTCTGCTCATCTCACACTCAGCAGAAAGCAACAAGGCACAAAAATTCAAACTTTTCCTTGAACACATGTGCTTTTATTACCAAGTTTAGAACAAATAAAAATTGGGTTTTTTTTTAGCTCCTGGAATAAAGGATAAACTGTTAGTGTTGGATACCGGGGTCATGACCTGTCCTGAGGTAATAAAGCTGTGGCTCCTTTGCAGAGGAAACACTCCTAACTCTTTTTTTTTTCTTGGGGGGGGGGGGGGGGGGGTTCTCTTCTCACCACATGTGCTGTGGTTTGGATGACGCCTGTCTTTGTCAAACCCATATTCAAATTTGTTAGTCCCCAGGTAGCAATGTGTTAACAATTCAACAGTTAGTCTCTATTTCCTGTCTCGTTATTTTTTGTCAACAAAACAATTTTTGACTTTATTTTTCATCTATTGTTTCACTGGTCAGCAGTTTATTGAAGGGGAACACAGCAAATATGATCTATAGTCTTTTATATTTTTTCTCCTTGACTTACCCATTCAGCCCTTGAGAAGAGGATGACTTTTTCTGCTTCTCATCATTTGGTAATGATGAAAACTGAAGACAGTTAGAGAGGGCTGCACAGAGTGGATGATGGCTCACCTCAGACTGCAGAAAAGGGCCATTGTGTCAACACTTTAGCTTTTATTGGTCCTGAGAGAGACGAAGGCCCAGGTTCTGGCCCGACATGTTGTTGATGGATTGGTCTGTAGCATTTGGGTTGTGGGGCTGCATAAAATTAAAGGGGGAGTGAAGTGAGTTTTGGGATGCATAATGCAAACGTAGGAAGTAATCTTGAGTCCGTTGGGGTTACCTAGTGGGAAATTCAATCCTCTGTTAAGTTCATAGATGTCTGTTTCTCGCTCTGGCCCTCTGTGGACTCAAAGCGAAAGAAAGAGAGCACTGAATTCCACATCCTACTTAAATATCCACATGACTCGCTGTGAAATTTGCAGCACTTTACAGCCGCTGCTCTGTTGCTGCTCATTCATGGTCACTTCACTCAGTCCTGCAGTTTTTTGTTTTTTTTTTCTTCTCTCTTTTTTCTGCCTTCAGAGCAGGAGTGCTGGCCATGTGTTTGTTCTAAACTGAGCCTTTGTGTGGCGAGGATAGCTGCTGCTGCTGCTGAAGCTGGTGTCCGATAGCTCGTCCTGTCTGCAAGAACGACAAGAGCTCAGGCAGACAGTCTGAGAGGATTGTGTGACCTTGTGACTCTTGCTGACAGACTTAAAGTGATGGAAAGTATTTAACCAGGAGGTCAGAGTTGTCTGTCAAACTCGCCTTGTCAGCTACTTCAAGAAAAGAAAACTCAAAATAGATCTCAGCTAAGAGGGGAAATACATAGGGGGCCGGTGGAGTTTCTGGCAAAAAGTGGAAAACAAGAGGGCATAGTCGAGGGAGGCTCTGTTTGAGGTGATTACAGCACATGATGAATAAGTAATTAAGGATGTGATAATGCGAAAACACTATCTCCGTCAAGCTGATAGTTGCGTCTTGTAGCCCTTAAGGAAGGAGGAGAGAAAACATATGATGGCACTCTGTTGTCTGGATTCACTCTACATTTACGCAACTTTATTTGAACTTCACCGGGTGTTGACATTTCCACACACACATATGAAAATTGTTAAATTTATAGCAAAGAAAAGTTAGCTGATTAAGAAAGTTCAACCTCCAAACACCCTTCAGTGCAACGGCAGATTTAATGAGACGTTAATGGAGACGTCTCCGTGCTCACTGCCTCCCTCTTCACCAGAAGAGAAGGAAAAGGAGAGAGATGTGTTTGGTTTTTAATGAGCCTGAGAGCTGGGGTTTGTCGCTGCGTCTGCAGCCGTGGCATGGTTTCACATCGAATGAGGCAAATATCAGTCTCGTTTCACAGAAAGCAGGGGTGTTATCGCAAAGCAGAGGGAGCACTGCAGCCGTTTGGTGAAATAATTCATGAAAGGAAGGTCTCGAGTCAGGGAAATGCATGTTAGGTTTCTGTTGTCCTTCATGAAGCATTTATACATCACACACAAATTATGCATCTTTGTGTGCTGTGTAAAACTTTTAATTATAAACCTATTTGAATCGTTTCTTCATTTTGTGAGTCAACCTTGATGAGTCATGAGCATCTCTTTTGATCTGCAGTTCGACTTTTCTTCCTCTCAGTGTGTTCCTCCCTTCTTTTCTTTACGGGGATTACCTCAATTAAAATTACAGGTCTAGGGGATCAGCTCCTGCTGTGAGTTTTATCCTTTTTGTCGGCAGCCCTGCTTTTATTAGCCTAAGCAGGGAGAGCATGTTCAAACAAGCGCTTGAACCTTTGTAAAGGGGTACTGGGCATGTCAGTCACCAGCAGTAGGCATAGATGTGACTCAGGGTCGGCATGCGTGACAGGCATTTGAACATTTTTACTCTTCCTGCCAGCTCTGTGATATCTTATTTTACTTTTCTTTTTTTTTTTGCCTGAATGGTTTTTGGTTTTGAAGAAGGTGTGTAATCTGTGTGGCTCTTTTAGAGATAAACTTACTCTCCCGGTGTTGCTGTTTTCTTTGCAGTGCAACCAGAAGGCACAAAAGAAGGACCCACCTGCATGGACAAAAATCACGGCTGTGCTC
This sequence comes from Labroides dimidiatus, assembly GCA_030710495.1. Taxonomy (NCBI): domain Eukaryota; kingdom Metazoa; phylum Chordata; class Actinopteri; order Labriformes; family Labridae; genus Labroides; species Labroides dimidiatus. The sequence continues at coordinate 11,425,322 of CM061151.1, read as the reverse complement.
ACATCTGCAGGGAAACACAGAAGGGTGGCATCTCCTGCGAGTGTCGACCTGGATTCCAGCTCACCCGTAACATGAAGGACTGCAAATGTAAGTGGTGTCGGCCTCCAGCATGATTCCCCGTCTGTAAAAGACACACATTCACAGGCACACAAACAGGAAGAGCATGAGAGGGAGGATTTATAGTCTCCTCGTGAAAGGTTATCAGGGTAGAAACCTGCTGATGATGGGTAATTACACTCATTCCATAAATGCCTTCCAACAGACCTGAAGTAGCCAACTGACATTTATGTTACATTACCAGGCGTGACTAATCTCCTGAACAGTCCTCGTAAAGAAAAACATGTTTATCAAACAAGAAGCGATCATTTACACAACCAGGACAAGTGTGGAGGTTACTCGAAGGGGACTGCTCTGATGGACAGCGCACACTTCCTGTTGCTGTGCAACCGAGATCATCCTGTCAGAGTCGGGGCTGGGGCTGATGGGGGATTTGTCTGTGTTTGGATAAGGATTGGAGAAGTGTTATTCTATAGTTTCTCTGTGACAGCGCAGGAAAAGGGCAAAAAGGCGCAGGGATGGTAAGGTGCAGACAGGATGGCGGTGGAAGCGTGCTCTTTTTCACTCTGTCATCGCAGGTGTGTTAAACTTGCCGAGGTTCATGCTCCCTTTGCCCATCAGCACATAAATGTGTTTGCAATGACAGACACACCCATAAATGAACACACATACTGACTCCAGAAATCAAACTCTGCTAAATATTTATGTGAAACTGATGTGAGTCACGTCTTGTTTTTGTCACAAAGTTATAAAAATGTATTCACTTTTTGCCCATTTTGCAGAATTAATGAAATGCATTCTAAAGCTTATGGGCTTACACTCTTATCAAGTGACTCATAATGAAAAAGCAAGTTCAGCCTCGTGCTTAAAGCCACATTGGGGGCTGCTGGAAAAAAAACAAGCTCGTAGCTCCTCATGGGGGGAATGCATGAATTAAGAAAATTGAAAGTGAAGCATGTAGATACAATTAATGGAGTTACAACTTAGTAAGTTGTGAAAAGAATAAAAAAGGCGCATTAAGGTGCATGGATTATGGTGGTCTGATTAGCAGTGTTTTTGGAGTTTAAACACTGACCTGGTTAAGAATGTGGTTTGCATTTTCAGCAAATTTTTACATCCTGCAAAATGTTTTTTTAACATGTGACTGTATTACTTTTTGTCTCCTTGAAGCCCCCCAACAAGGACCTTGTACAGCCTGATTTCATAGTACTAAATGTTATATATTTCACTCATATTTATAGAGAAAATGAGTTCTTGTAACCTCTTACGGACTCCTAAGGCTCCAGATCAGGAGCTTTGTTTGTCATCATACTTCTGTCTACCCTTATTTCTTTACATCTTTAAATAAGGAATCTTGTGAGTTTGTTTTATCTTGCATGCATTCTTCATATTAACAGTTATCTCTCTGATAGTAACGTGTAACTACGGTAATGGGGGTTGCCAGCACATCTGCGAGGAGACAGACCATGGCCCCAAGTGTTCGTGCCACATGAAGTTCGTTCTGCACAGCGATGGAAAGACTTGTGTAGGTGAGTCATCTCATCCGGATACAACTACCAAAGGCAACAAAATAATAGCTTTGGAATGAGAAAATGTAGCACCACAAATTAACTCAGTGTCCAATTTCCTGCAGCAAATTTAATTAACGTTTGAAATTAAGTTTGTAATGATAAAAGTTGGGCTGCAGGCCTGGTTACTGTAGCTGTAAGCCTTGATCTGTGACATACCAGGACAAAAGGCTACCCATCCTGTGTTCCTCCTCTGCTGCTGCTGCTGCTGCTCCAGTAACCTCTCAGTTCCTGCACCTGCTTCACTTCCTCCTCCTCCTCCTCCTCTTCCTCACTGGACACTGTGCATCAGCTCTCCCTGTTCCTCTCCGTGTCTTAGCCGTGCAGCCAGATACACACCTTCTATTAGCCCTTGGGTCGATTCCTTCACTTCCTCCCGTTGGGGATTAACTCACACACACCTGACCTAACCTTCTACTGACATTTCTCAGTGTTTGCCTCAGTTGACTTAAGTTGAGTAAAAATCATTCAGCTACTCGAGCATATTGAGCCGATGTGAAGGGCAGTGTGTCATCAGATGGGACCTGCAGGTGCGGTGGAGTCAGAGCACAGATGAACATGATTGCATGTAGTCATGCAGAATTGCACATTTCATTGACAATCATTGAGCACCCACTGTAAAGTTGGTCAGGTGGAAATTTAAAACTAAGCATTAACGCAAACAGGACTTTATTTTATCTGCCTATTTAACCAGAGAGTCATTAATAGTTTCTGTATCCTCATTTAAACCAGTCCTGTGTACATTTGGAAGCCTTGTTAACCTGGTTTTATAGCTGAAGCTTCAGTGAGTTGAACTGGACATATTTTCATTGGAGTATTGGAAACAGCTACATGCTTGGTTAAAGTGGCTGTTAAGTCTAAGAGCCCCGTTTTGATAGTGGCTGATTAGCTCAGTGTTTTGGATCCCCTTTAATACCGCAGCCCTGATGAGAGCCAGACCTGTGTCAAGGTCTGGTCAGCCAACCTGTCATTATTGCTGTACCCTGCGAGGCAAGGGGGATGCCACAAAACTGACCACAACCAAATTATACGTCTAAGCCTGTCTTGTTCCCGAACGTACATTTGGCGAGCTAGATTAAGAGTTCAGACCTCTCTTTCCCCCCTTTAGAGTCTGGTGTTACAGAGGTGGAGCGGGGGGCTGCTCTGCGGTCGACACGGGGGCGCGCCGTTTCCCAAACCCTCTGTTAGTTAATAAAACCTCAATAAAACAAACAATCTGCCAAATGGAAAACTGACAGGAGTGAGTGGCAGGACTGATGAAAGACTTTAAGTAGAGCACTGCTTCTGGGCACTCAGTGTTTTAGATTTCAACCAAACGGAAATATGTCAAAGCAGATCTTAATAAAACTTGTAAAGAAATTGCGGCATAAATATGCTCTGATAAATCAATGATCTAATCCCTTTAGAAAGTAGTGTCATGTTTTAAAACATGAGGCTATGAATCTCAACTCATGAGTTTCAACATTAAAATGTCGAGATGGGGTTGATGTACTTATAGCCGCTACGTGCATTACACCGTGGTTATGACTTCTCACCCAGCTCAGAAATAGTTAATGATTCAAAGACTGCAAAGGGTATCCATAGAAGCTACATGGTATGAAAACACACTCCAGCTTACCATCACCACTGTCAGTTGCTTTGTTATCAGTCTGGTCGGCTCTCTCCATGCTGTAGCTGCACTGTTCAGTCCATGTTGCAGGGGTTTCTTATGTGTTCTGACACATATCATTTATTTTTCTCAACCATGGTTGCATTATGTGAAGCTGCTGCTGTGTTTGGAGGTGCTGGTTCTGTGTCCCTCCTGTCTCACCTCTGTGGATACCTCACAAACTCTCAGTGGGAGTTTTCATGTCAGCCAGGCTTTTATGAGCTGTTCTTCTTCATTCAGTTACACAAACACACACACACACACAAACACACTACTCATTTTTAAAGCCAGGTTGTAAAAAGTTCTTACTAAATCTGGTTAATTTGTGTATAAATGTCTGTATTGCGTACGCTCAGATACTAGGGAGGAGCAGGCATCATGTGGAAGCATTCACGCTGTTAGCTCGGCAAATCATAAACATTCACAAATAGCAGGCAGATGCAGACACGCTCAGGAGTTCAATCATCTGAAGAGTTGGCCACACTCTGCCCCAATCTCACACACACACACACACACACGCACGCACGCACGCACGCACACACACACACACACACACACACACACACACACACACACAGAGAGCAGGAGATGCCTTTTATTATACAAATAGAAAGCTATACAAACAACCACACAAACATACAGGACATATTCAGCATGCATGCATCACATGCATGTATACACATGTAGTCTACATGCATATGACATAACATAAACACACCCTGCTCTCATTTCGGGTGGTCTGTTCATTCATGCTTGTGGCTTCAGATAAATCTCTCAGTCCTCTTGCTGCTGGGAATGTATCTGGATGCTGCATGTTGGGATCAGGAAACATTGCTTGAACTATGGCAGTCAACGTGAACTGTGCATGCTCTGTGGTGCTGATGTCTTACTGTCCGTGTTGAGCATCTGCTTCCTCATCTTGCACCTTCAAATTACCCAAATCCTTTGCTTTCAGGAAGTAGATGCTTTGATTGCAGGGACTGAATTAGATTTTTGTTTTCCAAGTAAAATAGTGCTGGAATGAACATCGTAGTTCATGATGAAAGAAGAAAAAATTCAAAAGACCTTTTGGCTTTTTGTTGTTCTGCTCAAAGACCCATATTTCTTTGTTCCAGTAAAGTTTGAATGCTAAATGTGTGCAGTTTCACACACCCTCATTGAGCACCAGAAAGGGGAATCACTCTGCAAATTTGGCCTCTGGAGTTTTATCACTTAAAAGCAAATCAATTAAGAGTCATTACTTGACAAACATTACCTTCTGATGCTTCCTGAAAATGATTTTAAGTGTCATCACTTCAATAGTTCAGCTGGGTGGCTGACAGTGCTTAAAGACTTGGCTCAACAGCCTAACAGCATAAATTCTGAAATGATCTGACCATGAAAAGGTTTCATCCAGCACAGACATGATTCCGGCTGTCCCTGTCTTTCAGCTTGAGGCACTAACCACTACTTGCTCCCTCTGTCTGTCAAGGCTCGCAGCGCTCATACTAACTAGCAAAAAGCCTAATCTCAGAGTGCACAATGCAACTTCGCCTCGTTTGCACCATATGGATTATTTGTTTGCATGACTGCATGTTGAGAGGTAACACTTTTGCCTTGAGATGTCACCCTTTCATAGAACCTGTCATTCTCAGTTTGTCGTTAGGATTTGGAAAACAATCCCTTCTGTTTGCTCAAGTGTTCCCAGCAAGAGGCTGGCTTTTCTTTTGCAATAGTATTTATGTCATTCTCATTTCATGATCAACTCCTGTGAGAGTAAATAGACATGACTGATTTGTTTCATTAAGGAGAGACGAGCTCTTCTCATTCATGCTATTCACCTTATTTCCAGCTCAATTATACTCTGCATGAATAAAAGTCAATTAGTCTCAAACAGAGCAAGTTAGCGGTGCGCTTCAGGTGTCTTCCTCTTTCTTTCTATTTCAGACGAATCAGTGAAGCGTTTGCTTTAAATGTGCATTCTTTTTAATGACCAGCAGGTGGCACCTCAACAGGTTGCAAAGAAGTCAGTTGGTGATTAAACCAGAAAGCAAAGCAACACTTCTTCTCAGTGGATTAATAGCCAAACTAAACTTAGCATAAAAAGTAAGGTTGATTATTTTTTTGTTGTAACAATGCTTCTTGGTGATGAATCTTGCACAGTTGGAAATTCTGTTTATTTCCTAAACAGTGGCACATTTGTAAGGAACATGCATTTGTGAGATGAGTGGCAGAGCTAAGAATCAGTTACACCCATGAAAGATATGCCAAATCTTCTCTGCCAATGCCAAACATCTTATTCTGCCCTTGACTCTGGTTTGGTTGATTGGATGATTAAAGTTTAAAGAAACAAGACACTGGCAGTTTAACAATTAGGTGTTAGCTTAAATGCTGCTCAGGTAGAGGTAGAGCTGTTGTGGTAAGATTTGAAAAATGTATTATACCAGTATCACCAAGAAGAGGAAGACACCGTTAGCATATTGCTAACTCACGCAAATGCAATTAATCAGGTAGGATATCAAGGAGCCATGTAAATAATTTGAGTCAACAATATGTCACATCAGATGAGTTCTTCTCACATATTTACATTACTCCTGGATGCTGCGTGTACAGAGAACTAAAGTGGTGTTTTTACAATGTGTGCGTGTGTGTGGGTGTGCGTGTGCATGCAGGGGAGAGGAGTGTCCAGTCCCAGGCAGCCCCACAGCTGTTCCCCAATGGTAAATATGTGTTCCTCTGACTCCTCTCTCTGGGGGTCTGTGGGTGTGGGGAGTAGAGGAAGCTAACCTAGCAGCCACTGATCAAGCCCATCCCCTCCCCACAGAGGCATCATCCCTCTGACCCTTGACCTCCGACCCCACCCCCTACCTTCCTTTTCTTTCTGTGAATGCCCTCTCAATAACAGCCACTGCCCATGTTAAACCACACCTTTTCAAAACACAGCTGCAAACAGGAGAACATTATGTAAAAAGACATAATAATACACCTTCAATAAGATCAAACAGAGTTTTCTGGTTGTAGTTATTTCATTCCTGCAATCAGGTTGGTGTTTGAATTTGAGTTCATTAACTTATATGCAACTGTTAAGATGATTTCATCAGTGTGAAGAGACTCCTGGTTCAAGCTCATGTGAGGAACTTTTATGTTGCGATGAAGTTGGCGCCCCCTAAGGTGAAGAGAGAAGTAGGGAGTAAAGCAAGGGGAAACATTTGAACCAGCAACCACTGCAGCTAGGTGGACATTTAAAAAAAATGCTAAATTTTGCAGTTTGCTGTTATTTGCCTGGATAAGTGGATAAAATGATGGGTATACAACTTGCTCCAATTTGACCAGATACAAATGAGTAAAAAGCTTGTCATAGAGGTGCACAGACCAAACAAAAGCCACTTTCATGTCCTCTCAGTACAAGATATAAAAAGCCCAATAATCAATCTTAAAGTGCATCACATCTTTACGAGAACAAATCAGGGATGCATGGCTGTTGTGTGAAATGTATTTCCACATTTGCTCACTAGTGCGTGAATACTTTTTCCAACACTTCAGTTTTATTATGCTGCTGAAGAAGGATTTTTTATGACACAAGTGTGAGAGGAATTTGTTATTATTTAGTGACAAAGAATTTAATTTAATTTGCGTTTATTTAACACTCAGCCTCAGTCTCCCCAAACTCCATCTGCTCATATCACCTGATAGCTTTTGTGAGTGAGTATCATGCCCACGATTCAGCACTGCTTCACACAAAGGAATCTGTCTGAACGTGCTTCATAATTTATACTTAAATGTGTCATAAACTGCTGAAAACAATTAAGGGAACTGCATCCAAGTTACTCCATCCTAATTTTATTCTCTATCTGCAGCCAAAAGTGATTTGTTTCACTACATCTAGAGTAAATTAAACATCCAGCACAAATAAAGTACTGAAACTTTTTTGCAATAAGATAATATTATTGAAGTTATCAGGCTCAATTTACCAAATGAACCATATTTTATTGGATTTACCAAACAAAGCAGCACAAATAAGCTCATGTCTGAAAAAATCCTAAGGCTAATACATCAAAGAGATTAACAGTTACATTAAACCATGTAAGAGACTGAGGGAGGAGGCCTTTTCTCAGAGGGATACTTCTGTTTTAGGAAGGAAATAAAACACAATTGATTTAAGCTCTAACTACTGTACGTACACTAAGTTTCCAACAACCTACGTTAAAACAGCCTGACCTATTTTAGATTTTGTGTCCCAGTTTCTTTTTCTGTTTCAGAAATAGAAACATTAGGAGCAAGCGACATACACTGCATTGTCCTTAATAAGCCTTCCCCCAAAACGCACACTCATCAACGTAATTCCTGAGCTACTCATTGAGAGCGAGTTTGCAGCACAGTTTTTGACAATTGCATCTCTGGAGAAAGTTAATTAATTTGTCTCAGTGCTTTATTTTCTAATCATGTGGTTTATGTTACTGAGAGAGCATTCACCTCTGAGCTGTAGTCTGATAACACCTGCACCTTCTGAATAACTCTCCTCCTACTGCATGTTTTCTGTTTGGTCAAGAAGCCATCAACATAGTTCTGCCGACCACCTCTCAAGAAGACTCTGACTTGGACAATCTTCCACATGAATTTAAACCAGTCATCATCATCAGACATGTTTTGTTATGGTCTTTTTAAATGTCCAATGAGGAGCAGAGATGTACCACCTTTCTGATTCCTACCTGTGACAAGTTTGAGAATAATCAATTTATTTTTTTAGGATAGCCCCTTGAGATGCAGCATCTTGTTTTTGAAGGGTCTCAATCCTTTGGCTTCTGTTCATAAATCATATTCCCTAACTGGCCGTCTCTGTAGTCACATCACATCGGAGATATTTACCGAAGTCTGCCCACTCTTACTTACTGTAATTGCGGGTCCCAACCTGGTGCCCTGTCGGCTATGTCTGGTGTGCATCCAAAACACACAAACCCACACACATACCAGAGTGTGTGTCTCTCTCCCCCGTCTTCTCAAAAACCATAATGTCAGAAATATTTCTTTGCTCTCTTAACACATGATTATTACAGTTTGGTGGGATGGCTGCCTGACTAAGCGTTTTGGAGGCATGTCCCGACACTGTCCTATCATCACGTCTGCCAACTGTCTCTGCTCACACTTTGCAATTATGTGAACCCACAGCGCTGCTCTCTGAAGCCTGGGTTGGGACTTGGGCATTAACTGGAAGCCCCCACCTATGTCTAATACTCCATAAAAAGCTGTCATTATGCTGCTGAGGATCAGAGGGAAGATCACTGCGTTCTGCCAGAGACAGAAAAGTATTGAAAAAATGGAAACACCTCAAAGAGAGGGATTTCAACACTGAAGCACATTAAACCGAGCTGGTGTTACTTTTACTTTGTAAAGTGGCAATTACGTAACAGTAGATGCTCAGATGTAATGTAACATGAGTGCAAGTAATAAAAGAGTCCTCTCTGAATGAATGGTTTAAATTATAAAGTTATATTTTATAGAGATTTGCACCACATTAACCTCTGCGAGCTTCTGGTCATACCAGACCAAGTAGGGCTTTGTGGGTTCAATCCAGTGGAGATGCTTTTTTGATGTATTGATTAGTGCACTTACATAAATACAGTGACAAACCATGCTTTTAGTGCAGTTATGTTTATGACTTTAATAGAGGCTGTTTTTAAAAAGTAAATAACTTACATAAGAACCTGTCAAGAAAAAAAATAAATAAATAAAAGCTTGCTTTGCAACTTTTACCAAACACTTTAAAGGGCCAGATTTATCAAGGACTGTTCAGCTAGTGCACCAGCTGAGCCTATACAGATGATCACAAAAAAGACATTGAGTATGTCTGTGTGCCACTGTTATCATAAAACTGCAAATGAGCTTTATCACAAATAACTCTTATTCTTTTTAACACTGGTGCTAACAGTCAGCAGGGTTAAAGTGAAATGTTAACTATCTCCTGGGACTTAGGTCTAACTGCACCGCAGTATTTATAGACATGGTTATGCTCAAACTTTTCAGTGATCAAAAAAACAATTCCACCTCTGGACGACCTCAAAATGACATATCTGTACAGTAAAATGTTTGGTTCGGTCTGGTACACATTTGTGAGATTTTGGTTTTGTGGGTAAAAAAACAACAAATACAACAAATGGGTTTTTTTATTAATAATTTAACAATTTATTTATGAGTTAGTTTTGGGACCACTAGCTAGAAGTTCATTATATTTTTGTTTTGTATATGTTCTTTAAACAAACTGCTTTTTGTTAGCTCCAGTAAATGAACTAGTTACTGTATAAGCTGTGAAATTTGATTCACATATGTCATGAATCGAGTCAGCTCATCATGTTTGCGTTGTCACAATTAGAGTGCACAGCACAACTCTGTGCAGCACAGAGATGGAGATGTGGCAGCTCATCTCTGTCACAATCTGGTTAAAACTGCACAGAGCTGCAGAACTTGGTGAGCACTTTTTTTTGTTGCTTGAATATCATTTGAGTAATCTACATGATGAATTAGATCTTGAATTGGAACAGATAGTGAGGGCCAGTGATGCACAATTCTTGGTGTTATGAGAAGCTCCAATCTGTAAATTTTCCCTCGGTGTATAGAGTGAGAACAAAGGTAACCACCTTACCTTGAATAACCGCTCTCGTTAAATGTGTTTTCCATGTTTCGGTTTTGAAATGCTAAAGGGTTTACCTCATTCTTTAGACCCCTCTGTGTTAATAAGTACCTCAGAATTTTCCCGGTACACTAATGCATCATCTTCTTAAGCATCATCTCCTGTAGTGTTGTGAGCTGTTATTTATTAGTAGCTATAAAAAATTAAATTGCATCATTGTTTGCATCTGTTTTGCTTTGATGCTTAATTCCAGTCTCAAGTTGAGTATCTTATTTAGAGACGGCGCTTCAGAGAGTCTCCTGATTGATGCTGCAGGCAGAGTATTTCCAGATTGAAGTGAAGAGGATTAGGTGTTTCCCCAAAGGCATCCTCGTCCTCTCTAAAAGACCTGTGTGGCTGCTTTCCCTCCTTAGAGCCGCGCGTTAGCTGCCACATCCATACTCGCTCCTTTATTTAGAAAAGCTGCCAGCCAGCATCCTTCAGCCCATCACAGAGAGGTGATGAGCTGTGAGGATGACCGGCGGCCTCACAGAGAGTTAAAGTGATTGTTCCAGATACGAGAGGTGTTTTTTATTTGTTTTTCTTCTCGACTGTGTGAAGATTACTGCAAAGCTGCCAAAAACCATTAAGGCTCACACCCCTCCACTTTATGTGAGAACAAATTTCACCTGTTCTGTTGCTTCAAATGAAAGTCTCAGTGAAATTTGTCACTGTCTCCTGAAGAGACCTCAGCTATCCTGTCTTGACTGACTTCTTCCTTTTTTCAAATCACTTTGACCCACACAGGAGCCAGGTTGCTGAAATTGCTTTTATATCCCCAGAATGCCTGAGAGGTTTTTGTCCGAACCAGGAGAACGTGGTGGTTTTGTCGGTATCAGTGTGGAAGTCAAACCTCTGCCCTCATGATGGAGGGGTGGCAGACATCAGACATTGCAAATTCACCTTGACCAAAGAGGAGCAAACATGCACACGCTCGTACACACTTCAGCACACAGAACAAACCCCTGTGAAAAGTAGTTTTTGGCTGTGTTGGTTCAATATGTTCTTATCACTTCTCCTTTCATTATGCACAAGCATTTACTCATTTCCCTCATTGTTAATCAAATACAGCTGCAGCATTCTTGAACCCTTTTCTTGTATTGTTTCTTCTTCTTTCCTGTACTTCTGAAAACCAGGAACACTTCTCTGCTTGTTTTTATAAAAAAAGAAGAAAACACTGCTTTGTATAACAGTATGCTTTCTTAAATTCACTATAACACCAGTTTGCATGTGTTCTGCTCTGATGGGGAGAAAGAAGTAGGCCAACATGGTGTCTGAAGTGTATTTCTCCTGACTGTAAGTGCTTGTTTCCCAACAGAGACCTGTGCAGTGAACAATGGCGGCTGTGATAGCACATGTCATGATTCAGTGACAGGAGTCCGCTGCAGCTGTCCTGTTGGCTTCACTCTGCAGCCGGATCGCAAGACCTGCAAAGGTAAAGCATCATCATGTCCAACTGTCACAGAACTAATCTTCCTGTTGTCATTTTGCCAGACACATTGGAGCATCTCTCTCCACGCGAATGATTACATCGTAGGGGTGGGTGTATCGATATAAATATCTATAGTATCGATACTAATGTTAGTATCAGTATCAGATTGTGTGATGAGATTGTTGCAGTTTTTCTTCTTCTTCTGCAAAAACAGAGACAGAGGTCTCTGGCAGAGGCTTTACAGTCAAAAAGCAACAGCATTAAAGGGACTGTGTAAGTGACCTTTAAAAAGTCTCACTTCCAGATGTGTGCCCGATTGTAATCCACAACTTAAAATAAGATTATCAGTGCTTATAAAGGTTATTTCTAAATGCTATTTCTATGCTAAGTTTGCTAGAGAGAAGAGAGATCTGTGTTTTTGCTGTGTCTCTGCTGAAAACTACTTCTGTGATTTATTAAGTAGTGATGGTGGACACTGGAGCTGAACTGTCAGACAGAAAAAAAAAGATGTCAGAGCTGAAGAAAGCAAAACAGGAAAGCGATAGCATTGGCTAATGGGTTAAACATGAGCTAAACTGTGAGGTAAAGGCTAAAACACAGGCTAAACTACGAGCTAAAGACTAAAACACGAGCTAAAGGCTAAACTGTTTGTGATAATGTTCATTTAACCCACATGCAGCAGTTATACTGAAGTGATCTGATCCAACTTGAGTCTATTAATAAAATGAAGAGTGAGGTTACGTTAGCTCTGCTTGGTAGATAAGCAGGACATAAGGATTCGCTAACGTTACACATTGGCCTAAAGATAAATCTCGGACCACTGGGCTGCGAGAGGCACTTAAATAACTAAATTGACAGTTTGCTTGTTGTTACATTTAAAACCACAGTGCTGCATAACTGTTGATAAATACCTTACCCCGTTGCGTTGTATCCAGTAAAAAGTTGTCTTGAACAAAGAAAAGTAGGGTTTAAAAGACGATCTGATCCCCATTCATTTTCAAAACAAACACACACCTTGTTAAGAGTCATGTCATCACGGCAGTGTGTGAAAGGTGTTGCTGCAATCCACTTCAAACAGATAGTCCTCACAGCCTCTTTAAGTAGTGTTTTTCACAGTGTTATTGATGATCAGAGAAGCAATTTTAGCAGGCTGATTCATCTATTATCATATATTTAGCCAGATGGAAAAAAATCTCAATTGTTTTCTTAGAACTCAAAAATACAAACTTATGAAAAGCGAAATATAAGAGAATTATTTTTATAGTATTATATTGTTGTTGTTAATAAAAAAATAAAAAAAAACATTTTTATTTGCATTCAAATCTTTGACATTTCAAGTGAAAAGTGTTGGTGTGGGCGATACCAGCCCTGTATTTATTTGGTATCAGATCAATACCAAAATTCACAGTATCGCCCACCCTTATTACAACATCCTCCACCCTCATCGAACCTGTTTTTTTCCCACATATGCTTCCCTGTCATTATCACCTTACATGTCTGAATCCTTTCTGCCACCAGTATTGCAGCCTTCACTGCTTTCTTCTGCAAATCTTTTTTGTGTAATAATTTGACATTGCACATTTTTTGACAGTTTTTCCACTAAATTGCCATCACCCTTCTCTCCGAGAGTTGGCAGAGCAACCTGCATATAGTAGAAAGTTTTCAAGTCTGATAAAAATCCATTCAAAACTTTAAAATAAAACTGAGAATTAGATTAGAAAACAAAGGCACAGCTGACAGTCAGTTTGGAGAGAATAAGACCAATCTGTTTCTCCAGAAAAGCGTAGATAGAAACCTGTCAGCTTTCTATAGCTCGGAGTGGTGCAAAAACAATACTGCTAAAAGAACATTGTCCTCCATTAGTTTGGTTTGAGAGTAGACAAAAGAGAAAATAAACCCATGCAGCCCTGGCACAAGAAGACAGGGGCTAGCTGCAGGCCACACACTTCTGAAGAACAGGGACAAAGATGGAGCAAGGAAGGGATTATTTTATTCCATCTCTGATGCATTCATTTCAACCACATGATGAAAAGTCCCTCAAGAGACAGACGCCTCATTTGGTATGATGATTCGAAGTCAATCAGAGCTGCTGCCAGACTTTCCAAAAAAGAGCACCATCAAAAGCAGGGATGAAGACGTGATATATCGATTGGTTATTGGCTGCAGAAATAAAGAGCAGGGTAATCCAAGGGAGATGGACAAAGATGATTTAGAGACCGTACTGCCAGGGGGCCACGCTTTGTGAGAGCTGCATCCCATTACAGCCACATGCAAACAGACTTTAGTTTTTGTGAAGGCCAGTGCAAAAACAACTGCCTTTGTTTCCCCCCTTTAACAAAAAGTTTGCCTGAACTTTAAGAATCCACTGAGCTCAAATGTAAAGACTGACCCCAGATATTTTTGACACTTAACATCATTATTCCCTCCAGCTCCTTAGAGCAATTTAGAGTTTTTTTAAGCTCATTGTTCTGATGTTTCCACTCCAGCATCTACTGTTGGATTTAGTCTTGCTGTTGTAATGTCAGTTGTTGACTAGTCAGGGAACAAAGTCCAAAATAAGCAGCTAAAGAACCACGCAATCCTCTTAGAAATTGGTAGAGACCAAAAACAGAGCTAAAACTGACTTGTAGCCAAAACACGACTAAAAGCTACCCAAACAAACCTTCAGTTCAAATTTAAGCCCTCAATCTTTGCTATCTTGCTATGCTAAATAGAGTTTAGCATAGCAAAGAAAAATCTACAAAGTAGATGGTGGAGCTGTTTTTCTTTCACACTGGAGTAGGAGCTGATGGAATTCCCTCTAAATGAGCAACCATTAGCTTATAAGAGCTAATGTTTTTGCTGCCCCAAGTGGCCATAAGATCCTGTATTACAGGACTAGTGTATTTCCTTTATTTTTGTGATTCATTTATTTTCATCTCAATGATTTTCTTCACAGATATCGATGAGTGTCGTCTTAACAACGGCGGATGTGATCATGTGTGTCGAAACACAGTGGGCAGCTTTGAGTGCAGCTGCAAGAAAGGCTACAAGCTGCTGACCAATGAGAGGACGTGTCAAGGTAGGTAACAGTTTTTCTAGATAAAACAAGCTTAAGTGATGCAGGAATGGTAAACTAAAAACGACTTCCAAATAGCAGAAATGTTTGACCTCTCCAGCCTGCAGAGAAGCCAAACCAGCCTCTCTGGCTTGTTTGTCTGGTGTAATTGGTGGTGGCCATGGCTCAGCAGGAGTAGGTGCAGAACAAATAGAAAGTTTACCATGGTTGAATACAGGTGTGGAGAATTAGGGCTCTAACTTTTAAACTTCTTCTTGAATAAATCAAACCACTACGGAAACATCTGGTGAGAGACGACAGGCAGACTAGAGCTGTGGAGCCAAACTCAGCCTCTCTGCTAGTGGAAAAACAGATGACATGCTATTATTTAATTCTCTTTTCTTTATTGATGTGGTCAATCAATATCCAGCCTGGTACACGTCAGTGTCATGCAATGGGTTTACAATTGCTGCACTAAATCACACCATTTTGTGCACAGTACACAAACATCTTTTGCGGTCAATGAAAGTATACACTTTGTCGCTGTGCTTCGCAGACACTTTCCTCAAATCTATTTTTGCTGGGATGCCTTTCTGTCATTATTTGGAGCTGAACAATGCAAAGTTTATTTAGCCAAAACAACTCAGAAAACTGAGAAAATGTGGTCTGTGCATGTAGGAATGTAAATCGCAGCTTGTTTTCTGTGGCATCATGCCTTAACCAACTCAGCCTTGTGCTGTTTGGGCGCACAGGAGAAACATTGGAACAGTGATATCCTTGTTTAGTGCTGTGTGTTTTGTCTGGAGAGAGAGGGTTGTGATAAAGCTCGCCTCCTGTTCACTGAGGTTTTGCCAGGCTCACACACACTCCACACATCTGAGTCACCTGTCTGCTCCTCATCCTCTGCTCTCATTCCTGCCATTTTTCTCACCCACGAGTGAGAAGAATATCTGTCAACAGCATCATTTAGTAACGTTGTCACACTTATTTACTGTGATATTTGTTTTTCTGTTGTGTTCTCTCATGTTCTGTCAACATCAAAAAGATAATAGATGCAAATTATCTGCTAACTGGCTTTATTGCAAGAATTTCAATAGTTCTGGTAAAAATAAAACATATGCTAGAAAAATAATCGCAAAAGGCTAAACTTAGTCTTTAGTATCTCTTCATTGGTGCCGTTATGCAAATTTGTGATGACAGGGACACCTCATGGATGTCATGTTGCAGCTCCATAAAGTTTTAAGACTCAGGGCAGAAAGACTGAACACAGGAAAGTCAAAATTGAAGCTTCAGCGGCCAATATATCAAGATATTAAGACTTTTAAGTCACTTATTTTGAGCAAGATAGAAAAAGTCTGGATCCTACATTTCCTGAGATGCAATGCCAAACTTATCTTTCTAGAACAATTGACTGGCTGGAGAGAAATGATTCTATCAAAGGTTCTCTGCACGTTTCTTTATAGAAAATAGAGAATATTAAAATTGAAATACCATAATGACCCTAATATGGGATCTTTATTTTTCTTGGAAAATACACCCGATCCCACACAGTGGGATCAACTTATATTCAGGGTTTTGAAATTAAATAACAAAAGTGATGGTGCCATTATCTGTAAGAAGAGTGTCCCTCTCATGACTAAGTTCACTCGCAACCACAGAACCAGGATGAAGCAAGATAGAGAGAGACAGTGACTGGAAGTGGAGTTATGATTCTGTTTTTCACATGATGGTTATCAAAGCGACAGAGATATACAACCCCAACTAAAATGAAGTTGGAATGTTGTGTATAAAGTAAATACAAACAGAATACATTGATTTGCCAATTTTGTTTAACCTATATTCAATTAAATACACTACAAAGACAAGATATTTATTGTACAAATTGATCAAATTTATTGGGTGTTTTTGCAAATATTTACTCATTTTGAATTTGGTGCCTCCAACAAGTTTCAAAAAAGTTGGGACAGGTGACTGTCAACAGCAAGGGTCTCCACTGTCTTATTTTGTGCTTCATAATGTGCCACACATTTTCAGTGGGAGACAGGTCTGGCCTGCAGGCAGGCCAGTCTAGTACCTGCACTCTTTTACTACAAAGCCATGCTGTTGTAACAGGTGCAGAATGTGTCTTGGCATTGTCTTGCTGAAATAAGCAGGGACTTGGATGGAAACATATGTTGCTCCAAAACCTGTATGTACCTTTCAGCATTAATGGTGAATCCATGTATCATTCGTTCAATTTATATTAAATTATTATTTTCCTTTTTGCAATGAAAACAAATAAATCAAATTTGTTCGTTTTTCAATGTCCCATTTGTTAATATAGATCAAATAAAGGAAAATTGAATTACAGGCCAAGGGCTGATTTTGATTTTATTATTTGATTTGTTGGAGGTTGTAGACGGAGTAGCTTCTCTGTCAAGAGATCAGAGATGAAGTCAGCTTGATGTTAGTTCCACGCGTAAAGATGGACAGCTTTATTCAAAGGAGCTAAACAAGTGATTATTAAGGTCTTTGCACACTGAGTCTTTTATTTTTGGATGCCCTTGTCCCAACTTTTTTCGAACGTGTTGCAGGCATCAAATTCAAAATGATATTTTGTATGAATGAGGCAGTTAGGGGTGCAGTTCCCAGCTAATTTGGTGATTGATGATTTTGATGATATGGTGCACCTTCTCCCTACATTTTCTTTCTCTCTTAAGCCATCCTTTCAAAATAAAGGCAAATGGCCAAACCATAATCCTTAAATGAGGTAATTTTGTTTATGTAGAAATTGAAAATATGATTTCATTTAAAAGTCCTAAAAACAATAACCCACCTCATTTCATTCAATATGTTTAATTTATCATTATTTTTTTCAAATTTATTTAGTCTTTGGTCTTGTAAAGATGGGTTTGGCTTCTTACCCTGATTAAGTTTGTCTTATATGCGGGCCAGTGCAGTGATTTATGAAAGTCCTGTCAAGTTTAAAGACTTTTAAAACAATAGTCAGCTGTGTTATAAATGTTTACTTGGCTTCACTTTACACTGAAAATCATTTTCTGTCTTTTTAAAAAACATTAATTATTCTTTGTAAGTTTTTGTCATTTAAACGTTTTGAGTTTACTTTGAAATGTTTTTTCTCAGTAGTGTCTTTTTGGAGACTTTTCCAACTCGATTAGTTGCAGCACAAACTATGTGACAGAAACACAGTTTTGTTATGAAGTGTCTGTGCCTGGTGATGTGTTTGTTGTGTTCAGTAACACTTAAAGAGGCGTTCGCTGTCTCCTCGAGGTGTTGAGATGTGTAAACTGAACTCGGGGTTTATCTTGGTTTAAACAGTCATGGTGTTTCCCTGCTGTCAGTGGACCGTGGCTCATAAGTCAGGACGGGGCATGCCTGCTGAGCCCCTGTCGGCATTCCTCCACCCACAACACCCTCCTTTTAATCTCCTTCTCACTCCTAATCCACATGAGGGCACTCAGAGAGAGATGCTCATCTCATTCTGTGTTTTTTTCCCAGGTGGAACATGTGATGGAGCTCTTATCTGCTCTGTATAAACAGTAGTGACCCTTTTTTTAGGTTAAGTCAACCTCATTTGCCTTCATAGTGTTTTTGTAATAAACAAAGTGGGAAACTGAAGTGATGAATGGCATCCTGACAATTAGATCAATGATTCTTAGTGAAGACAAAATCAATGGAAACTCTGATTTGTTATTATCACTGTTCTCATTTTATCTTTCCATGGTCCTCTGCACGTACTTCACCTTCAGATGATGCCCACCCACTGCATACTTCTCCTCAGCTACCCAGTAAATAAGGGTTGCAGGAGTCCCAGATGTCTTTACACATTTAAGTTCCAGCATGACACAACACAAAACAATTTAATGATAAGTTGTAGATCGACTTCTGGCGTCACTTATTGCAATGTTTTTCTGACACCACACCTGAATTTAAGACGGCTTTCGGACTCGCCTTTAGAAAGGGCCAAAAGCAGTCACTTTTGAAATGCAGCATGTGCAAATCTATGCTTCCCTCGTCTTCCTCTGTTGGTTTGGATCTCCAGGGTACGTCATGGTGGGGGACAAACAGCGAGTAGAGTATGAGTAGAGTAAAGCTGAAAGAGTTTAAAATAGAACCGCTGAGTCAGGAGGGAGGATTTTTATTTAACTCATTTTCAGCCCAAATTGTACTTTTTTTCTGTTAGAGGATGTTTTTTTTTCCAGATAAGGACAGTTGAGTGCTCTAATTAATAACCACTGGCTTGAAAATGTGAACATGTTTAAGACAAGGGTTGTTCATGTGTTTATATCTCTGTCTTTGTTTTTTTTTTTTTTTTTGTTTTTGTTTTTTTTTGTTTAGATGAATAAATACTAGAATACATGAAGAGCACAGTCACAGAGTGGATGAACTGATGTTCTTTGGGTAATCCTAGAAACTTTTCTGTCATCATCCAAACAAACATCCTGCAAACTTAGAGCACATCCTCACAGCCTTCCAACAAGCCCGGCCTGAGCTTGGCTCCAAATGTTGCAGACATTCACAGAGTTCTTGATCATAAAGATCCAAATGTCAACCATTTCTTATAGCTTCATCTATCAGTTCTTATGGTCTCTGAGACAGTGACATTTCACAGCAAAGAGAGCAGAAAACTCAAAATGGAAAGACAAAGAAGCTGCTTAGGAGAAAAGGAGCTTTTTTGGTGTAGCTTGGCACTTGATATATTTATGTAATTTATTCCAGTAGCACTGTTATATACAGTATGATAAAGAAAGTAGAAGGGAAGGTGATTGACAGGTCCTACAGGAGAGAAAAAAAACCTGTACTTTAGCTCCCATTGTTGGGTGAGCAGTGCACTTTCTTTGACTCCTGCGGCGGCCGCTTGTTATTTCAAAACTACTTTGGAAATTCCATTTCAGAGCATCGAAATGGAAAACTGCACGACTCCAGGGGTCATCCACCGTAAAGAGACTCACACAGAAGACCTCTTCCTTTCAAAAGACACCTTTTTTTTACTAACATGTGATTTGACCCATTGCAACTGGTGGTGAACAATGAATACAGCACAAAGGATAGAAAGAGGAAAATATGTCATGAAAGGAGGATGAAAAATCGAAAGATATTTTCAGTTTTGTTGAAGTTTCTAAAAGCATATCTTCCTCTCTTCACAGACATTGATGAGTGCTCTTTCGACCGTGCCTGTGACCACTTTTGTGTCAACTCTGCCGGCAGTTTCCAGTGCCTCTGTCATAAAGGCTACGTCCTTTACGGCCTCGCACACTGTGGAGGTGAGCCAACACGTCCTTTCCTTCCTTTTCAGCCTTGTCTCTCGAGTAATTTTCCTGTCAGTCACTCTTTCTCTGCATCCCACACCTCTTCACTAACCTTCCATTAGCTGCTCTTGTGTTTGACATGCAGAATGTGACCATGGTAGAAACGGATTCTTGATGTTAATATAGATTTCTCTTAACAGCTCATACAGGGGTCTCAGCAGTACGCTGTGTACTAATGAACCATACCACTCAGTTTTTGGCTCATGAATCAAAGAAATGTGTCAACCCTAAATACATGCTGATTGATTCATTTCCTATCTTTCAGACATTTGTTGTTTCAAGCTAAACTGGCACCACAGCTCTTAAAAAGTCAACGTCACTCAGAAAATCACCCTTCTTGTCACTTTTTAAAATCAGAACAAATACGGGATGGATTGAAGTAACCTTTTTTTCCCTCTGCGCATGAATTCTGGGCACATTCTTCAATACTAGCATTCAAAAGTTTGACTGATATATGAACATGATGAACATTAGAATGTCAGACAAGTCTCTGTGTAATAATGTTAGCATGCTGCTGTGAGCTATTAGCTTCACTGGCTCCTGTATCCAGTAAATTTAAAAAAAAAAAAATTCCAGACAGAAGACGTTCTACCAATTCAAGTGTCAGCATCTTGGGTGTGAGTTAGGCTACTGGTTAAGTTACACAATTCATGTGCGAGAGGGGTTCGATTCCAGCCTGCATGCCAACCCCCACTCTCATTACAGGTTTCTTGTTATATCCAAAATTTTATCCTCTTAAGATAAAGGCAAAAAAAAAATCAAAAAAAAAAAAAAGGTTTAACATCTTATGATGCACCAAATTGTAAGTACAGCGACTTCCTTTAACTACTGCAAGATTATGGAGCCTGTTGTAGAGAGCTCATGACAAAAGTTCCAATCTCTGGAAGTTAGAAAGATTATCTTTTCAAATTTTCTGATGGTTTTCAGTATGTTAAGAGAAATTTTACTTAGGCTGTACTCACACCTTGCTCGTTAGGGGCAGTTGTTCCGAAACAAACCTATTTGTTTGAGCATATGTGAACACAGCAGTCGCACTCGGATGCGGGACAAATCAAGCGGTTGAGATCACCAAAATAGGGTGGTCTCGGCTCGCTTCCATTCGAGCACTGTAGCTGTTCCTTTGCAATGAGAACACAATCACCTCGGCAACCAGCACAACTGACTCATAACTGTGGTTCCCACTGTAGTAATGTGTCTGGTTGGCAACCGTTCAGTTAAAACAATAGAAGAAGAAGGAGTAGAAGAATCAGCAACAGCAGAAGAAGAAGAGATGGTGATATAGCAATGGTTACCATATTGATCCAAATATAAGACGATCCTGGATTTAAGACGACCCTTTTTTCCACGACAGATTTTCGAGACAAAGGCTCACCAGTGACAAAATCTTGTTTCATCATGAAGAACGTTTGCACATTCCCAACTCTCCTCTGCTCTCTGTATCGCGCACAGCAGAGTTCCGCCCCGATTTCTGACCGATGAAAAATTACACCCTTACCCTTATCAGTTCAGAAGTTGAACTGTGCCAAACCAATTTGATGTCCTTAAAATTAACCATGCTTGATTTAAACAATTTGAAATCTGGACGTTTAGTGGGACCCTGAGGACAGGAAAGCATGCACTCAATAGATTCTCTATTGCAATAAAATGATAGCTAATTACAAGCATGCTGACTGATGCAGTAATTACAGCAATTACAGGAGTTACAGTCATGGTAACGCAAGAAAAATGCAAAGTATTTAGATACATGGTCGTTAAAAATTGTTGTTTTGTGGCAACAAGAGTGTTTGTACAGCATGTCTTGTAAATGTACCACAATCAAATGGACAAATCAACCAGAAACTTCTTCCTGATGAATTTAGCAGCTAGCTATGTTGCCAAGCTAGCAAGCATGGCAACCATCTTCTAATCTGCCATGTTTGTTTACTCCACAGACGAGTGTGGACACTGGAATCTGTTGCTTGCTGTGCTGTGTTTGCAGTATCATTGCACTCCTCACACTCCACCAACAGCACCGTCTAATCTGTCGCTGTCTCATGAGGTGTGGGGTTTCTCACATTTTCAACATGAGTTCAAGTTTTACAAATCATCTTCTGAGACCTTAGAACCACAGTCTTGACACCACATTGATCCTACTCAGTGTGGGTTTGTTGTGCTGTTCATCTTTTCTCTAGCTGACTCTCAAATCTGGATGTCACACCATCCTTAAATTAAAAAGAGAAAGGAGTCTGTGCCTGCAGCTGCATTCTCATGCAGTAACTTAATATAAATAAACGACTTTTATCACTTATTGGAAGCCAAAGTCTGAGTTTTAAGTTTCTTCAAGGAGATTTTTAAACAGACTGCAATGAGCTGAAACAGGTTGCTGCCTTGAAGGCAGGAAATCAATCTAAGAAGTTATGCGGCACTCTGCAGTAATGTAAAGAGTAGACAATTTGTCCTGAAGTTAATGGACTAAAACATGAAAACAGCACTAACTTGAAGGTGGAGTTCAACCATGTCCACCAGACATTAACAGGTACCAACTGTACTCCAGTGTGAAACAGATAACACAAACAGCCTTTAGTGTCAGGAGCCGGTGTGTGGAGGCGCGTCAGATCTGCCTGCCAGGCAGCAAGAGGCCCGCCAGAGCACATCAGGGTGTTTCAGCGTCCCTTTGATGGAGTGTGCTGCTGTCTCCAGCGCCTCAGGGCCTCACAGAAGTTCAGGGGAGACGGAGCAGACAGCATATGTACTGGAAATACATGGCTTGTTGGCACTGATTTACTCTTGTTTTTTAGTTCGTCCTTTGACGGGTCTTCTGATCACTGATGTAGCAACAGAATGCAGAATAAGAAAAAATTACTGAGATTAGGAAGCAGTGAGGCTTAGATGTATAGAAATCAGACGTCTGCACTCACATCAGGGTAGCTGGTTACAGACTCTGACCGGAAAAAATAGGCTATTTCTGCCAACTGTCTGCATGTAAGAGTTCAAAAATGTCTTCAAAAATTGTTTTCATTATGCAGAGAAGCAGGATATGAAGAAAAGTCTGAGAAACAGTGTATTATGCACATCAGTATAATATAAATAACTCCTTTTCCCACGACATGGGATAATTCAAATGCTAGTTAATCGTGTAGCTTTTATCATGGGCTGTTTTAGCCACTTTGATTTCACCTATTTGTTTTTTAACCACAGTTTTCCGCCTTGAGTTCAGTATTTTGGTTTTAGAGAGCTGGACGTAGCCATACTTTTAAAATGATTGACAGGACATCAATCATAGATAGCTACACCCCAAAGAGTGCTATACCCCATCATCATTTTACCTTAAATGAAACAATTGTTTGCAAAATTGTGTTTGTTCTGTAATGAGGGAGACTTGAATCATGATATTGAGACCATAACCACATCAGGAGAATATGTACAAAGGTGATGTCCAGTATGATGGGGGGGGGGTTAATCTTATGTTCCATATAATTGAATTTTCTCTGCTTGCCCCCTGCTGGCCATCTAGAAGAACACAGGTTTAATACACCTCTGCGTTGACTTCACTTCCGAACCAGGAGGCTACAGTCACTCCTTATTTATAGTCCATGAGCTGTTTTCATTTATGCCCATGTTTGGCTTGAATTGCACCCTCTGTATTTCAGAAGGCTGAGGTGCTCTCGGCCCGTTCTGCTTGCAGGCAGCTGTATTAGCTGTCAGTTCAGGCAATAAAAGCCAAAGGATTAGATCTGTAAGGCTTTTACTCTCGTGATGGACTGTGATCAGGCCACAGAGAGCTGCTGAGAGCAGAGACCATGGTCAGGCATAAATGACTCTCTATACCTTTTGTTGAGAGAGCGCCTGATGAATGATTTCCCTTCACTTTTCATCACCGCTGTCGGAACAGTTAGATAACCCCAGAGATTTACGGCGCTCCCTGTTGTACTTTCGCTTTCTCTAGGCCATATAGCCAAGGTTGTGTTATTCCCTGTGCGGTTTATCAGACAAAATATTGCTGCCAAACAATCCAGAAAGCTGTGTTCAGTGTTTAACAATAGACTCACCCTAAACAAACCCAATTAGGTCAGTGACCTGCTGTCAAGCTTTGTGCTGAGGCCTGTTGACATTCCTCCCAAGTGAGAGGATCTACAGCCATTCTGCTGCTCTGCTAGCAAAACAATCTGCTCTTTTCTGCTTATCTGGTAAGAAAATAGTCCCTCTGCAGTCGTGACTAAATACTGGGAGTATTTTTTGAATTTGGCTCATTTGATTCAACCAACAACAGAAATGCTTCCTTCTGTTGGTGACAAATATTTGTACACAAAGATCTAAGAGACGGTTTATCCCTCAAACCACACAGAGTTTAAGCTGATATCTTAACAGTTAAAGTTAATTTGGAAAAGCACAGAATGTTCTCGGGGAAAATTCCTCTAAAAAACTCAAATCATAATGTTGTTTGGACTTGGAGCTCGCTGACGTTGATGAATACGCATGCAGAGGCGATTAGAATTTGAAGATTACCACAAACTCCCTAACCCATCCCTGAATTCCTCACCATTACATGAAGCAATTGTTGAGTCTGAATGTCAGTTTGTCTTTTTTTATTATTGTTCTTTTTTCTTTTTTCAATTCATCTCATATGTGAATAAAAAAAAAAGACTCTGATCTCCAAAAAGGTCAGCATGTGTGTGTTTGATTACATGGAACAAAGAAACTACAGTTGCTGGAAGAGAGCTTTGCATCCATCAGATATTCATTAGACGGCTTGTATTTTAAATTGAATGCTTTGATGCGGAGGATAAGCAGCTCATCTGTAGTAACATTCCCAGCAGCTCTGCACTGCTGATGAAGCCGTCATCTTCATCAGCGGGCGCAGAGGCATGCAGAGGTTCTTTATTCAGGGTGAATAATTGGATCAGACGAAGACGAGCCTCTTCTATCAGCAGACCAGATCATGAATTACTGCCATTATCTCATCTTGTATCTCAGTGTCTCCTCTTGTCCAGTGTCTGCAGCATCCTCAGCCTGGACTGCATCTGGTGCTCTGATGCTTTTAGTACTTTAAAGTGTAGCGTGTGTTTAAAAGGTGATTTTATTTTACTGCTCACCACAGGTCTTCCTCGGGAACAGAAGTTTCTGTCGCAGCTGAATGTGGTGACATAAAAACGAGGAACCACTTCAGTTTAAATGCCATCATGTTAATCATCTGGAAATAAAAGTTCTTGATGGGAGGACGGAAGCTGAATCATTTCTTTACAGCTGAACAGACCTGTTTTACTTTCTTCACATATGGAACAAAGCTTTTTGGATTTAATCCTCTTTGTTAAGTTTCTTCATGTTATCTTAATGCCAACTTTTGAACATTTTCCCTCAGATATCGATGAATGCAGTATAAATCGCGGCGGTTGTAAATACGGATGTGTCAACACACTTGGGAGCTATGAGTGTACCTGTCCACCTGGACACAAGCTGCACTGGAACAGGAAAGACTGTATTGGTGTGTAGCAGCACTGCCTCCTTGTGGTGACTTCACTAATGCACACTTATTCTTTTTCCCCCCCTCACTATCTTTAGGACTAATGATTCTGTGTGTTTTACTTTCCCTCAGAGCTGGTGAGATGTCCTCCAGGCCTTGTCGCACCAAAGGCGACTCTAACCTGCAGCAAAACGGGGAAGAAAGAGAGCTGCTCGCTCACGTGTGCCTCAAAGGCTCACTACTTAGCAGGTACATCACTCATTTTAATTAAGAAAAACACCAATAATAGTCCTGGTAATCTGAATTTGACATCTTTTCTGGTGTGTCTGTTGTCTTCAGAGTCTGACAACAGCTACTCGGTGAGCTGTGGTATCCCCATTCTCAGAGGGAAGTCTCCTGCCCGGCTCAACGCCAGCAGCAGTCAGAGCTGCATAGGTTAGCTGCCCGCCAGATCCCCACAATCAACACTTTTTAAACAATCCCACCTGTCAGTCACAACTCACAGACAGTTGGTTGTTTTTGTCGTGGCAGTGAGCTCGTACCCACTGTGCTGTGTTTGTCTGTAGAGACTTTGGCGCCTCCAGTGAAGCAGACGACTTCTTTCAAGATCAAAAACGCCAAATGTCACCTGCACCCAAAGCTGACCGGCAGGACGGAGGACAGAGGACGAACACTCGGGCCAGGTCAGTCTGGATACATGTATACATTCAGTCATTTAAAGGGATGGGCTGCAGAATTTACAGCTTAAACAGTTTGTTTGTTGTTTGCAGTTTGTCGTCGGTAAGTAAACCCACAAGGATTTCAGCAGCAACTTTTTCTGACAGTATCAACATTTCAGTCCTTTTTCAAACAACGTTTTTGAACATCTGCTGGTGCCAGCATGTAGAAGGATTTCTGTTGTTCTTTGTAAATGATTTTTTTTTTTTTTTTTGTCTGTTGGATTTGGATAAACTGAGTATGAACATTTGTAGGAAATTTACTCAAATTTACAAGAACAAGCTGTTACCATGTTTTAACACCATTAATTCTTTATATGCTAATAAGATTATTCCTGGGAGTGTAAGACAACGCTACGTTGAACATGAAGAAAAGATATTCCATGAGCATAACCACACCATTGTACAGTTTGAAAAACTTAAGATGGTCAAGAAAGAGAGGGGTGAGTAAGAGCTGAAGTAGCCTGGATGGTCAAGAACTGAGGAGTTGAAACTCAGGGTGGATGGAGGAAGAGAAGGGAAGAGGAAGAAAGGAAAGGAAAGGAAAGGAAAGAGGAGAGGAGAAGAGAGGAGCAAAGTAAAGAGGAGAGGGGAAGAGAGGTGGTCCTGTCTCTGAACTTCTGTTATACTTCATTAAAAAATAATCACGAAGCAGCTCAGTACAATTCTTGATGATCTCCAAGTAACTTAAGATATTAATTCTTAATCATGATTTCTGTGGTATCAGTACCGATTATTCTTTAAAGTGCATCTCAAACACAGGGTGACATTATGTTCTCTCCAGGAGGTGGGCAGCCCTGCAGTAACTGCCTGGTGACATTTGTCAACCTAAAATGTGACTCCTCTAAGAAATCCAAAGGGCGACGAGCACGAAACCCTTCGAACAAGGAGGTGACGAGGATCACGTTAGAGCTGGAGGCTGAGGTCAAACCTGGAGACACAACAGGTCAGGTGGACAGTTTGAGCATGATATTTATGTCATGTTATAAAATTAATTTCCTTTGTGTTGCTGTGTGGTTGTAGATTAAACAGAATGATTTTTTTCTCCGCAACCAGGCAGTTGTAATCTCAGCTGCCTCAGACAGCGCATGGAGAAGCAGGTGAAGACGTATATCAAGGCTCTGAAGAAATCCATCAACCAGGAACGTTTCCTGATCAGAGTTGCTGGGTTGGAATACGAGGTGGCTCAAAAACTTCCCCAGGCTGCTCCTGTTCAGGAGAACTGTGGGCCGGGCTGGGAGAGGGACAGTGGCAGATGTGGTAAGACCAGAGAGCTGGATCTGGAGCTCTGCATTATTCAAGACATCTTGAAAACTGAGACGTGAGTCTTTAATGTGAAGGATTAAAAAGAAGAGTATCATCTTTAACCAAAGCTGTGTTGGATATTCTCTCAGTCAGATGCTTGTCAGGGTCTTACTACCACGGTGAGCAGGAGCGCTGCGTTCAGTGTCCACCGGGAACTTTCCAGGAGAGAGAGGGGCAGCTGGCCTGCGACCTCTGCCCGGGCACTGATGGACACGGGCCTGTTGGAGCTCGAAACATTTCCTCGTGTGCAGGTAAAGCCAATTTCACATGCAGTGTATTCCTGAAAGCATTAGAAATTAGATATGGTGACATGGAATGGTTCAACCCAGCTTTAAGTTTTACTTAACTCAACATTTATTTGTAGGTTTAAAACATTTATTTTTGCTCTGTTGTACCTTGAGTTGACCCCTGGGAGTTAATAAAAGTTTTTTTTTTTTTTTTCAAACGAATTTGAATTGACCACGCGACCTGACATGAAACCACAGGAGATGATTGGACACATTTTTGATATGCTATGATGCTACGTTAATTCATGTGACACAACACAATATGTGTTACAGTATGATGTCACATTATACGTTACAGTATAATTTGATGGAGTCTTATTGTTCTGTAAACTCTCTCTCCTCGTTCTACAAATCAAATCCAGGTCAGTGTCCGACTGGGCACTTCTCCAGCGACGGTTTTAAACCTTGCCAGTCGTGCCCTCAGGGATCCTACCAGCCAGATTTGGGACGGACTCTGTGCTTCCCCTGTGGAGGAGGACTCAGCACGAAGAGGGAAGGTGCCAGCTCCTTTCATGATTGCGAGGTCAAAGGTCAGTTGTTGCTCTTTTTGTGCAGCCAGAAGAACAAAACTACAGTCATTAATCTGCAAAACCTCCCCAACTAAATGGTGTCTTTTTTTTTTTACAGTCCAGTGCTCTCCAGGTCATTATTACAACACCACAGTCCACCGGTGTATCCGCTGTCCTGTGGGAACCTATCAGACAGAGTTCAGGCAGAACTACTGCATCTCCTGCCCTGGAAACACAACCACCGACTTTGATGGTGCCACAAGTGTCTCACAGTGCAAGAGTGAGAATGAAAATTACTGTTTAGTGTTTTCAGAACCCTTCCAGCGATGAGCAAAAAATTAATAAGTTGGGTTTGTGTGTGTCTAGACAGGCAATGTGGTGGCGAGATGGGCGAGTTTATGGGTTACATTGAGTCACCTAACTATCCTGGTAATTACCCCGCTAATGTGGAATGCATCTGGAACATCAACCCGCCCAGCAAACGCAAAATCCTGATCGTGGTTCCGGAGATTTTCCTGCCGTCAGAGGATGAGTGTGGAGATGTGCTGGTCATGAGGAAGAACTGTGAGTGTCTCTGTTGATAAATGTAGCGCACAGGGCAGAGCTCTGCAAGCCTGATTCGTTAACGCTGTCCTCTCTGTGCTTCTGTAAGGGTCGGCCACATCCATCACCACCTACGAGACGTGTCAGACGTACGAGCGGCCCATCGCCTTCACAGCTCGCTCCAGGCGACTCTGGATTAACTTCAAGTCCAATGAGGCCAACAGCGCCCGGGGCTTTCAGATCCCCTACGTCACTTATGACGGTATGCCTTTAATATTTGTTTTATTAGTGCAGTTTTCACAAAAGTGAGCTGGCTCAAAGTTCAGTTCACACTGATGATCAAAGATCATATTTCAAACTAAAGGATCATTATGTTCTTTTTCTTTTTTTTTTCAGCTGCACCTAAATAATTTTTACTAGTTACCCTCCATCCTAGCCTCCCATTACTGATGTTTCCTGTACTTAATGTATAACTGGAGTCTACTAGAGTAATCACAGAAAGCTTTTAAGTTTAAAATCCAAGAAAATTGCACTTACACATAGTGAAAAAAATCTACAGGATTGAAAACTTTGAAACACATATAATTTTAACTTCCTGGTTGAGTATTTGGCTAAAGGCCCTGATTCCAACACCCAAACACCGTATTTTAAAAAGTGATGAAGGTGAGATAGTTCAATACGCTCTAAAATAAAAGGGCTTAGCTGAAATTCAAAACACTTCTTCAAATGCTTACAAAAGCTAGCTTCGTCACCACCACTACATCCAAATCGTAGCGGCAGAAGCCGTGCTGAATGCCTGCCAGGTGCCGTAATCCGACCACGCCTGCTGTAAAACAGTGCAAGGTTCCTCTGAAGCAGCTCTTGATTCTTCTCTAAAGTGAGCGGTGGTTCACAGTCCCCAGAGTAAACAATTCTCACATTCTCCTTCATGAGTTTCACATTTAACTGATTCAGAAAATATGTTCACGCTCTTGTTTAAACAGCTGTAACCAGACCTTTACTGCAGACAGATGTTCTAAAATCAAATATTTCGTCATCAATTCAACCATGTTTTGTATGTTTATAGCTTTGCTCATGTTTCTCTCCTCAAAAGATTTTCATAAAAATGCATTAAAAATATTAATTTGGATTGCAAAATGATTGAAAAAAAGGGAGTAATTTGTCCTCTCCGGATTTCAGTCTACACTGGAGAAGGTCTCAGGTCAGATGAACTCAGTGGGAAATTTTACAGTTGATTATTAAACCTTTAGCAACCTCTGGTGGTTAAACTATGTAACTTCATGGCAAGGCAAAGCAAGATAGAAAACACATAGAGCAAGATCAGCAAAACATATTAAAAGAAACAATTAAAAATCAATTAAAAGAGCAAAAAATAAGGTGAAAAAATTAATGGCAAAAAAAAGGTTAAACCATGTCAAAACAGATTTCAAAACATAAGCATAAAAGTTACAGTGCAGAGCTGTGCAAGGTAATTGATATTAAAATGATTTGTTTAAATATTCTAATAGCAGCTGTAAATAGATGAGTCTTTAAAGGAGCTGAGAGTTTCATCACTAAACAGCATCAAATTTCTGCATTCATGTATTATGTAACTTTTCAGCACATGTGTGATGTGATTATTCTGTCGGCCTCATCTGATAAAAGAAACAGACTTATGGTCATTGTATTGTTTGTTTTATAAATTCAGAGGACTACGAACAGCTCGTTGAGGATATCGTAAGAGATGGAAGACTTTACGCCTCTGAAAATCACCAAGAAATCCTTAAGGTACAGTTTGATTTTTGTCTGATCACTGCTGATACCTGAAACCGTCCGTGAACAATGAGCTGATGTTAAAACGAGTAGTTTGGCTGAACACAGCTGTAACTGAAAAAAATTTGTTCCTGTATGAGTCACAGAGAGTATTAATAATGAGAAGGATCTGTTAATTTTGTCTGTAAAGGTGATTTACCACACCTGTCTTTTCTTTCCAGGATAAAAAACTTATTAAGACTCTTTTCGATGTGCTGGCTCATCCAAACAACTACTTTAAGTACACCACTCGGGAGTCCAACGAGATGCTTCCTCGCTCTTTCATCCGTCTCATAAGCAGCAAAGTCTCGGCTTTCCTGCGACCTTACAAGTAAAGCTCACCCTGCTGCTGCTTGAAGACTCGGATCATACCCCCCTTTCTCCCCTGACGTTCCCCTCCAAGACCCCTCTACACCTCCTAGACCACATCCTGAGACTCTCACAGGACTTTAAAAGAAAAAAAAAAAACCTAAAACAAGCAAATCCACAAGTTTACCCTCTTTGATTTTTCCACAGGCTTTGACAATAAACACTATGCAGACCTGATACATACTGAAAATCACGTTTTCGATGTTTTCTGTCAGTGTCCATTCAGTGCAGGTCTGCAGTCCAGAGCTCAAATGTTTAGAGAGGATGGAGTTTGAGTGGGTTTGGTTTCTGTCGTCTTATGCAATGAAACCACAAAATTAAAAAAGAAAAGAAAGAAAGAAAGACGTGCCCATTTGAGGCAGAAGGAGTGAAGTTTTGTGTGAGTGGTTTGAGCCTGATAAAGCTTGTTATTGTGTTTGTTCAAATGAGCAGTCTGAGTACAGTCTGACTCCTACCATTAAGTATGACTGTAGGTGTTGTGTAAGTGTTGTGTAACCCTTGGTCCATCCTCAGTGTCTGTGTGCTGTCCTCCAGGAGGAGCAGTGGTTTGATTCATGATCCACGTCAGTCAAAGCCTTACTATATTTGAGCTCTTAGAGCCGTTTCCAGGGTTTTACTGTTAAAACAGTTAATCTACGTTCTGTTACATCTGTCTAGACCATTTCTAATATGCAGAGAATTTCCATTACGTGCTCTTTTTTTTCATTTTTAACACAAAGCAAATACTAAAAAAAAAGGTGGTTTAACATCCCAGCATCATAGAGAACATTTGGGAGATTAATAACTAATAATTGTGAGAGCCACAGAAATGAGATAATGGGATGTCGAGAGAGAGAAAGAGAAAGAGATGTCTGTGAGGGACATAATATTTGCTGCTTCTTTTAAAAGGTCACTTTAATTCTTCAGTCTCATTGTCTTTCTGATGAACTCGACACGCTCATAGTCTTTAGGTTTAAAGCATCTGAATACTTCAGACCTTAAACACTCAGCTGATGATCTCCCATCACCTGTTTATCTTTTTTTTTTTTTACTTCAATCTTGTAAATAATGAAAATAAAAAAGACGAGGGTTGAATTATTTGATCCTAATTTTCTTAAGCAGGACTCCTCCCATTAAAAAAAAAAAAAAATCCCCTCTGCCCCTCAAACCTGACCCCCCTTCAAACAGCCGCTCACATCACACAGTGTCTGTCCCAATGAGGACAGCTCATCCAAAGAACGTCCAGAGACGTTGGCTCACTTTGTTTTGTGCACTAAATTCGCAACACGTTGTCCTGCCTTTGTAGTGTACAGAGTGCAGTGGATGAAAATTACACCCCTTCACTTCAGTTTCACCCTTTCATGACCAACAATGGTTTGTGAAACATGTCCAGCTCATCAAAGTGGAGACGTTTTCTTATTCTGTCCAAAAAAAAAGAGGGTTAAAAAAGTAAGTTTTTGGTGTGTAGGAAATATTTTTTATGTCCAAACAGCGACCAAAACAGGGTAAAATCCCAAGTTTCTATAGAAGCAGAGTTAAACTGTCTGAAATGGAACGACTTTTTGGGAAACTCGGTTTTTACTTTCTTGCAAAGAGTACGACCGGACTGATACCACGAATCTCTCGCTCTAGTAAGAAACAGACAATTAGCTTATCACAGGTAGTGGAAACAGAATGAGCCAGCCAGCCTCTTTCATTAGATCAGGGGTTCCCAAAATCAGGGTCTGGACCCTCCGGGGGTTGTGAAAAACCGATAGAGGGTCATTAAATGCCTTCCACATGAAAAACTATTTAAAATTGTACGTTTTATCCATTGTTGTAGAAATATAAACAAAATTAAATGTTAAATTTGATATAAAATCGCAGAAACAGACAATGTTTGATCCGTTTTCCACATTTCTTTGTTAAAGACTCCTGACGTGACAAAGTTAGGATAACGTGGCGGGAGATTCATTTTGTTAACAGCAATACGTGCACATAGGTAGTCTAAGTTTCTACCCATCAGCTAAATCAAGTATCTTAGTGTCTTTTTGTTAGTTTTTGTCGGTTTATAGTTTGGACTATTCGCTCTTTTCCAGAAAGGGGGTCCACATCACTCGGCACCACTTTTTTCAGGGGTCTCGGGCTGAAAAGGGAACCCCTGCTTTAGATGAAACTCCTGTAAACATCACTGAGCGTGAAGAAGCCGGACAGCGCAGCCCTGTTGCTCTCTGGAAAATATTTTGGTTTCATTTAAGGACGCATCTTTTGCCGCACACAGAGACTTCTTAGGCTTAATACTTTTAGGGCGACTCCAGTCTTTGTTTCAAGAATATACAGACTATTCCTTTAAATTCATTATTACCAGACTGCAGTCAAGTGACAACAATTGTAATCCCTTCCCCTTCTCATGTATATTTACCCTCTCCTCTCTATGTAATTAAATTTAAGGAAAGTTTTGTCCCCACTTGTGTAAATAAAAAGTGATCTCTTCTACTTTGAAGTATCCAGACTTTAGGATGACACTAAAAGGGATTCTGGTGTTGTAAAAGTTGTGGATGAAGCTGGGCCAAGCCACAGGAACCTCGTACTAGATTCAGATTCCTCTTTCTACATTCAGTCAGCGTGCTCTCTCAGCCCAGTCACCTCCCTCCACCAGAACCGGCTTCTTCCCTGCGAACTTCTTCTTCTTTTGTTCTTTTGAATCGTTGCCTTCTAACGAGAGTTTGCTATGATGTATCAGAGTTAAAAATGATATTTGCACTTGAATTGTTCTTGCTCATGTAAAGAAAATGTCTGGATTTTTGTATTGTCTTTTTAAATGAATGGAATTGGTGTTCTTATTTTTCTTGTAGCTTGTTTGTTTCATGAAATGCTCACTCACCGTTTAGTCTATAGAGATGATACACATAACATTATCGACTGTAAGAAAAAGAAAACTATGTACAGAGGTGAATGAAGCAAGTTTGTGCTTGTTACTGCCCAAAACACTTATCAAAATAAACATACTGTACTTCAGCTCCACTTCAGGCACATTTTAATGTCTGCATCATGACTTCATACAACTTTTGTGAGCACATGCGACTGAAAGTGTGTTAGAAAAAGGTGATTGTACGGATAGAAGAAGATGGATAGCTTTCTTGAGATGTCATTTTTTAAATCCAGGTGGGATTAAATATCGTTGGTTAACATTTCAGTGGGTGCTTTAGCCTCTTCTGTAGTTCTGACCTGCTGAAGCTTAAAAAAGGAAATCAGGGTTGAAATATTTTTTACAACTTATGAGATCAGCTCTTAATAAAAACAATCTTTATACTTACATCTGCGTTTACATTCAGGAAGGAAAGGCATCCATTTCCCATCGGCGCCACACGTGAGGGAGTTCGGCCCAGACTTTACGTAACCATAATTACACTCAATGGATAAAGTGTCTCCTGGATGATACATCTTCTTGTAAGCTCTCGTCCAGGAGGCGTTGGGTACATTTGGAGGTGGACATGACGTGTCTGTAAAGGAGAAGGAATCAGGTTTTATTCCAGTCATGTCTGAAGACTTAAAATCATGTGATCATGTGCAGCATGTAAGACCTTTGCAGGTAGGAGGGGGATCACTCCACTCCCCGCTCTCTGTGCACCAGATCTTGCTTTGCCCTGTAAGGACTCCAACCCGACACTGGTAGCGAATCACTCTCCTGTACAGATACGTCTCCTCCTCGGGGTTGATGTATGCGTTTTTCACCGGTGGAGGAGCTTCACACGTCACAGCTGGAGGAGAATCAGGAGAAGTGGCTCGGCTTTAATGGGCAGGAAAATAAATCTCACACAGCACATGACACCACGGTGAAGTCACTGCACCTTCACAGTCAGGAATCCGTCCATCCCAGCCTCCGCTCATGCAGCGTCTCACGGCTCGCCCCACAAGGTGATGCCTGATGAACATTAGCACATGAGTGCACTGCAAAAAACTGAAATCTTAGGAAGTGCTTTTGTCTTAATTTTAGTAAGAATGTCTTTTTAGACTTAATGTGAGCCTTATTCACCAGACCAGTCCAGAAACATGTCTCATTTAAAGATATTTAAAGACAAAAATCAGCTCTGAATTGTTTGTAACAAGTGAAAAAAAATCTGCCAGTGGATTAAGTGAAAGTTTCTTGTATTTAGACATTATTCTAAACTTGATAAGTAAGTTACCCCACTGGCAGATTTTTTTTACTTATTGCAGGTAATTCAGACCTTATTTTTGTCTGTTAATATCTTGAAATAAGACACATACCTGGACTTGTCTGTTGAATGTGACTTATATCAAGTATAATAAGGAAATTCTTACTCAAAATAAGACAAAAACATACTCGCTTAGATGTCAGTTTTTGCAGTGTGAGATAAAAAGTATGTTTGAAAAAAAACCCCATCACAGTTGAGAGAAGTTTAAGGATTTTTTACCCCACGTCACACACAGCAGTTGCAGTGTCTCCAAACTGAACTCCTGTGTACTCAAACTCTCCGTTTAGTATCTCTCCAGCAGAGCCACAGGAGCGTCCTGGACGAGGATGAGAAGATGTCATGAGCACGGCCAGAAAACAAACAATTAAAAAGCTTTCTAAAAAAGAAAAGACTGTGAGGGATCATTAAACGTCTTACGTTCACATTTGAGCTTCAGAGGAGACCACTTCCCCTGGCTGCACTTGCGATATCTGCTCCCGCCTGCCTGAATGTATCCAACATCACACATGTAATAAACTCTATCACCAGAAGAGAAAGACGTCTTTGTGATGTATTTGTCCGCCAGGTTGGCGTTGGAGTTTCCAATGATTTCTGGGACACCACATCCACCTACTGAAAAAAAAAAAAGAAGTGTTAGTTTGGGATGGTTTTTACAGCGACAGCAGAATGTGCGTTCCAGTAACTCACCTTCTTTATCCGGTAATTGAGTTTTTTCAGGCGATGGCAGACATCTGGGAGGCTCAGGCTGCCACCGGCCGCCAGGACCACAAGTGATCTTTTGAGCACCATCCAGCCGGAAACCTGGACTGCAGGTGAAGTTGAGGTTTTGTCCCAGCTGGTGCACGGACACATCTCCAGAGCTGCTCAGAGAGTTTGCAACTGAAGGGGAGGAGCAGGTGGGGATTTCCTCTGAAAACAAGAACATAATCCATCTGTTAACAGGTTTTTATTGCTCATCTATTTGTTCCTTACACAATGAATTCATTGTGTATTTTTTGAGATACGTAATTTTTAATTGGGCACCCTAGCTTTTTTTTTATTTGACACTGTCCCCCTCATGCTCCTGTTTTATATATTTCTAAATTAATAATCAAAAGTAAATTAACGTAAGATGCAAAGTAACTAATATATTTAACAAAGAAAAGCAGAACAAGTGTGTATCCCAAGACTGTTTTCTTCCAGGTATGGTGGCCCACAGGGTCAAAACACCACTTTTAATTTGGGAATTCAATCAAAACCTCCAAACCACCATTATATAAAAAAATGATTCAAGTACCAAAAGTAACCTCACCTCAAAAAATGAAAAAAGTGAAACTCAAGAGACGAAAACGAAGTGCTAGTGGTCAAAGTTTACCCTGGAATTTTATTTTTTAATTATTTATTTATTAGTATGAATCTGAATGTAGCGTCTGCCATTCTACGTACTTGGATCCCTCTTGGTTATGCGTATTGAATCAGGGCTAGTGCACGCCGGCAAAATGTGCGCACAGGAGGTGGGCAGAACAGCAGGACGGGATTTGATTGGTTTAACAAATCGGATGCCAAATGCTAGGATTGGCTGGTGTTTTCCCAGGTTTACTCCTGCTGTAGACAGCAGTTATTTTTCACTCCGTTTTAAGAACACATCATGCATTGATTGTCATCAGGACATAAAGATCATTTTTACTAGAATAACAAAAAGTGTATCTAAATCTGATTACCAACCCTGACTTTAACTCACTGTTAAAACTTCAGAATATTTCACAACTCTTAAAACATGTTAGACTGAATAATGGGATGAACTCATGTGATACCCAGACAGGTATCATGCAATCTTTATGACACCATCTGTCTACTATCACCTGACTTCAGAGTGCATCAGGATTATTAATTAAAGGGGTTCAGATGATGAGTAAGACTCTGATGTAGATTACGATGTCCCACCTTCACATGTTGGAAATCCACCAGTCCAGCCAGACTTCTTACAGATCATGTAGTCGAGTCCTTTCAGGGTGTAACTGTCAACACAGAGATCAAATGCACAGTTGTTATAAAAAAGTTTTTGACTTTAGTTTAATAGAACATCTAAGGTTTTAACTCACCCCTTGTTGCACACAGCAAAAACTCTCTCCCCGATCAAGGAACTCCCTTCATAATACAAGACGCCATTCAGCAGATCACCAGCATTACCACACGATTTTTCTGTCAGAAATCAGACGGTTGATCAGATCAGCAAACAGTCTCCATCAACTGTGAGGTAGTTCAGAGGATTTCTGCTTAGACTGAAGATCTCTGGTTTGTTTGGAGTCAGTTATAAACTTTTTGACAATAACTGTAATTTGCTTCTGTCCATCGGTCATTTTTCACGATAACAGCTGTTATCATGTGAGCAAAGAGCCAACTAGGAATGAGAAGAACGTACCTCACTGCCAATTGTCAAAATTAAGCAAGTGTTGTCTCCAGAAAAACATCTTATTTCATGATATTACAAGTCAAAATATTTTTTCTGCTAATGAATTAGGAATACATTCCTAATTATTACAACAATCCAGACATGT
Organism: Labroides dimidiatus; assembly: GCA_030710495.1. Classification (NCBI taxonomy): domain Eukaryota; kingdom Metazoa; phylum Chordata; class Actinopteri; order Labriformes; family Labridae; genus Labroides; species Labroides dimidiatus. Next base: position 11,387,956 of record CM061151.1, on the reverse strand, counting down.
CAATTTTTCTTTTTTTTTTTTTTTTGGATTTTTTTTTACTTATAAATAGCAACCAATACCTCATTTTTGCTTCTAATATCTTAAAATATTACATTTTTTTTGTTTTTAGGTTTATTTTACACAAACTTTATTTATTTATTCATTTATTTATTTATTTATTTAACCAGAGTTTTTGTAGTGCTTAAGTGATAGAGTACACAGATCCAGAGTTCTTCTTCAGCAGTAAAAACAAAGTTTAAAAAAATGTGTGTGTAGTTCAGTATCAGGTATTTTCAGGTACAAAAGTTAAAAAAAATAGAAGGAAAATTAAGTAATGGCCAAAAATAAAATAAATAAACAATAATTGGTAAAGGATTTCTTTTTTATAAAAACAAAAACAAGGGTTAGTACAGAGTGACTAGAAAAAGATTTTAATGAGAAGCAATATGTGTAATTTACACGCTTTTTATGTATTCATTTTTATTTTTGCTGTGAATCATCATTCATTTTTATCATTAAAATACTGTTTTTTTACTGTTTAAAGATTTGCTTCAAGACTGACCATTTCATCATTTCAAATAAATAAAATTATATAATAAATAAGTTTAAATATTTTAGGCTGTTTGTATTATTCCTATAATTGTTTAAGGTGCCAATTTGTTTCTAAATCTGGTGTAAATGATCAGATAATTTCTCGTTAAAACGAACAAAAACTTTCTTTTTCTATTTTTAACTTTGTATTCCCTGCAATTTGCACGCGTGGCCACTAGATGGCTGCTTCTGTCTTTCATGACGCTTTAAACAAAATCACAGCTGAACGGCTTCAATATAATCAGTCAACTCCGAGAAAAATCAAACATGAAGTTCTCGCTTTGCTTTTTATTGTTAAACCTTAAAGCCACTAAGTGATAAAAACAATACTCACTCTCGCATTTCAGAGTTAGTTTGGTCCATGTTCCATGCACACATTGGATTTTTGAGACTCCTCTGTATGGAGTGAAGTCCTCTGCACAGCTATAATAAACCTTCTCTCCATGGCTGAACTTCTGTCTGCTGCTGTACTCCAGGTTCAGTCTGGTGTGCGGATACTCTGCGGGGGCCGAACATGTCTTCGGTTCTTGAGCTGTAAAAGAACCACCGTCAGTATAAAACACTTTAAAACTATTATAGTCTGACAAAAAAGGAAAACCCATGTTCGCTTTTTTAACAATCCCTTTACCTGAAGTGAGTAAAACAAACGATAAAAGCAGAGAAAACCACTCGATGTTCATCGTCGCTCGTCAGTGTGTCTGTAGGTAAACAAAGTCCTCAGGCAGATTAAAACAGCAGACGCAGGAGGAGGATCACATGAAGCAATTTATAGAGGAGGAGACACTGACCCGAGAGCGGCTGGTAGAGATGACACCATCACTGGCATGAACACAGCAGGGACCAACAAACTACAAAAGGACACATACGACGGTACGTGCAAAAACAACAAGAAAATAAATCATATTCACCGATATTCACTGGTTTGTATAATAATAATAATAATAATAATAATAATAATAATAATAATAATAATAATAATAATAATAATAATAATTGGAAGTGGAAATAAGAGCCAAAACCTTCAGCCTTTAAAAATGGAAGATAACCTGTGACTTTCTAACCCACAAACAACTTCAGTTTGAACCAAAAGTCTGAAAAAGTCTAGAATTTCAACCCAAAGACATTATGTTGGCCTCGCTCATAAGGAGCTGCCTCAAAAAGGAGGTGAAACAAACTTAGGTTTGACTTTTCCAAGAGAGGAGTTGAGAAGGGCTCAGATTCTAAAGAAAGCTAATAATCCTGATTTACACAAATACAGGACACAGCCAAGGCAAACCAAGTTAAGGCTAATCTCAAGTGATATAACAGCCACACAACAGATCTTAGTTTTATGGGGGTTTTACTCAACAGGAGATTTGTTAACATACAAATATTAGAAAAACAGAGCAGGTCAACAGCACCACAAACTATTTCCTCTTTAAAAAACAAACTCTCTGAAATAGTTTTGATATAAATAATATTTTTGACAGTACTAGTATGTTTGCATCATCTTGTTTATGTGTGTTTGAGCTTCTGTGTTATTGACTCCTGTTTACACACGTCTCCTTCAGTCACATACTTTTGTTCCTTATAAGTGTCTGTCCTGACCACTGAGTGTCATACCTGATTTAATAGTTTGAATCCACAAACCAAACCGGAGTGTTTTACAAAACAGTCCGGATTTGCCAGAACACTCTGAGTCACTCTAATGACTGTGATTGTGCATGTGAGCAGTGGTGGAGGAAGTGACAGATGATTTATTTCAGACAATCCTTCAATGGAAAAAAAAACAAAACAAAACAAAACAAAAAAAAACGTGCATTACATCAGAAGATTGTTAAACTTTGACATAAAGCACAGGGGTGTGTCCACTGTCTGGACAAGCCAAATAAATAAATAAATAAATATTTAAATATATAAATAAATAAACAGGAGTTCAACTTTTCTGTCTTTACTTTTTTTTTGTTTTGACAGTATCCTGATGATATGTGGAAAAGAGGAGACTAAATATTGAGGAAATGGGGACGGGACTAGATAAGCTCTGCTTCTCCCGTCTTCACTTTCGGACATGTACAATTTGATCAACTATTGACAATGTGTGATGTTGTATAAGTGTGCTGACGTGCCCGAAATAAATAAATAAATAAATAAATAAATAAATAAATAAAAACATCAAAATGTGACATTAATGCTGCAAACTTTTTTCATTTTTTAAGTTTATAAAGTAACAGCATACAATAACACATACGTCTCATTATCCATCATTTTTAATGACTAAACAAAAAATAAGTAAATAAATAAATAAAAAATGTGTCCAGTCACATACAGAAGTTAGACAACTTAAAAAGAATTAACGTTGAATCACAGCCAATCGAAGTTCAGGATTTTCAAGTGGCCAATCAGGTTTCAAGGAGCAGCATGTCGCCTCTTTGGACAAATAAACCTGAATACCAGCAGCTAAATGTACGTATTAAAGCGAAGTTAAAGCAAAGTTAAAAATAGGAGGATGTAGATGTGTGGATGTTTATTTGTTTGTATGTTTTTCAGTGTTCAGTTCCAGTACAAAAAGCTGGAAAAGTATTTGTGTTTTCCATCTCTGTGCAGTTATTTTAGAATCACAGCACATCCACGGATAACTCAGCTTCCCTGTGTAAAAATATCAAAGCTAAAAGCAGTAGTTCTGCTTTAAAATATCTGTTGCCTGTCTTGTGTTATTTTGTTTAATAATTCTCATCAAAGTAAAAGTTAATCAGAGCTTTTTATCTGAGTGTTTCCTCTCAAGGATCCCCTCAGGCGTCAAAACAACTTGCTGATGAAATAGTCCAAATGAAGGCTGATAATCTGACCCTCTTCCTGCTGTTTCCCTAAAGTCTCAGTTTTTGACTCGTAACAGTAAAAGATAAGTATTTGCATAATCAGTCACAAAGGGAAGCAGAAAAATACCTTTAGAACTTTAAACAGATTTTGCATTGAAGTCGGCGTGACATGGTGCCAGTGTGTGTCCATTAAAACTGAAGGTTTGCGTATAAGATTAGGGGACTGTGAGGTTGTTTTATCATCATTATAAACAGAGTGGACTGTTTGGTAACACAAACTTGAGATGGGAAGATGACTGGGTCCTCTAGTTCAGGTCATGAGATGTTTGGGGAAAATTAGCTCTGTCATTCATTTATTTTATTTAACGGGACAATGCATATTAATAAACATTTCTTTAAATATGCTAGAACTAGCCAACAGCCTAAGTTTGATCTGTAACCCCTAGCCAGATGCTAAAATACGCTATCCAAAAAGAACCAAGTAAGGCAAGACAAAACAAAAAAGTCATGTTCTCTATTTTTTTAACATCACTGTCTTGCTCTTTTGGGACACAAAATTCACACAACAGAGTGAACACTCCCAATGATCTCACAAAAGCGCTTTTCTCAGATCAGAAAAAAAAGAGTCAAACATCATAAAACCAAACTTATTTAATGCAACATCAATGCAGCACTATGACAGTGTGCAATCACATTAAAGCTTTTTGAAACGTCCAAATCTTTTGCCAAGCTTTCAAAACAGGATCCATTCTTTTTTTTTTTTGCATTTCACACACAGGCAACAGAATTTAAATTAGTTTAAATGACAATTTCAGAGCCTTACAGTCCTTTAAAAGAGGCACTTCTACAGATCATTACAGATCCACATGGCTTCAAAGCCACGTGGGTGGACGTTATCCATTCAGACAACAAGAAGAAGGTAGATTTAACATTCAGTGTGTTTGTTGGAAGTTTGTACGTTGAATATGAATCATTTTTAAACACTGGAGAACTCGTTTATAATGAGCTCAGATGTGATCAGCTTTACATGACTTCAGCTGAACATTCTTAAGCTGTTAAGATGCGCAGGAAGGCTTCAGTGAATAAAAACAGTATTCTCTGCACACAGAAAACTCACAGTAGGTGCTTCAGCTTAGAAGGCTCGACTGAACTTTTCATTACTTTAAAGCTTACGACTGTTTGCAGAAAATCAAAAAACAATTTCAAACATTTCTAACAATAAAAACGAGATCTGACTAACATTTAACAGTGTGTGTAAAAGGATGGATTCTATCAGGGAATGTTTAAATAAGTCGCTAAAAAAGGAGGAGCTAAAGAAAAGCTAAGGCTGTGCACAGCTTCCTTCAAGTTAACAGCCGTCAATGAGGTATACAATTCACAATCAACGTGTGCTAAAACTAAAACAGCATAGACTACAGGAGGGGGAGTGTTCTAGGAGCTCATGGATGGATTTTTTCAGAGGGTACCAGTATGTAAACCTGGATTTTAAGGCTACAGCACATCAGAATTTGGTGCAAAGTCAGGCTAACCTTTCAACACAATCCAAAGGGATTTTTTTTTTGCATACAGTTAAAATACAGATGTGGTGTGTAATACAGTGGTTAATATTGTAATGGCTGAAGCTGGTTGGAGTTTGAATGCTGGTCCTCATATCTGCTGAAACATCCAGCCGAGGAGAAAAGAGAAAAAGACAGGAGTCAGATATTTGAGGTGGAAGGTGCAGACGGTCTACATGACAGATAAAAGAAATACCTTTTTCTCTTCTTCTCTAACTCCCAACACAGTCGTCTGTGTCTGCTGCACTGAAGCCATTGACAGAGTCCTGCAGGATATAAAGGGACGGGAGAGAAAGTTGAGGTATGAACGAAAACACCCAGCTAAAAGAAGAATGAGGTGTTTGTTTTTACTGGCACTGACTGAGCTCAGGATAATATTTAAATCTGAGCTCACCGGCCAGAGAGAAACCTCCCTCTAAGCTACTCTCCAGATTGTGACGTATGTGAATTTAATAAAAGTTACTTTGTGGGCAACAGCAGGCTGTAAGATTTATCCTGTCATGTCCACAGTGCCTTTGAAGGTCACATTTGTTTGCTTGTTTCAAAGCTTATGCAACAGACATGGAAAATAAAACTACATTGATGAGAGTTTTGTATCCAGGCCATGATCTCTAGTGAACCCAAACCGACTAAAACTGAAGTCTGAAAAAGTTTGTTATAATTGAAATTTAAAAACAGAATACTAATGTTTTGCAGTTTGAAATCAGTTTCTGGAATGACCCATGCAGAAGGGGCAGGAATACCAGATAAGACATCGAAAATTACAACATTTGCTTTAAAAGAACCATTTATTATCTTCTGCATCTACTGTTTTTTTGTTCCCCTTAGTTCTCCTACTTTTGTAGTTTTTGATATAAATATATTTTTCACAGTAATTATTTTTTTGTTTTTTCCTCACTTAAATGTCTACTTCTTCCAGCTCTTTAATGTTAACAAGTCAGTTTACTTTTTTTTGTACAACTACAATTGTGACCAAAACCTTGAGCAGACAACCGAGCACACCAGCACTCTCCTGTGTTAGCATTAGTTTGCTAAAGGCTGTAGCTACTGTTAAAACCAAGCATGCTGTCCTTAAATAAAAAATTATTAATAAGTTGATTTTAATTCGGTAGCTTGTGATATTTTTTGTTGTAGCAGCTTTATTGAACATCGATAATAGTTAGCTTTAACAGTAACAATAAAAGCTAAGGACTGTGTTCTAGACTTTTGCTGTTTTCCAAACAGCTTACTACTTCCTACTTGAGAAAGCAGTATGTAGTATGTAGTATGTAGTATGTACTGCATACTGCCAACTGCTTTTGAATGTAGTATGTATTATGACTGCTCTGTTTTGAAGTATGCTTCTTTTCAATTTAAGAAGGCAGAAGTAAAAATGAAAAAAAAAACTTCCATATAATCCACATATGGTTTGAAATGAGTTAAAAATTGGTTCATATTGATTTAATGAATTTTGTAGAAGTGAACGGTCAATGTAAACAACTTTCAATTTTCACCAGTATCTACAGCTCAGAAGCTCCGTTTTATCAAATTCAGACAGTTTTCCTTCTCCTCCTGCTTCTCTGCTAGATCTAATTTTTAAATGCAAAATAGATAAGACACACAAACACTAAGCAAAATTTCAAACTTACACAAGTCACATAATACCTCTAGCTTGGATGGCTTAAGGGATAAATGGAAAAAAGACCTTCCTGGATGCAATTTGAAATAAGATAATCCGGAGGATTTATTTCTCCTCCATATGCCTTGAACATATTTTTATCCAGTTTAAAGTTGTGCATCGTCTGCACTGGTCAAAAGAGAAACTGGCTAAGCTTAAGACTGATCTTGACCCAACATATGATCAGACCCCTCTCCACTAGTTTCGCTGTTTTGAGTTGCCCCATAGAATGCTTCTTATAGTGGGTATCAAGCTAGCATGATAGCTTTTGGTTCCCTCATGGCCAGAAGGCTAATTCTATCTAAATGGAAGGACTTGGTACCCCCAGTATATGGACAACAGGTGAGGAAGGTCAAGTGTCTTGTCCACCCAGAGAAGATTATAAATTAGAGGTTGCACCAGGAATTGTTTTGAATCTTGGCAACTGTTCATATTTCATGTTGAAAACATGGCAGCTACCAATATGACTGTGAGCCTGTTTTTATGTTAATTAAAATATTCTGATCAATAAGTGGAAAGTCACTTTGATGTTATCTAATGGAGGGTGCAACATTAGTGTTGTGGTATTGTAGTTATAGTGCTAACTCGTTCCAGTAGGTGGCGGTAATGAGCTTAAAACTGAGTGTCAGTCGCAATAAATACACAGAAGATAAACAATATTTGCAATGCATCGTAGGAAACATTCAAGGAGGACTGGCCTGTTTCGGACTGAGATTTTTTCTGGGATCAGTGAGACAAAGGGGAACTTTTGGCATTCTGCAGCTTTTGCTCTTTTTTTACATACTAAAAGTTTTTGCCACATCAGAAGGGACTGCTAGAAAAGTACGCAGTTTGGAAAGTATATAGCTATAATTAATTTTTTCACTCACCGTTTTTTAAAAAAATTATATGTTTTTTTTTAAGTATTTTTTGGATGCTAGAATATTTGGATATCATTTCTAGAAATTAGATGGGACAGCTGAAGAGAGGAGGGTAGAGCGTGGTGGGTGACCTGCAGCAAACGGTCATGGCCTCAGCTCATGGGGCTTACACTTAAACTGCTACGTCATCCTACTGCACCCTGAAGAAATCTATTTTTACTTTTATTACCTTTTACAGACTTCAGATTAACACAATAAAAAATGTACAGTATTTGTTTGACAAGATTTTCTTGGCCCTCGACTCACATTTTTTAAATGTTACTGTAACAAACTGACGTTGAATCACAACTTCCCCTCCATGTCAGACATAATTAAGCACTGACCTCACTTTGCAGCAGCTCTTGCCCCTCAGATACCTCAGAGAATTGCATGCTGGGTAAATTGGGGGCCTGCGACGTGCGGGTCTGCTGAGGGTTCCCTGCGCTGTACAGACGAGGACGCTTAATCTGATCTTGGCTGGAGAGTGGAGTGAAGCTGTTCCGTCGGAGGAAAGCTGGAGGCACAGCGTCGGATCGAGCTTTATTCTGGAGTGTGAAGGTCAAACAGACGAGATGGAGACATTAGAGGAGTTCTTTTACTGTCACACAGATCTGTTAGTGTGTGTCTCTTGTTCGTCACTTTGAAGAAGAAAAACAGCAACATAAATAAAAGTAGTTATTATGTTGATCTTAGCGGGCAGGACATTTCTCACCCTGTTAAACAAAAGCTTTCTCTGTAAATGTGTTTATGTGATAACACCCACTCTGTCTGGGGCTCTTAATTTCTGTCCTCACCACTAATCAACTCAAACTTTACGGCATGGGAACAGATCTGAGTCAAGCTGGTGAAGGAATGAAGAAAGAAATGATCATTCTGTGTGTAGGGCCATTCAGAAAATCAATATCTTCAAACTACAAGAAGCTCAAAGTTTTACACCAACACATGATAACTTTTCCTTTTTGCCTCCCTTCAGTTCCTTTCAGCTCATTGTTTTGTTTTGCTCACACTCACCAGGGTTGTTTCCATATTTAGGAAGATATTTTAAAACCAACTGGAACTCATTTCCTTTGGCATGGTAGCAAAATCTGTGTACGAGCATCTCTTAGACTCACTGAATGTTATTTCTTGCTCTTGAACGTGTTTGTTTCATGATTTGTTTCTTTTATAGCTGAATGGAGTCTGAGCAGCATGTCTCACACTCATGTGGTGATGATAAGAGTCTGCCAAAGACACACTGGAGGGGCTGTGAGGTCAACTTTACTATTTTTCAACAGACAAGGCTCACTGTTGGCCTGTATTTTTTTTTTTCAACATGCAACATCAAAATCATTGAAATCGATCGTCTCATGGACAAATAAATATAAGTGTTATCAATCTTCGCTACTGACCTGCTGCTAAAATGTTTCCCAGTTGCCAATTTGTCTGTATTTCTCCTTTTTTGCCTTGTATTTGCCTTATGTAAAAAAAAAAGTTTGAGCATCATGTCTTTATTTGTCCCGCACAGTTTAATCAAAAAGCTACATTAGCTTTAATGCATCTGGTGTCGGGACTTTTAAAGGAGTCTGGATGTGAAAGCTGAATAAAAGGCATCAACTTTTTCAAACTGTCAACATGTTTTTTTTTCTTCAACAAGTTCTCTTCATGTTTATTTAATTAACAACATGGACTGCACTTCGTTGGGTGGACACTGACAAGTTCAGACAAACTTCACAAGAGCACAATAAACAGAACCTCATGAAAAGGTCTGGGGCTTACTAATGGTCTGTCCCTGTGAGTGTTGACAGCCTCCACCTTCAGGTCGAACATGTCCACTTTACAACCTTAAAGAAGCAGACGGAGAGAATGATGTCACACCCAAACAAAGGAAAGAGTCTGTTTCTGTAGAATATAAACAGTGGGGCGTCTTACCGTACGCCACCGGGGTGAGTTTTAGGACGGTGTGGAGCGGACACTTCAGATAGGGCAGATCATCTGCAGCAACAAGAAAAAAACAGAAAACTCTTACAAGCTGTGGTTACTTTCTGTCATGTTTGTGTTCTTTCCTAAATGATTGTGGATTTTTCTCTGGAGTTCATGCAGTGCTACATGTGTGCTGGGTGGATACAGTGGGATAAAGTGCCAGTCAGAGCTGCACCCACACTGGCTGGTTCAGCTGTGGTTAAAGCTTTAAACACATGCTGCTGAACTAACCACTTCCTCTGTTGCATGACGAAACCCTGCGTCTGCCCTGAACTAAATATGGATTTGTTTTTGAGCCACATTTTCCACGCTAACCACCCACTTACTGTTTAGGTTTGAGTGACCAAACTGAACATGTTTTATTTAATGTTTTAATGTAAAAACACTTTAACCTGCACCTCGAGCCCCTAAAGTTAATTTATTTTATTTACTTTTTTTTTAATTTTAAGCAAGTAATTTCTAATTTTCTGCCTCAATCTAGAATCTAGTCATCATTCGCCAGGACTGCCACATTCTAAAACCAACAGTGTTAAACATCCTTTTTATGTATATTAGATCTTCAGATGCAGTATGGTGAACATTTGACTAGAATTGTTTGGACTCAAAAATAGATTTGAACAGCTACTTTAATGCTTTAACTGTCCTCCTAACTTTGAGACAGATCTTTTTACTGAATAATCTGTATTTGGATTTGGATTTAACTGTAAGAAAGAACATTTTAAAGAGAAGAGTTTTAGACAAACTTGTTATCATGTTGGCATCAGGATAATCAAATGCTGTGGCATGGCTTCAGAAACTCTGCTGCCCCCTTGTGGTTGCATTAAAAATTTCTGGTGGCAATTAGATCGTAAAAAATGTAAGTTTTTCTTTCTTTTTTTTTTTTTTAAAGCTATGATTCTGAAGGTTAACTGAATCTCAGCTGTATTTAGACACGAAACAAAGGCTCCTTTTCTGAGTGATCTGGGACTTAGGATTTGATAAAGTCAATCATCAGGCTTATCTGGCCCTCTGTTTAATACTGTTTCTTTACTAAACCAAACAACCAAAATTAGGAAACTCAGTGTGTCTTTTGTGCATGTAACCTGCGCTCTTGTCCAGGAAATACGCCAACAAGCAGCGCATGACGGCCTGATGACAGATGACCAAGACGTTTCCCTGCCGCTCCAGCTCCATGATGACTGGCTCGAGCCGCTGAACCAAATCCTGGTACGACTGGAGAAAAGGAAATGATACAGAGGTGTTTTTCTCTTTAGTTCAGTTCCTGATGGAAACATTCTCCATATAGTAAAAAAGAATAACACACAACTTGTAATATCAAATGTTAAGAGTCTCTTTCCTGTTAAAATCTCACATTAGACTGAAAGCTGGATGGTAAACAGAGTCGTAGTGAAGAAGTGGTAGACTTGACCACTCAAAGTGTTTTTATATTTCTCATCACATTCACACACTGATGGCAGAAGATGCTATTATTAGTGACCATCAGTATTAACTTATTCCATGACTTTGTCACAGACAGAAATTTAAGTTTCAGTGTCACTGGGATCAAACCCCCAACATTCTAAGTGAGAGATGATCCACTGAAAGAGAAAAAGAAGGCTGTTACCTCTCCTCCAGGGTAGCGGTAGTGGTACTTGTCCTGGTCCCTCATGGCAAACTCCTCTGGATACGTTTCCTCGATCATCTTGTATGTCATCTCTTCACAGACTCCCTGAAACACAAAGAAATAAAGATTCTTAAAATCTAAGACTTGCTCCAACTTTGAGCGTGTGGCTTATGTGACCTCTGGGACGACGTACAGCATCTATTTCATTGAGGATCTTCCACTGCTCATACGGGACTCCCAGCTCCTCGGCTGTCTGGATGGTGCGCCTCAGCTGGCTCGTCCATACTTTCAGGTCTGACAGATGGTGCTCCTCCACGAAACCTCTCAACTCTGCAGCAAACTGACAAAGAAAACACGTAACAGAGACTAAGAGCTGAACAGAATACAACAGTCTCAAGGCTGAGACAATGCAAAACAGTATAAACGCTTTGTAAGGATTGTTATGTTGTGATGTGTCTCATCGTACTCACCCAGAGTAAGATGAGTACCGTAAATATTATGACAAAGCCAGCAGGCCCTTAGCTTAGCTTAGCATAGTGACAAAAATCCTTCTAGCAGCAGCTTGATGTGTTAAAATATGAACGTGAAATTAAAAAAGTTCCCCTTTCATACTTTTGGAGTTGTTGTTCTCTTCTAAAAAACTAGGATTGTGAGAGCGATATGATTGGTTAAAGCACCTGCTTCCCTCTCTCTGACAGCTCAGAGTCGCCCCCGATGCGAGCCTCCATGTTGTGAAAGCTCTCTCCGTGCCGGCAGAGGTAGATGGAGTGGGAGTGGACGTGGATGTTCATGAGGTAGTACACTATTTTACTCTGGATGTAGTCCTGCACTCTGTTGACCAGGAAACGACGGCCGACATTGATGACCTGGATGAAGGAAAGGTTCCTGTGTGTGTGCAAGACGAGCAAAAGACAAAACCAGACAGTGAGCCGAGTATTTAGACACAACTGAGGAGAGCGAGGAGTGACGCAGGATAAGAAAAGGTTATCTTGTACTTTCAGTTTAGTCTAAATATCGTGTTAGTTTATCTTTTAGACAAGTGAAAAGTTCAAGGAGATCAACAACTGTATTTCCTTTCAGCAAACTAAGACTCAAAATTAAGAACATGAATCTTTTCTCTGGTGGATTACTTTTTTAAATTAAAACACATTTTACGTATTTTTGCTAATTCTTCCAGTTAATGTAGTAACAAATCACCTGCAGAGGAGCCTCGCTGCATGCAGCAGTTCTACTGACATCACACAGTCTGACTTTGATCACTTCATTTGCCATCTTCACAAATGAAAACCTTTAAATTTTAGCCAAAAACAATCAAACGTTTCCATCTGCTGGACAATCTCTGCAAGTGTTAAGTGTTGTTTTAACAAGAGACATTTTTCTGGTAGTTGAAACACACAGTGCTGCAATGCTCTGATGGTGAGGTCTTAACAGCTTTTCTTTCAATGGACAGCTAAAAAAAAAAAAAATTGAAAAAGAAAAGAAATCATCTCCTCACTTGTCGTGTTCGTCTGGATCTAAAGGTTGGTACGTCACTTTGTAGCACTCTATTCTCTTCAGAAAATCCTCCATGACACTTTCTCTGTCCCTTTCAGGGTAATCCGGACTCGACACCTTCACATCCTGCATGGAAGAGACAGCTGTGAGGGATAAGTCATCAGGATGCATAAAAACTTCCAGGATCTAATGAGCTTACAAGAAAATTTACCAAAATATTTGTAGCAATGACATCCGGATCGTCACAGATCGACTCGACAAAAAACACCTGAGGGAAAAAAACCACAACATCTATCATTAGGAATCTGCTTGAAAAATAAACTGCAGCATAAAGCAGAGGTCTCAAACTTCGCACTTAATAAGGTTTCTCCTTCTTGTCAAAATTCTTGCTTGTGTTGTACGTCGCTTTGGAAAAAAGCGTCTGCTAAATGAAATTGTAGAATTGTAGAATTGTAGAAACTCAAATTACTTGAGGGCCACTGAGCATTCAGTCTTGTCACATGGGGGCCACACAGAGAGCTTCTTCTCAGACAGCTGGGCCACATTTGCTTCGAGGGAGCTGGCAGTTGAACCTCAGTATGGCTTAAAGATGGACATAATCAAATCTGGACCTGTTCTTTGATTTTCCTGCTTTCTTGCTCTCTGGAATACATTTTGTTGCGTTGACAGCTCTTTCTTTAGCTGCTTGTTGTATCCGCTCATCTCCCTGGTGCTTCGCATACTGCGCCACATGTTTAGTTAAGTAATGTCACATGAGGTTATACTCCTTAAGAACTGCGGTTTTCTCTTTACATATGAGACGGGTGTGATTCCCCTTGGGTTAAATTGATAGCAAGTGATGGGCTGTATGAAACGGTTTGCCCACAGGCTGTGAGTTTGAGGTCTCTGGTACAAAGCATTAAATCACAGATAAGCACTGACCTTGTATGCATTATCTTTGGCAAAATTCAGGATGAGTTCCCTTCGCTCTCTGGTGGTGTTGGTGGCATCAAAAACCTAATGGACGACACAAAACATTCAGAGCAATTCAAAACACTGTTCACCTAATAAAAGGGAAAACAATCCCTCTTCAAAGACAGAGACACAGTTTTAGTTTCACCTGGGGACCTCTGATAATTTGTAATAATTACGGAGGACGTCTGTGTTTTTAATCCTGTGTGAATCGACCATGTCCGTAATTTGTAAAGTAAAAATTTTTTTAGTTCACCCAATTTAATTATTTAAATGTTCAGTACTTTTATTTATTTCAAATACTTGAAGTAAAGTGAATTTATATCTGACTTTCAAAGGCTAGAGGCTGTTTATTGACTGGGATTAGCTGCTGTTTATGATGCATTCCTCAGGATGGCATCAGAGGACAGTTTCATAAAACCCCTGGTCAGCATGGGTTTAGAGAGTCTGTGAATGAACTCCTATAAAATGTTGTTCTTAACAACAAATAAAAGAAGAAGATCAGTGTATTAAAGGTGTGATTTTCTTGTCTCATTTTCCTGATTGGGTGGTTACAGTTTAACTTTTCAGACTTTATTATCCCCTTTCAAAATCAAGTTTCCATACAAACACTTCCTTCTAGACATCTTCAGTTAGAAGTCTCAAACACCGAGCTCTGAGCAGGGACATCTAAGCTTTGTGAGAAATGTTTGCTTGTGCATACATCTTGAGATCCCCCATCTGTGATCTGTTCCTCGATGAATAGCCACAATAAAAGCAAATTTCTTCTTCTTCTTTTTCTTTTTTTAAGTTTCGGGCACTTACAGCGATCTGGCCTCCTTCTTCATTCAGATAGGCTTTGACATCCTGCAGAGCCACCAGAGCACACTGTCTGTGAACCAAAAAGAGAAAAATCAATCCAGATATTCCAGCAGTAAGATATTACATGTAACCCCAGGATAACATGTGCTGTGAAACATGTATTTGTTAATCAAAGCATGCAGTCACAAAGGAATTTGCATGACAAGCCTGAGAGAAAATGCAGAAATCAACTTAATCACAGAGACTTCATATGAGAGAGGGAATGTTTAACTCACTTTCTTATCTCCATGGCTTCTTTGTTGTCATGTCTGAAGAAGTCATAGGACTTATAAGACTTCACAGCTTCTCTTCTATACACCCCAAGGTTAAACACTACCAAAGAGACATGCAAGGGCAGTAAAAAGGATCACTTTATATTTTTTCAGTGCTGTGATCTACAGCGCATGTGGTAAAACTGGTTCTTCAGGTTCTGTGTTCCATTCAAGTGAAACCATAAACGCAGCACCACAAACAGAGCCAATAAATCAGGGTGTTGAGGTAAATACGACGACTTTAACATAACATAGCCCTGAGCACAGTGAGGTAATGAAGTCTCTGATTGAATCTCTATAAAAGAAACAATGAGTCATCATGGGGCAACCCTAATCATTTACTAACCCTTCACAGACCACTTTCATCTTACTTCCTCTGACATTTCGCAATGCTCACAGAAGGACTGGATTTTAAAAAAAGTGCACCAAACATGTGCTGCTTCTGTGTTTACCCTTAGTTGGCACTCCGATCCAGTTGAGGTAACGAGTCAGCTTCTTGGACATGTAGGTTTTCCCTCGTGCGGGCAACCCAATCATTACTATCACAGTTGGAGAATTGGTCATGTAGGAGGCCCATGCTGCAGTCAGCACACATAACAGCCATGCACATAACACAAGAAAACACAAGCAGAGATATTAGTCACCAAGTATGGAAAAAGATTTTATGACAAACATTTTGTTTATCCTCATGTTTACTTTGAATTTCCCACTAAAATGTTGCATATGTAATAAAATGGAACATGGTTGTGAAATAGTGCATTGTCACTCTTGCAGCTGACATCTACCAGCTGGCTAAAGTTTAATGAAACATTTCCGTCATCCCAGTCTCATCTCAACCACTGGTTAATATTTCTCTGAGCCCTGCAGCTCATCACTAACTAGCTTTAACCTTGTTGGCTGGGGAAGGAGATGGAAAATATTCTGACTTCTGAAAAAAAAATGTCCAAGTGAAAACCAGGCAGGACCAGACTTGAGTTGAAATTCTCCAAGCAAATGTGCGCATGCATTAGTCGCTGGAGGAATGGATAGTATGGTCTTCAAGACGTATTTTGATGAAGTGTGCCTGGAGTGAGTTAAACAACGTCACAGTGAAGGTGCACAGCGTTTAAACGGTTAATAAAGAGAATCTTATGAGTCAGGGCACACAAGGGAAGAACAAAGCACTCACAGCACTTCTTCTCATTGACCCTGAGGTCGCTCCTTTTGGCCTCTGTTGAGCCCTCTGCTACAGATGCAGGTTTCTGCTGCCTGGTGGCCATGAGTGATCTGAAAATGAGTTCCTGTCTTGTCTCAGCTGGTCTGGTGAAGGTGAAATCTGGTCAATAATGAAGAAAATAATGGATTAAGACAGAGATCCTGCATATATGTCAATCTTTTATCTGCAAATTATTATTTCCTATATTAATTCAGTTTGATCCATTACATGTAATAATTTTTTTATCACATTTCTATCAAAATACCTAATAGCATGAGCTTACCTGATCAAATATGTTCGCATAACATCTGATTACTAGATGACTCATTCATACAGCAGATATTTAGCATGCAACAGGACGTAAAGAAATATTAATATAGCGTATAAATAAATGTCTTAACCCGCTTTCCTGTTCCAAATATCATCTCTTTTGCAGTCACCAGGATGGGAGACGCTTAGACAGAGGACACACCACAAAGACTTCACCAGTCATTCAGCCAAACGAGTTGTAGTTAAGCGTTCGTACTGAAATCTTGCTACTTTCTGACATAATCCAACACCACAGAAGCAGAAGTTGTATTACTGAATCATTCTGTGGGGAAATTCTACAGAGGGGCTGCTGCTAAATTAACACTGTACATGTACAGTACTCTCTAGGCCTGCAAACTTAGCGACTTCAGGTGTTTTTAAAGAACACGCACCAATCTAGTGAGACAAGAAAACAGAACTTTGAAGAAGACGAATTAAACCAAATATTTATACACTCACCAACATTCAGCAGTTTTTAAATTATTTGCTTTTTCTTGTTGAAACATTATCTCATCAATTACGCTTCACTGCCGCCGGCTACTTCTTCTTCATCTTTTTTCTTCTTCTCGGATGACTTAGCTCCGCCCTTTTTGTTAGGCGCTATTACTTCCGGAAGTTGACAATTAATGTCCGAAGCCTTCCGGCTATGCATACCAAAATAAAAGGTGCTTTATTACATTTTGTGTCGTGACATTATATAACAAGCCTGTTAAAAGGAACATAGTTTACTCTTTAAACCCCAATTTGCATTTTAATTAATAAAATCTTATTTAAGACAATTTTCTTCCACAATAGGAGGGTCCAATTAGTACCGATTGCTACACATATAGCTTGGAGTTAAAGCAGATGAGATCATGGCAAACATCATATTTTTGAACATTTTGAAAATTTCAAAAAGTGTGGGGATAAAAAGTCATCGTTTGAACGTGAATCTGTTGAACATGTTGTGAATATACAGTGCTTAACAAATTTATAAGACCACCATCCAGTGTAAGATGTTTGACACCACTGCTCTGAATTAACAGTAGAAACCTGACCAACAAAACACTTTGTTTCTCTGTAATGTTAATCCAGCAGGATGTACAGACTAGAAATTATGTATTTAATGCTCAAATATAAATATTGAGTTTATTCATTTTCAAATGTGTTGTTTTACAAAAAGCATGAAAAAGTAAAGCACATGAATATTTTCTGATTAATGGTTGTGTTTCATTTTTGATAAATTTCTGACTTCTCAGAGAGTTCCTGTTTTCTGGCCCAAATGTGGGTAAAGAACATAAAATCAGTTTGAAACTCTTAACACCTGAAAATGATGAAGTGAAGAATGTTTCTGAAAAAGGAAGAGTCCGAGTTAAAGCACTTTATGTCCCTGGTTGGTTTTCTCATTTTAAGACAGGTGAACCCATAAATTTGTTAAGCACTGTATATGACATGGTGTGTTTTTAATATCTTCCACAGTGATTTGGCCTAAAACCTGCCTAGAGGTAAAGAAAGGAACTGAACATTTGACTCAGGATAACATAATCAAAGTATAAATTTATATACTTTATTTTTAAACTTTTCGTTTGCTCAGTGTTTTATTTTTTTCATTTTTTGTGTTACATTTGTAATTAAAGTTTACATTTTGACTTAATGATAAAGAAATTAAACTTTTCTATAAAATCATAAAACAGTAAAGAGATAGTTTTTTTTAAAATTTATTATTCTTTATCTTTTTTTTTAATGTTCCCTTTTCCTGTCGCAATGACATGCTTTTATTTTGTAAGGGAACCATTCTTTTAGTGATTTTCCTGCAGCTTGACGCACCTGCTGATGCCCCTTGGTTGCTCTTCCACAGTTCAGCCTGCTGGAAGCCCCATCGTCACTAGTTGTAACGTGTGAGGTTGCTTGTGAATGAAGAAAATGAAGACAGTTCACGTATCGTTAGCAGTTTGATGCTTTGTTGGAGTCAGATTGTAAGGTATTGAATTCGTTATGTTTGCAAGTAATATTGTTGTATCTTCATCCATGCTAAAAGTAACAGCCTATGAATTGAGCAACGACTCCACACGCTCCAGGTCTCAATGATGCACATTTCCAATCAAATATTGCAGCAGGTTTCTTTAACAGCTGTTGAATTAACTTCATTTTGTTTCAATGTTTTGCATTTTCTTTTTGCTTTGTTTGACTTTGTTGCCAGTGGGATGTGCAGGCTGCCATATTCAATATTCACATTACTCTATAACACTTCATGCAACCTTCATACAGCTGAGAAAATAAACATGAAGCACTTAACTCATAGTTCAGACGTAGGGTTCAGAGGGATGTCTTCATGGATATGGGACTGGCAGGGGCAGATCCAGACTTTGAGGGGTTACATGAACGTACACAATGAAATAACAGTTTATTCACCTTTTCTTTGTTGCCAACTCATTTACTTTGACTCCCTGGAGTATAATTCCATTTATTTGGGCAAAGTTATCTGCTTATCTTATCTTAAAAGGAACATGCTGTGTATTATTTGCATTTTTGTAAGACTTTGGCTGCCATCAGTCAGTGAATGTGAGCTGTGAAAGTGCTTTGAGAGGTCAGAAAAAAAAAGAGAAAGCGCCTTATTCAGTCCATTTACAACTGACCTCATATTAACTCAACAAACTACTTTTGAACTGCTCATTTCTGTGTACTTTAATTCAGGAGTTTATATCTTTCATCAGCAACATTTAACTCTTGTAATGTGTTCAGGTCAAATTTGACCCGTTTTCAAGTTTAGTTTTTTTAAAAGTACCATTTGCATTTTAGTAGTGGAAAAAGACTTCATCTAATCCTCAGGCACAGCTATTGTAACTAAACATTGGTATCAATAATTTCATTCTGCAGGAGCATCAGTCTACATGAGAAAGAGATTCACCGTCTATGAGGCTGATGGTCATTTCTTTGGTTATGAGCAGTGGCGTGCACAGACTTTTTGAAGGGCAGGGGTGAAGAAAAATAATTTGCTCTCCCAAGAGAGCAATTTATCATGTTTTAACCAGCCAAGAGGGCAGTTTAGTGTGTGTTTTGGCCCCCAACCCCAAGCAGGCACTTTAGAGCGTGTTTTCAACAGCTACTCCCCCATCACCCACCCCATGCACACCACTGCTCATGAGAGTGATACTGAAGACAGAGAGCAAAGAATCACTGAATGACAACAGCAGCTACCCTGAAAAGGCGGGGGGGGGGGGGGGGGGGGTACCAGTCCTGCCCCTCCAACAAAGACAGGAAAAACTAGCCCCACATGTGAAATAGACCTGCAAGGAGAACACAGTGAGTCATGTATGTAAACAACACACACCCACTCTCTCTCTTTCTATCTTTCTCACACACACACACACACACACACACACACACACACACACACACACACACACACACACACACACACACACACACACACACACACACACACACACACCTGCCTGGCACAACTAAATACAAGTCAGTTTTGACCCACAACACAACAGATATCACTATTGTTAATAATTTTAAGTTTAAAGAAAATACAAAGCAAAAAAAAAAACTTTTTTTTTTTTTTTTAGCTAGGTGTGCTCTAATGTTAGTCTTTTAGACTTGTACAATGTGTTTACCCATTACCTTCAATAATAATATTATACAATATAATAGGTGAAGTCAAACAGTTTTTTAGATTGAAAACAAGTGGTATATTGTAAGATGAAATGGCCGGGGGAGCCAAAAGTAACATTTTAAACATTTTTTACATGGATGGAATACTAAATCAGCTATGAGGTGAAAAGCAGTTTTGGATGAAAAATATTGTTCTTTAAATATTTTCTGACTGAGTTTAATAATGGGTCAAATTTGACCCGCTAACACTAAAGACGTGGGCAGCATTTGAACACAGTACAAGGGTTAAATCTGCTTAGCTTAAATCTTTAAGGACAACAACAAATATGCTTATTCAAAGTGCTAAAGAAAATATGTTACACTAAAATGGAAAGAAAGCTGCTGGCAGCTTGTTGCGACAGCGCAAATAATTATTTTCAACTGAAATAAGTTTGACAAGGTAAAACCCTAAAATTGTTCAGAATTTTAAGGTGGCCAATCAGAGTTTATGGGAGGCATGGACACCCTTCTGCAAGCACGCTGTGGTGTCTTGTTATAATTTAGAATAACATCCTGAGACCAAAACAGAGTGTGGACATTATGCATGACTGTTTTTCCCCCTAATTTATTTATTTATTATTTATTCTTTCTTTCTTTTTTTTTTTTTTTTTGGTAAGTCCCGTTATAACACAGAAGAGTACTTTTTATGAAGACCACATACTAAAGTGGACCAAATGAAAGTGTTTTTGCTGAGCCTTGTTTTATTTTAAGTTATAAAACAATAAAAACAACCGAGCACAAGAAAAGAACTGAAATTTGGCTTTGGGGTCACACAGAGGTTTTTTTTTTTTTCTCACTATTATCCTACTCCGGATCCAAGCACAACAATGAATAGGGCTGAGGTAAATTGCTTTAAACATATATTAAAGAAAATAAAGTAGGTATACATGCATTCAAAAACAAAAATGAGTGGCATTCCCCTTTAATCCTACAGCTTATTTCATACAGAAAATATGCCACGTAAGTCATTGCAATCACAATAATTTATTCTCTTAAAAGAAACTAGCCTCACAGTGTCTAACTATAACACCATAACATGAAACAACCCTTCGTCTGTAAGATATGTGCTTATTTCTCAGAGTTTAGTTCTTCAGTATAGTTTGTTCTGGAACTACATAGTTTTTGCTTGTTTGCTAGCTTGACCTCGGATACTGAGGTCAGTAGATGTGTGGCCAGAGAGAGATGATTTCACTGAAGTCAGAATGGGCTCATGATTCTGTGTTTCCATCCATCAAACATACACAATGACCCCATTATTACTCAAAACATATTCATAACAACTGGCATAGCACTTCTTAGGCAATTCTGTAAATTTTAGAAATCACTGAACACAGAGAAAATTGCCTTGTCCACATGGTGGTTGAATCTGCATTGTCTGCCTCCAGAGTTACGTCTTCCGGTCATCGTTTGTCCATTTTGTAGCCCTTTAAAACTCAGGAAGTACTGGTAAACAAACTGTCTGAAGATCCCTGATCTGGTCATGCTCTCTTTAAAGTTCAGTGTGTGGGCAAATAAAGGGATCCGGCTCTCAAATGGTACGAAAGTAAAGGAGAGAAGTTTCCACCATTTAGTCACAGTTATAAACTCTTACGCACAGTACGCACCCTGAATGCCTTACAAAAGTAACAGATCATTTTGCAAGACCTAGTTAAAGGAGTACTGAAAATTCACTGGCAAGGATCTTTGTATATCTTTATATGTGAGAAGGCCATGCTTTTAGAGATTACACAGTAACAATAGAAAGTCTAATCTAATCCTTATGGTCTAATTGTGTGTGTGTAATATTAACTCAGCAGCTAATATTACATTTGTTTTATGGATGAGTGCGATAAAAAGAGCAAAAATGATGACCAGGACATGTAGCAAAGGGATGTTTAATGATTTCTTTGGACAATGAAATGCACATGTCCATAGTTGATGCAATACAAATAGGATAGAATAAGAAAAATCAACAACTTGGTGTTGTGTCAGCATTCCCAGTTCAACTTCATTTCTAGTTTAATGTTAACTGGAGACTCAAAATGGAGCAGAAAGAGATGTCTGGAGTGCCGCGCAAGGACTGACCAGTAGGGGGAGAGCCAGCTCTTGCAGTGGGTGAATCTACATTTGTGCATGAGTATCAGCTATGCCCAGTTTCACTCATGTCTCCTTGGCACTTGTGTTCCCATGAGTGAAAAAGTGACATGAGAAACACCAGCTCCATCATCAGGGTGTCATGAGTTTAGGAGAAGACCGGGCATAGTGTGTCTGGAGTAATAAACAGATGTAAAACCAAAAAAAAAAAAAAAATAGCTGAGAATGCACACAGACAACTGAAATCATGAGCAGATTAAATAAAAATACACTTTAAATAAAAGCTGCATCGAATGATGCTGAAATGTTGGTGATCGTTGCCCTCTTGGCACAATGTGAAATCCCACGCAGCACCATTAATTAATATAACTACACAAGTCTAGCTTGACCTAGCTTTGGATGAAAGAAAAAAAATTAAATAAAAAAAGAAATGTACCACAGTTTTCATCCTCAACGAACGGGTGGGAGTTCAAGCTGCTAGAAGGGGGAGTGAAGCAAACTGCTGATTTTTGCAGTTGTATTAAGCCTGCTCCTCACCTTACCAGAAGAGCGTCTTATTTTAGAACACTGAGTAGGTCTGGAACTGAAATATCTGGCAATGAGTCTAAGCATTTGGCCGATTCATTTGTTATATAATAAATAATTCCTCCATAGTGGTTTTTACTGTTGGGTTTAATGTTCAACCTGAGATTGTTTTTAGTCAGTTCAATACAGAAAACATTCAACCTTCAAAGCAGGGAAGTCTTACTGGAAATGTTGACTTCAATAATCTAAGACTGGGTACCTACTGCATTGATTGCACTGATGCGATTTTATTATTGCTATGCTGTTCCGTTTCCTTTCCAGAAGCAAGCAAACCCCCACCCTATCACATGTAGTCTGGTTGAATGGGAATGCCATATCAAGTGGTGAATGTCTTGGTCCCCTACATCACATGAGGATGCAGTGAAAGTCAGAATGATGAGGCGAACAAAAGGCGGGTAGAGCAGGGGGGGCGGGGGACTTGATCCGAGGTGAGTGGAAAAGTGCAGTGATCAAGTCAACGTGAGCTGTTAATGCATTATTAACATTTCATACATTCCTCTGTAGCTCACTGGCTGAGCAGTCATTCCCTCACATGCCTTCACAAAAAAAACAAACAAATGTAAGACTTTAACGATGGGAAATATTCACAGACACAGACTGTGCAGTGTGCGTTTGTGAGAAAAAAGAGAGGAGCGAGAGAGGCGGAGTGGATGATTGCATCAAGTGCTAATATATCATGACAGTACATGTACTCGATCTATAAAAAACTACCTTGGTACTGAACACTGACCTCTTTCTAACAAATAATCTGGTATACAACATTTACAAAATGAACATTGTAATAGTGTGATATTTTAGAATATATATGCTACTGCCTTCCTCTGGTTCTCTCCATTTTTAAACCTCTGAGTACACGAACATCACCTTAAATTTTCTTACACAGTAAAGCGTACACACCACACCCGACGAGTGGCAGCCTAATACAAATAGAGAACAGGAAGACTCTGTGGACAGTGAGTACACCTGCATGTGTGTGTCCTGAGTGTGTGTGGATGGTAGCTCAGCTCGTAAACCAGGCAGCCGTGACGTGCCGGTAGACTCAGCAGTGAAGGGTTTTTTTTTTTTTAAGAGTAAACTTCTGGGATACCAAGATTTCTTCAGCTCACAAGGTACAGGATGTCCGTACTCCAAGATACTCGCACATTTAAGACAGTCCTGATATACTTTAGGATAATTATTATAATGTCAATAATAACAATAACAATAGTATTAAACATCTGTCAAGATTATTTCAGTCCCATGGCAGCAGGGTGATGATCTGTATTATTTTGGGTTGTTTTTCTGTGCCTTGTGATCCCCTCCCATCATCAGGGATCAGGCCTCTGTGCATCCGTAGTACATCTGTGTGTTCGTCTCAGATTTGTTTGTGTGTTTGTGTCAATGAACGTCTGAAGTGATTCAGGAGTTTGCCCCGATGATCAGTGCTGGTTCGCTCTCAGAGGCGGGTCTGAGCCTCGGGGACGTAAATTTCAATGCTGTCTGCGCTTTCTGTGGCGGAGTTCTGTCGTACTGATGCGGCGCGCTTTGCCGCCATCAGCCGTTTCCTGGCTTCTTGCCTCTGCTTGTCCACAGCTGAGTCCACGCTCCTGTCCTTCCCCGCTGACAGCTTGGGTTTAGACTGCTTCTTTGGCACTGATGATGGAAGCTGTTTGTTTTCATCCTGAGGGAATCATGTTGAGAAGGGAAACAATGAGGTGCAAGGTGGGAACACAGACTACATACTGTTCATGTTGTAAATCCTGTGCAGTACAGAAAAGGACAGATCTGGTTTTGGTCATTTCCAGGATGGAAAGAAGACGAAGAAGAAATATTTTTACCTTTTTGTATTAGCATGTGAATAAAGAAATCAGATCACAATCGTAGGCTGGTTGAAGATTTGAGTTGCAGTGAAAGTTTACCGACTTGTCTTTGCTAATGGTTGTGCTATTTTTTTCCCCAACCACATATTCAGGAGATAATATTCACCTGTTTCTTGTCATTTAATTGTCTTTTCTTATACATTAAAAAGACTAGAGGAGGGACAAACTAATAATATAATTTATAGAGCAGGTTATGTGTAAATAATAAGGATCTAGTTGGCACAGGTTAGTTTACTTCCTGTTTGGACAAAGATGACTGACTGCTTGAAAGTCTTTTTGTGTAAACACGTTTTTCTTTGAGCTGACCTGATAATCTTCAGTTTAAACGTTTGACAAGGTTAAACATACTACCATAAATAGCTGAATAAATTTAAAGAAGTACTCTAAACATCTCTATTTAGAGGTATTATTTGAACCATTGTTCAGTAAACTTTGACACCAGGCATCACCTTCTTCTCTGGTTTCTCAGGAAGCTGCCAGTTGTTCGCTTTTAGCTGGTAAAGCTCATCAAACTTCATGCTGATGTCTTCTATCGAAAGCTGCAGCAGATCCCAGAAGCCTGCCAGGTCCTGCGCCGTCGGTCGTGGGTTAGCGTTCACGTTCTGGTCAGAGGACAATCAGACAGAATGGAGAAGTGAGGGAAGAGCAGCTTCAGTCAAATAATAGAAAAGCCTACCATTTAGCAAGTGAATGAAGAGAAAACGCTCTGGAGAGCAATCAAGATCTCAGTGTCTCAAATTTAGATCACAACCGACATGTGACAGAAAGAATCTATCCAGAAGGAACTTGGACTGTGTCGTACAAACAAATCACTTATTTAAAGTTTCTGCTTGACAGAATTAATGCAAGTTTTGATGTAATTTAATGAAAAGTTTTCTGCATGCCAGTGTGTGCGTAGAGCAAAAGACATGAATAAAAACTGGGTCAGTCTGAGACTGAAAGGGCAAAAAAAAAAAAAATCATCGTTATAAGGGGGTGGGGGGGTGAAAGATTCAGAAGATGTAACGGTGCCACTCACCAAGTTCTCATTGCAGAGCCCTCTGAACTGCTCAAACTTCTGAGATATGAGGAGCTGAGCGCTTCCCACTGCACTGCGGATTGTCCCCAATACTAGAAAAGAAAAGACATCATCATTATGCTGTTGACGCAAAGAGAAGGCAAGTAAACCGTTATGAAACCAAAGTGCCATAAAAACACTTCCACTCCAAGCTCCAGAACAGGATCCTGAAGCACTTTAGAGATGCTGTCTGTAAAAAGGTTAGAGAGCTGTATCAAGATGACCGCAGAGTTATTGCTGTTGTCTGGAAATGAAATATTCATGTTAACATTCGCAGTTTAACACTCAGTGACGGTAAATGATTTCCTTTGAAGTAACTCAATCTTTGGGAGGATAACAAATTATCCATATGCTGCTATTTTCTGCCGTTTATTTGCATGTAAATGGAAATTCATAATTCAGGTCCAGAGAGAGCAGGAGGGAGGATAATCGGATGGAGTCTCTACAGCTGGACGGCTTCTTGCTCATTCATATTTCAGACACTGCAGAGATAGATGGGCCTAAAAGCTCGAGTGGGATTCTGGGAGATGAGAAAGTGAAACAACCCTGCAGTGGCTGTGCTGAGCTAAAACAAAGCTTCCTCCCACTCTAATGAGCAGTGCTACTGTGAGTCGATAGCTGTAATGACTGTCCTACTGTGTCTCATTGTCTGCAGTCAATGTGGACGAGGTCTGACCCGATAACCTGTCTGTGAACTTCACCATCAGAGACAACAATGTTCTTCATATTCTTGACTTCATGTTCAAAGACACTTTTCTGAATTATGATTCTATAATGTGGAAAAATGTAACTTTATTATTTTATTATGAAGCACTTTATGCTGATTGAAGAAAGAGATTAAAAGACATCCTTATTTTCTTAAGAGAAACAAATGTCAGAATAAAATCCAGATGGGATTCAATTTGCTTCACTTAAACCTTAATTTCATATTTGCATTTTCTCGATCAAACAGAATATATAAAAATTGTTGAAGATATTTTTCGTCTTGCTTAAAATTACACAGTCAGTTAACTTTAAAGTTACAAACACAAAAACTCATCTGCACTTTTGTTTTTAATCACATTTGACTTTCAACAGGACACAAGACTCCTGACATGTGAATCTTCTCCCACTGTCACTTCATGTAACTCACTCACCCTCCTCTGACAGCTTGTTGTCTTTGGTCTCCTTCTCCATCTGTTGACACCAGCCTTCCATGCGGCCTGTTTCCGCCTGCAGCAGCTTCAGAAACCAGTTTCCATCTCTGGGGCAAGCTGGCGTGCTGGACTGAACAGCGTCTCCAGGGTGGCTGCAGTTTCCGGTCTCCAGGCTGGGATCTGGCGGTGGCAGAGAGGAGGGGTCTAAAGCTGGGTCCAAAGCCTCCGGGGGTGATGTTGGTATCCTGGATGAGGCTGAGCTCTGTTTGAGGGCCTGCTGTTCCATGGCTTTGTCCTGTCTGCTGGGTGCGCTAGTATTCTCTGTTTTACTGTTGGTGCAGTTGGCTGTGTTGTTTTCTGTGGGTGCGGCATCCTGGGGCTCCTGGGGCTCAGTCTCAGTGTTTTGTCTGGAGGCCATGCTGCTGTCCCGGCTGAGGCTACAGAAACATGCGTAAACATCAGCTTCTGACAGACAGTTCATGAAACAATTCAGACAGTGAAGTGTTGTGTCAAACATGTCCCACAGAAACAGATTGAGGTCAGGGCATTTCAAAGAGTTACAAAATACACACTATGAGGTCGGGCTTGACAATTTGTTGAATTTTAATTATGATTTTGGCTGCTCAAGATCATAAAATCATTTTAATCAAAGAAAAAACAATTAAAAATTTTCTTTTGTTTTGAAAAAAGGTTTTTGCAAAGACTTCAAAGAGTTTTTTTGGTTTGTATTTTTGGCTGTTAACATTGTATTTTGCATGTTCCAAATTTTATTTTGCAAAGTTTTACAGGGGAGTATGTAGATTGGGTAAAAAAAAATATTTCTTGTTTACTGCTGTTATTTAATGTATTATTATTATTATTATTATTATTATTATTATTATTATTATTATTATTATTATTATTATTATTATTGATTTCAATTTCAATCAAAATAATGGTGATTACTAGTTTTGCCATAATCATTCAGCCCTCGTATGAGGGATTGTAGAAATCAGAATCAGCGTGCAATATAAAATTAGGTATACTGCTAATGAGCAGGAAAAAAGGGAGGTTTGCTGTCAAACAAATGTGATGAAGGAGAGTTACATTGCACTAGAAAGTTTAAATGCCAATTTTCTCTGCATGTTGGACTCTGTGCAGTCAAAGCAAGATTAAAAGGACATCAATCAGTGCCCTGGGCTGCTGTCAGACTGACTGCTGATGACCTTAAGAACACGAACCACAGCTGCACCGGTGTTGGATTTAACATTAAACTGGTGAAAGGAATGGTGAATGTGTGCAGCTATAGAATGGAACAACGTTTCTTAGCACCTCTTGTTTATTTGTAATTAATAAACATGTTGACAGCTGACATTTTGCTAAATTGATTTGAGATATCAATCACCAAAGGCAACACTGTTGTTTGTTATCGTCACACTAATATCAGCTGTTTTTTTGTTCTGGGAAGCTATTTAGTTATGGTACGCTTATGGTAAAAATGGGGGACTTTAATTAATTTCTGCAAGTATCCTTTAAAGTACATGGTATCTCTTCGTGAACCTTGAGCAGACAGCTACAGATATAAACCCCCGGATCACTTACTGCTACAAAAAAATCTAAGAGAAAACTTACGGCCTGCCGTTCTCCACTTGAACTCCAATAGACTGAAACCTGAGGGGTGCAGTCAGCGGTAGTGGTTCCTCTCTTAAGACTGGCAAAATGCAATCCACCTGAAGAATTGTTGAACAAAAAAAGCCAGTCAAATATGACTTTAAGATTGCGCCAGTTGATTTTTAAATATGAATGAAAGTCTGATCGCTCTTACCTGGATTCCAATAGAGGACAGTTTCCTCCTGGGTGCAGTCGGGGGCTGCTCTAGATTGGCACCAAAGCTCAGGGTGTCATTTTGGGGCTGGGTTAAAGTAGAAGTAGTGCTAAGAGAGACAGCTGTGATGGTGTTGGTGGTGGTAGTGGTGGAATGGAGGTCACGAGGGGCTGGAACAGGAGGTACAGTGGCTGCGGCAGGTGCAGGGTTCACAGCAGGGACAGGGGCTGGGGGTGGCAGGGTTGCCTTAGCCAGACTGCCCGTGCGGATGCTACAGAGACTGTCAGAGGAGTTGCTTCGTCCTGATTGGCTGTTAGCTTCGCTGCCCCGGTCCTGCTGGTCAAGGTAAATGTCTTGGGCTGACTCGGTGCTGCTCTGCAGCGTCACTGAGATGAGAGGCTTGGATGTGGTGCGGGGTGGGACTGGAGGTGGAGCTCTCCTATTGCTGACTTCTGACGGAAGGGGGGAGATAAAACAAGAAAAGATTAATACTCTGCTTCAAAACCATCTCAAAAGCAAAAGCAAAATATTACTTTGGAACTTGAGAAAGTCATCTGGCAGCTATCAGTGCTAAAAACATAAAACCGTAAAGAGGGCCTGCAAAACAAACCTGCACTTTGCCCTTATTGCTGCCATCTGTACCTGTTCGTCAGGCTGCATGTGTGTTCTCTATAAACCTGCTGCTGGTTGTGTTTCTTTGACGTCAGTTTGTCTCTGAGGATCTTCTTTAACATGCCACACCTTCACAGTCCTTTTGCTCTGGGGACTGTCACACAAGGCAACATGGCCTTCAAGGAAAAACTGCACCACTTAAAATAAAAAAACACATTTTGCTTTTTCCCCTTTGCAAGAAACCTAATTTTAAATCAAAAAATCAAAAAACAACAACAGAGCTAGCTCATTGTTATTACTGTTAAACTAATCTTTCTGTTGATTTTCTTGTCAAGTTTAATTTCCAGCTGCTTAGGAAGTGATGGATCAAGCATCAAACCTCGAGCTGTACCTACAAGGCTTCGACATTAGGATGATCAGCACCAGAGCTGAGGGAATCTTACTATTAAAAGAAATGACGGCAGTGCTCTGTGATTGTTTTCATCTCCGTTATTTATCATGCATCACTTGTTGTAAGACAGCTAAAAGACTGAAGTGATCATTGGTCATGCAGTTACCCTGTTGTGCTCTGTCTGCAATAATGCAGTTATAAACTAATGGAATAACTGACTTGCAAAATGACATTAGACACTGAGATCCTGGACTGATAATTCAAATTATTGACTTTTAGGGAGGAGCCTTGAGTGGATGTTCTGAAATGAAGACCTGCAGAAGAGGAAAAATGAACGTCACAATTCACAAGTCCTGTAGTGTTCTCTCCCCGTTTCCACAAATTTTATAGATAAAATTTTTTTAAACGGTGCTCTTATTATCACTAGAAAGCAATGCTTTCTAGGGATTTCTCTTTCTAGGGTATATTGAGTGCCCTGGCTTCACCCAACTTTATAAACTTGATGAGAAAATAATAAAATAGCATACGGTACATTGGTGTGAGACGGCAGCCACTCTTGGCTTTATTACAGAACACATGAGCACAACCGGACACATTACAGCAATGACATCTGCTTTACAGCACCCTACAGTAACTCTCCAGGGACAGACGTTTCAAAAAGGTGAAAACAAACAAACACAGAACAGTCTGTTAGCTTAGCATTAGCGACTCCATGGCTTCAATGACAGCAGTGTGGAAATAAGTCAAGCCAGACCATGAAAACAGTCACATTTATGTGCGACGATCTTTTCAGGAGGCGTTCAATACGACCAAAACATCTGATAACAAAATGCAGCGTAGTTCACTAACAGAGGAAAGACTGCACCGCTGTTTCTGGACTTTAAAACATTAATATCAACAGAGACAGCATCCAAAAAGTCCAGACAAGAAGGCAAGATTGTTTTTCACAGTATGTCCTGCTGTTCACTTTGTTTCACATCCTTCCTCATTGGAGCTGTACAGCACAGTCCACAGACCACATGTGAGCTGATTTAAACATGATGTGATCAGTTTTACAACAGATGATTGTCCTGTGTTTTTGATGAGCTGAGCAGCACACTGGATTGTCCTCTTCTTTCAAATTTCAGATGATTCACGTCGGGTTCAGTTGTAATCTGGTTTGTGGTGAAATAACCATTTCATTGAAAGGGTAAAAAACATGAGATAATCGTGTTAGTGTCTAAAATTTCCTCTGATTTAAGCATGCTGCATCATTTGCACACAAGTTAAGGGAGCCTCACACATGAGAGCGTGAAAAATAAATTAGATCACTTTACCATCAAAACTAGCTGAACTAAGTTTCATGGAATTAAAAAGCTCAAAACAAATTTTGGTTATCATTTTTTTTTTACTTTTCATTATTGTTAAAACACAAAACAAAAAAAGTGTGCAGCTTCCTCTTTACCTTTATAGTAAAATTTATCTCTGCAAAACCAAGAGTGGGATTGGGACCTGGTCATGGCATATTTAATATTAAAAAATTGGATCGGATTTGGGGGCAAGAAAATGCTGATCAGGACATCCCTAATGCTTTAACAGCTTCATCCATTACTAAAACCAGAGCAGAGCCTCTGAGACGCACAAACTCTTGGTTCTTAAACTCTTTCCACAGAAACTCAAATGAGGTCTGAAAGTGGATAACCAGTCGACCTAGAGCGACTGACTCAGGCGCAAGGAACGGGGCTGGTGCCTCTTTCTGTCATCAGTCTTGAGTACAGGCTTGTAGTGGATAATACAGAGTTAACCACAGAGCTACAAAAACATGAGAAACCAGGAAAAACCACAGGCTTTCTTCAGGAATTGAGGGGATTTTGTGTAGATGCTATTTACACAGCTGGTTGATGATCACTGTTCAAGTAAGAGAGCCATAATATGAAAATGAAGATTTCCAACCAATTACAGCACGTGCACAGCTTGTGATGTACTTACTTCTGATCTGTTTTTTTTTATATGCTCAGACAGGTTAAATTATTAAAACACACAATTAAAGGGGTAGGACTTGATAAGTTTTATTAACTTCATCCTACACCCTTTCAAACTATTTTTTATTTCTTTTCTTTTGACCTGTTTGAATAAACAAATAAATAAAATAAATACATATTATATGTCATGTCTTTAAAAGCGTGTGTTGTAGCGCTTGTGCTCTCTGGTTGTGGTTTCACTCTAAATAGCAGCCTAACACCCTGTAATTGGGAGGGTGCTGCACTTCGGTCATAAACCAGTGACTCGCAGCACCAGTGAGTCCTCATTAAATCCCAGTAACATACACAAACATGTCCATGGAATCCTCTCCACACAGCCTTGGAATTTGGTGACAATCTCATCGTCATCCGACCAACAACAGAACTTTTATTCCCACAGATGACACACTTGTTGTAGCTCATAGCTGAGATAGATGACATTCCTCAAGTTCATGACTGAATCCAGGCTGCAACACCCCGAGTCACATGTGTCTGCATCTCTTACAAACATTGCTACCATGTAATAAATCATCTCCTCTTTGCCAAGTATGACACATCCACAGGAGATCCAGGCAACAGCAAACAGCCTGAATAATGATTCATAGTGAAGTGGGCTAAATGCAGATTATTCACACCTTAATGCAGTATATAGTGTGAGGGCTGACTCAACATCACCTACCTACAGGGAGGGCACGCTGCCAAATGTGAGTGAGAGGAGGATAAGCTGCCCGGATCCTGGATCTCTGAGGCAGAGCATGCTAACATCCATCAGCTGAACACTTCATCTTACTCATCTAAAAGTGTCATTCATCACGAGTTGTTGATACAACAAAGGTCGGAAGAGGTGGGGATGGTAGAGCTGATTTGTCTTGTTTTATTCAATAATTTAAAGTACACAATCTCCTTGGTAACATTTGCAATATCGTCGTGTCAAACCATTGTCAACTACTCATTTCATCTGTGTGTGATGAAAGAACACTGGTAACAGAAATCCCTACGTACAATAAGCATTGTTTATTTTAAGGAAGGCTTTTGTGGTATACAGGTTTGTACCGAAAAACAGGTCTTTATTTTCATTATGATATGAATTTTTCATATACCACTATACTGGTGAATAGCCCAAATAATGTCCGGAGCGAGCATGGCGGGAAAGTGTTTCAGCAAGGGACCCATTTTACTGCTGATAATCTGTGATCTATATTAATACAATAGCTCTGTGTAACTCACTGCGTTATTTTAGGAAGGTTATGTGCAGTGCCGAAGTCGCATCAGTCCGGATCAGATCTCCTTCTCACACTCTCCCCTGCATGTATCAAGCTACAGGGGACTACTGTCCGTAACTCTGACTTATAACCATCTTAATGTAACAAACTTTCTTTAGCGTTTGTTACCTTTGATCAAAACTACTGCAAAGCAGCCTCAAACCACTTGTTTTATCGAGTTTGCCCTGCTTCAACATGATGTCTCTGTCTAGGAGTTTGAGAAAAAGCTAACTGTCAATCATCCTTCTTGTCAGCTGGTGCTCGCGCAAGCTAAAGCTTATGTACTTGTGCTAAACAGTGTTAAGTGCTGGTGTTTTCTTTACGGGTGGTTGTTTGTTTCTAGGTGTTCGGTTTAATTCTGGGGGGATTCTGAGTTTTTTAAAGTCTGTGTAAAGTAAAATCAGCCATTTTCTTCTTAACACATTAAATAGATCACAAACGTATTTCCTTAAAACATGTAAAAGCCATTCAACCATTTAGGATTTAACTGTGGAGCTAGGCTTCACAAACTGTTTCAAATTTCTGTGTTCAGGATTTAATGGGTGAATCCGACATCATAGCTGCGTTACGTCACTGAGCCATCATTAGCATAACCCCTTAGCATGACTATCTGTTTTGTTTAATGACTTCTTTATGATAGTGGTTTAATACCAACAGACAAGGTTAGAGCCAAAATGTGATTGTTCATTTTTTTTAACCTAATGAAAGAAACACATCAGATCCATGTCCTTCCGTGTCTCCATCATTTTTCGACTGCATACTATCTTATCCCTTGACTAGCTCCAGCACGTAGCTCGACTGCCGAACAGCTGGACTCACAAGACCAGGCAGTTTCCCACGCTTCTCATCCCAATGATGAACCGCTCTTCATTTATGTTGGGCTGTAAAACCTCAAACCTGTTGACTCCATGGCCAGCCAAAACACAACATAGTGGAGCTAGTGTGAGATGACCACAGACTGTATAATGTTTCTGAAACAGAGTTTTGAAGCAAACTGTTGGCAGGCACCATACTGGAAATCGTGTGGTGTAGGGCTCCCACCTGTTAATCAGCTGAGCTGTGCCTCTGATTGGGTGAACTTGTGATCTTAATATTTTCAAAACTGACGAGTTAGAAAAAATGTGCCCCTTTAACAGTTTGTGCTGTTACAGAAATCAGATATTGGTGATGCAGTGGAGTTGGAATGGAAAGGCATCTGGTGTATTTTGGCTGTTGGAACAGAAGATTGGGCTTTGCTGCAAAAACGGGAAATATCATTTGAATATTCAAATAATTCATTAAACCTCTCCTTTGCATTGCAAAATTCAGACATCTCATCATTTGCACACTTGGCACAAAGGTGACCAAAGAATTTCATTTTAGTCCTGACTCCTGGTTCTAGTCCAACAATTAAGGCTTAAATCCCAGCTAAGCTAATAAGAGAGGCAAAGAGAAATCCCCATAGCTCTGCATCTTGATGTTGACAACGTCTGTAGACAGTAGCTGACCATGACTCACTTCATTCAGGGGCCCCAGCAAAAACAATTTGCATCAATTACAATCCTGTCAACACTGCTCTGATCCCCTAAATTGTACCACTTATGAGAGCCATGCAGTCTCTCACTCAGGATATGCTCTGGCTCCATCATCAGGTTTGTCAGAGCTATCAGATGACCACTAATGGGCCCTCCACAGTGGGAGGAACTTGGAGTGCATGCAGTATGACTGACTATTTAAAATAAAGCAGAAGCAGCTTCTTTTATATTTTGGGCCAGCCTGTTCAGCTGTCTGGTATGGGATTTGAGGAGTCTTGATTACTGCTGAGCTCCTTCTTGAGTGGACTTAAAGGGTCTTAATTAAGTGTGTTAATGAGGCAGCAGAGTGAAATTCTTTGCGAGAGCACAGACTGTAGATCAACATTAGTTTCTACTGAGGAGCCGAGCAAATACAAGCAAAGACGGCTGGGTCCAAGCCAAGTATGATGAAAAGAGGTGGTGGTGGCAGGAGCTCTGTCAAAACTGAGCAGGCTGACACATAAGACCCAGAGCATGACTTCAGATTAACAGATTCAGTACATAAATGATAACACTCATCAAACTACTATTCAAATCTGGTCAGGATTTACATAAATGTAAACATAAATGTAGTCTTGGTACAAGATGTTTTCATATCAACTTATGACAAGAATCACGTATTAGAAGAATGCAACCTAGATTTCAAAGACCAATTCCAAGAAGTTCATTAGCTCAAGAAGATGTCACGCTGAGAATAAAGCAAGCATAGCTGACATTATTTGGCTTCTCTTTCTGCTTATACTGCTTGTTATTTTATCGCTTTGCAGGATTTGTATTCATTTGTGTGACATTGTTTCAAGACTCCAATGTGGAATCTGTTCCATTTTCCCAAAATAGCCTCATGAATAAGAGAAACAGCTCAAAGGTAGGCAGGGTGCACAGACTTCATGAAAAGCTCTCTCTCTCTTTTTCTCTGGTGAGACAGAAAGACAGGCAGGCTGCCTATTGTCTTCTTTTTAGTGGAGTGACAACACCCTCAACAGAAGGTGATATGAAGCATTAACATATAACCAATTTCTTTTACGGATGACTCCTGCAGCTGCTTTTTAAAAAAGGCAGTCCGCATTTATCATCAGAGAAAGAACAAACTAGCTTTGAAAGGAGCCACTGCAACTAAGACAAGATCCTAAAAAAATTGAGTCCACTCTTTACTGAGCTGAAGAGTTGGTTTGTGCATCCTCTTCTGCTGAAAACTGTGATATCCTTTTGGCCTTATGTGGTCTTTAAACTGACCTCCTGAACTGGAGTCACAGTCTAGGTTACATCCTTATCAGCTGATGTAAAGACGCATGGTGAGTGTTCTGAGGTCAAAACCTGTAGAATGTGACACTAGCTTAGTACTGAACTTTGATACCACTCTGTGATACTCTGTATTTTTCCCCTCTTAACAGTTTTTTTTTTACATCTATGTCTGCAAATTGTCCATTCGTATGTTTCTTTTACTCACATTAGTCTGTCTGTACACGGTATTCTTGCCAACACCAGCATGAGTAACATGTTCTGTCCTTTTAAAATCTAACAAATAATATATTTTGTTTAAAAAAAGTGTCTTAATATGTTCTTCCAGGTTTAAGTATAACCTAGACAAATTTTTATTCAAATGTTATGGGTACAAAACCACATTTTACATCTATGTTAATTAGTTCTATGACAGGAAATGTTTCGGCCTCCAGTGTACCATCCAACCACATCATCAGGAAAACTCTTGGCTGTTGACCTTACTGTGAAACTACTGCTATTTCAACCATTCAATAAAGAGATTACCTCATCAATGAGGCTGAGAGGAAGAGTGTGTAATACAGTGAATGATGACTCACTGTCTATCCATGGTGATATACAGGCACACCATGTGTTGTGTAATATGGTGCTGGGTACAATGAACACGCCTTGTCACTACAATGGAGCCTCAAAGCCATTGTTTTTGATGATACTAAGGAGCCTGTGAAGCAGAACCTGAATTTCTTATACATCTGATGGAATTTAAAAACAACATTCTACTAACAATCTGTCTGTAAGCACAGAAAAAGGTCATTTTAAACCAAAGTTAAGTGTACTTACTGCTGAACTGCAAAGCTCTATGCAGGACAGGAAGACAATGAATAATAGATTGTGTCCTCAGGTCTCTTACCACATGGTTGCAAGCTACTGAGTAAACATGGCACATAAAATTGTAGTCTGTGTAGAAAGTACAAATATATGTACAGTGATGCCTACAGTACTATGGTTAGCCATCAGCAGTAGGAAGAATAAGATATGAATAAGATTAACTTTTGGTAATGAGTTGATAAAGCTTGTTATGATTAATAACTTACTTCAAGCCTCTGAGCTCACATTACAGTCACATGTTGAATCTTGCATTAGAGAGTACCTGTTAACCTGACTTAGCTTCATTTGAAAGCTGGTGCTAATCCTATAGATCAACGTAGAGGTAAATACTCAATCAACTCAGGTTAAACCAATGTGACTTCACAGAGGAAACCCGGGGACCTATTTTCCCCTTTTATGAATGATCTGAGAAACAACTTCCACGGCTCTTCACAAACCTTCGCCACATTAAGAGGCATCTGTTACTTACTGCAGAAGCCAGTGTTGGCTTACTCCTGTGACAGACGTGGACGGTGTGGTTAGCCGAACTAGCCGGTTACAGAGCTGTCCGTACTCGCCTGCTGATAGCTTGTGTTAGTAAAACCCTCTTACAGCGTGAGATCTCTAAGAGTATTTAACGTTGAGAAACGTTAGCCGGGGGCAGTAGAAAGAAAAGCCGAGATAAGGGCGAGCCAACAAAGGCACGCTGTTACTAGTCGCTTTTCGCCTCGTTATCACCCCAGCAACCGCGATACTGTCTCTGAGCCTCGCCTGCTTCAGTCGTATTCGGGTTTCAATCCCTTTCTTCCACGCTAGCTTACGCTAGCTTACCTAACACACCATTAGCTCTCGTTAGCTTGCTGTTGCTAACGTACCGACAATACATTGTCAGTGGGAGATTTCACGAGTGGTCTGAAAAAAAGCGACAAAATCTTACTGTGTGATGGTAGACAGGAAAATCCTTATTTATCAAGTCATTCAATAGAGGCAGACGAGATACAGGCGGGTAACAGAGTCCTGCCGTGAGATACACAGAAGCGACGCCGTGAAGAAAAGATTTGTAGTACACGCCCTTGACGACGAGGATTGGAGTCCACGTTTCTGCTCGTAACCGTTTCTCTGTCGTTGATTGGACAGCTGTGTTCAGCGAACTCATCGAACTAGAAACTGATTGGCTCTCGTCTCTTCATGTCGTCGTTGGTGTCTGTCTTCTTGATAGGTACGTTTCATTTGTTGTCTAACGCCGCGGGAAACAGACAGAGCCCTGACATAAAGCTCATACATATTCGATTGTGACCTGAACAATAGAGCTCCATATGAAGGAGGTAAACCCCGTCACTCCCTTGTTTTTGTGCGGGCAAGCATCAAATTGAATGTTTAAATATTTCATTTCAATGTTGTTCAGACAACTAGTTCACACAGTCTTCTACACTCAGTTAGGATGAGCTTATAATACCATTTGTTAAAAAAATGAATGATGGCAATTTAATTATCCTTTTTAGATAAGCATAGTTGTCACTGGTTTAAAGCCGAAATTATGTTTGATATAACTTCAATCGTGAGCCAAGTGGGATAACTATAACTTGTAAATGTCTACCCAAAAGTTTGAAAAGAGGCATATTTGGGTATATTTTATATTTCATTACCAAAGACAAACAAAAAGAACCATCAAATTCTCTATATCATAAATTATAAATCACAGATTTGGAGCTTTACTTCTTTTTAAGTAGATCATATCAAATGAAGTTAAATCAAAGTAATTGGAAGAAAAAGGATATTATATTCTTTGTTTCATTCATTTCTCAGAAAAAAAAACCACAACTGTAAATAACACATGGAAAGGTTGTCTGAAAAATAGTTTGAAAAAGAAAAAAAAAAACTACCTCACATAATATACATCCACAGTAGATTTGCACATAACTTGATAAGAAAATGCACTTACAGGCAAACTCATTGCATGACTCATTGTTACTTGAGGCAGTTTCTCATTTTTTGACTTATCGCAGTGTGTACTGTACACCTAAAATGTGGTGGTGAGTCATCAAGGTATCTGACTTTTTATGAAACCAAGAAAATAAATGATTCATTTTATTTCAAGTAACAGCATTTGACTTCTTTTCAGAACTCTCCATGTAATCTACGACATAGAGACATTATTACAAACAGAGACTTGAAAACAGATCATTGAAAAAAAGAGTGATGATAAAATTTCAATTTAAACCTCAGAAGCTGAAGTCTTTTATCATTATTCCTTGCATTTGTCATAAATCACACTGAATAATGATAGTTAAAGGCTGAATGAAATCCAACCTTGAAATTCCACTGTTCACAACAGCTATGATTAATTGAACATGTTCTAATTTTTCTCCTACTTTAATTGAGTTATCAGTTTAGAGGAGGGCTGGTGTAGCCAACCTCTGCTTCCTTGATGGCGAATGTTCTGTCAAGGACCTCACTAATAGAGCCACAGCTAAGAGAGAAAAAAGACATTCTTTAGACTGCTGTGTGACAGTTATTATGATTCCAACAATGTGTAATCCCTTCTCTTTCTCTCATGTGTCATATATTTTATACTTGGGGGCATAATTAAACTAGTAGCAGCAAAATAGAAAAATATAAAGCAAAACTGCCAATTAATTTTTCAACAAAAAGAAAATATGCTTTACGCAGTGGTTAATAAAAGTCAATAAATTGTCCTTCTTGCTTTTGAGGGTAATATTATCCTCTAACTAAGATGCGTTCATTTCTGATATCATCTTGCTGTCCTCTATCCTACTCACGTGTTTTGGAGCTGTATCCTGTTGTGGTTGGGGGTGGCGAGTCTGAGTCCACAGAGGCCGTGTCGTCATCCTGGGAGCAGCCGGCCTGGATGGCCCGCAGGTAGCTGTGGCTGCGTGACCGGAAGCACGTAGGCGCAGGCAGATCCAGAGCTTCCACCGCCTGCGATTCCCCCTCACAGTACGGTACTGCGTGCCCAAAGCCCTGCCCGCATACCTGAAAGAACGTGTGCATACTCACACGCTGAGGGCAGAGGGAAGACTGTAAAAACGTGCACACACTTACATCGCACCTCAAATAGTAGGACTCGAATCTTTATTTGACCCTTTAAGCCCTGGCCTCTTTATTGGGGTCTCTGACATACCCAAATTGAAAAGAGTGCATCTCTGCATCCATGAGGTCTGTTTGAATAATTCTGGTGTAGTAATAAAGGGTGCACTTGTGAAATTTGTTCAGAGGTGTCAGTATTGGTATTTATGTCATTGGCTCAGAGTAATAACTGAAGTATTACTCCAATGAACAAAGTTCAGATAGAGTAGGACTCAACAGGGTTTGTATCTGAGTTTCTTCTGTTTAATCTGATGCTCAATATGACAATATTGGTGACATCAATATTTATACGTGATAAGTGCTTCATTTTATACCTTTTGTTGTGGAGCTACCTCAAAGTCCCCCAATTGGGGAGTTCAAAGGGTTAAGTGAAAAATACTAAAGTAGAACACTAACAATATTAACTTCAGGTGAACTGAGTAAAGTATTAAATTAATTTATAACCATTATTTCTTTAAATAGTGATTATTACACTTGCTGAGTTTAGTTTTCAACACTATTTATAAAATAGGGAACTTTGGGGTTCGGGCCTTCTTTATGGGATAAATGGTTTCATGACTCATTGGCTTCACTGGCTTCAGCTAGCCATTTCTTAAGAAATAAATCTTGTTCTGTTCTTTTATCCATGTTTACATTGTTAAGTTTGAAAAGTTTTCTGCATATTTTTTTGTATTATATCGGGCATACAATCATTACTTTCTTTACTTTCATGAGAGTAGTTGCAAGTTTAAGAGGTTTAAAACTCAAATTGTACAACATTGATGTATCATCTGCGGTAAATTGTTGAGAGATAAATTCATACTTTCATACTTCTTTGCAGCATGAACCTGTGTTGACCTAGTATGATGGAAATATGTAATGACACTCAGCGCTCTCTTTAATATTTGAGCAAGCTTCACTGAAAGAAGGAGAGTCAACCACAAGAACTATTAGTGTGTTTGACATTTAAACACCTTGAAATCAGCTGTTCTACTTTATTTGTCACAGTTTTTCGTAATCTGATGGAGTTGATGTTTGCAGTAAAAGAAACTGAATCTCTCCATCATCCTCTTAGAAATATAAAAGCCCTCACGTGTTAGACTGATGCTTCTTCATTAGAGGATGTTTGCGTTAGTCTTGTGTGATTTTGCATCCCAGAACAATCCCGCCGATAAAGATTTACAACAAGCTCCCTCAGGTTTACACTGAGCTATACGTCTCTCTCTGCAAACATGTTCAGATGTCTCTTTTATTCCCAGCTGGCTTATCTACGAACCATCCCAGAGGACATTACGTACACTTTCATATCCCCTCATAGTAACTTCAAACCTCATGAGCCTGCAGTGTGTGGAATAATTAAGCTCATTCCCTGGCTGATTCTGCTCTGATCACATTTTTCTTATTTTTGTGCTGCTGGAATCAGTCCAAAATAATCTGATGAGTTTCCTCTTAAGAGACCCATAAAACGACATGGAATTTTAAATTACACATACAACAGATGTGTAAAAAGTTGTTGCATGTGAAATGTCAGTTGATTGGGACTCTTGTAAATCAAAACAGAGAAAGAGGCATTTAAAGCCCAGCAATAACTATGTTTTAATTACAGTAATGCAACTGGTGAAATATACACATACCTGAGTGCTTGAGCCTCTGCCCAGCGTGCTGGCACAGTGGCTGAAGTCATTGTTCCTGTGGCGCGGTGGGGCCTCCAGCGGGCTCACCAGGCAGTCCAAGTTATCGAGGCTGCGGTTAGTCGACAGCTCTTTCAGGGACGGCAGGGAGCTGTTGGTGTGAACACAATAATCAGCCTCTCAGAAGTCAGAGAGCAGAGGAAGTAAGGGATGTGTTGAACTAATGAATCAAGGAGTAACATTTAATTAGACTTTAAAATATTCCCTCGGGTGTTTTTGAAATTAAATATGGCTGAGATGTGTCGAAAGGGGTATGTGGGGATACTTTCTGAAATACCAGCACAGAGGAAACAATAACAGTAAAACTGCTGAGTTTGCTTTCATACACCGATGCAGGTATTTGTTGAAAAGTTTCCTCTGCTCTGGGAAGTCTCTTTGCACCTGGTGTGAGTGAAAAAAGTGTGCACTAAGCAACAGGGTGTGGTGGGGTGATTTTAATGGGAAATTTGCATGTTATGGAATCAGGGCTTTAAGGAAGCAGGTGAGGGTAGTAACACGCCACTCAGGCAGGGAAATGGAGCAAAGGGGTATAGGGGGAATAGTACTGGAAGGGTAGGGCAAAAATAGGTGGTTGGTTGCGGCAGTGGGGGTGGAGGGGGGTGGGGGCAGGGGTGGAGGGGCCACACTGCCTGCCTGAGGATGACACTGACCTCAGATGCTGCATTGAGCATGCACTCTGTAGTGGAGACCACAGATAATCCTCCCGCATGAGAGCGTAGCAACGAGGCCTGCATGTGTGGATGTAGGGGTAAAAAACATGGCAAAATTTCATCCGCTACTGCTTTTATACTTGAAAAAAAAAATATTATTTATAATTTGAATGATTTCTTAATTTGTATCTCTAACTCCACGATGTGCCTTTTTCATAGTGCCACTGCAACTCCAGACCACTTTTTTTGTGACTAGATGCTGCCACCTGCTGACTACCTAAGGGGCCAGTAGGAAAAAAAAATCCTCCCACAGATTTAATAACAACTTCCCCTTCAGGGTCTGTTTCTGTTTCAATGAACGTAAAGTAAAAGAGCACAAACACCACTATGGCAAAACAATGAGCATGGTAATCAAGGTTATAGCTCCAGTGTCATGAAATTTATTCTCAGTTGGACTCACTTGCGAGGAGGAGGAGGAGGCTGCTGCTCACTCAGGGAGTGCTGGGTAGCTTTCAGGTAGCTGTGGCGGCGGGCGACAGACTTAGGGGAAGGTTTGGGGCTTCCCTCTGAGTCCTCGCTGTCTTGGACGTCTCCCATAGCTTTTACGTAGCTACCACTGCGCATCCTCCGACAGGGGATCTCTGTTCCTTTGGCCCGGCTGCGACCCAGAGTTCCTGTCCTTTCCCCTGGCACCTGAATTATGTTGCACGCATACTGATGTGAGACTGGTATATCACGGTAAGCTGACAGTTCAAGTGTAATTCTATGTATTTCATTGTTAATGAACAATTTTGTTCGCATATTTTGATAAATATTAACACCCTGGTTCTGCACAAGTGCTTTCATGGAACTTTAAAAGAAATGACTTTGAAGAAGTTGTGATTTATGGAAAAAAATATATAAATGTGGGTTTTTATAAGTAGGGTAAATAATAAAAAGTAACCCATGTGTGATAAAAATCGAATAAGATTAATCCAAACAAATTATAAGTTAAACTAAACTGTGTTCTGGTGCTTTAAAATGATCAATTAAATCAACAAATTTCAGAGAAATTATAAAAGAAAACATGCAAACTTACAAAAAACGATGATGAAGATGAATACTCACTGTCCTTCCTACCTGTAGAAACTGTTGTGTCAGATCTTGATGGCATGACTTTGATTTAAGCAGTGTCCTGTTGACCGTAGCAGAGCCC
Source organism: Labroides dimidiatus (assembly GCA_030710495.1). Lineage (NCBI taxonomy): Eukaryota > Metazoa > Chordata > Actinopteri > Labriformes > Labridae > Labroides > Labroides dimidiatus. The sequence continues at coordinate 11,345,177 of CM061151.1, read as the reverse complement.
TTCTGCAACACCTGCCTGGCCTGGCTGAGGGTGAGAGTGGACCAGGAGCCCCTCTTCACCAGTGAGTCATCTTTGCTTCCTCTGCTTCTTCCCTCCTCTTCCTTACATCCTACCTGCGTCACTGGGCACGCCGCCAGAAACTTGAGGTCACTGCTGCTTTTTGAGGTCTTAAGAGAGTGTGCAGAAATGGTGTGGTAGCCCTGTGGGATGTGTCTGGCCTGGCTGTCTGACACCGCTCTGCCCAGAGTCATCATGCTCAGCGGGTTGCGGTAGCCAACAGCGATAGTGCTAGCTTTGGTGGTGTCAGTGTCCAGGGCGTCGTCTGAGCCCCAGAGGCCAAGTGCATTTGGCCTGGGTCTCTGCTTTGGCCCTTCAGTTTTAGCCCTATCTTTACTCTTACTCCTCCGTGTTGGTCTGCCTCCATCCTCACCTCCTCCTGTGATTGCTCCTGCAGTACGCCCATTTAAGCTGCCTTTGATTGCAGAGTTTTCCAGAGACTGGGACTTTGCAAAAAGCTTCTGAACAGAGTGCATCAGGTGGCGAATGCGTCCCGGGCTCTCACTGCGTTGTTTTGACATACGTCCCCTGTGAAACTGCAGTGTGCTGAAGCCGTCTCGCTGCAGGGGAAGATGCCTCTCCAGCTGGTCCAGAATGTTGGTGGGTAGCCGGTTCATCTTGGCAGCTGCTGCAGAGGAGATGGTGGCTGATCCGCTGGTGATCATAGGCGCTCCGGTGAGGCCTAAACCTAAACCCATACCCATAGACAAGGAGGTGGAGAGTGCACTCGCTCTGTTGCCCTGCCCTACTCCACCTCCACCTGCCATGCATGCCTGGGAGCAGTCTGCTTGCTCAGCCTGGGAGGTGAAGTGTAGACGAGGGAAGGTGCTGCTGTTGGAGATCTGGCTGAAAGGCAGCAGGCAGTCTGGGGTCAGGGAGGTGGGGCTGGTGGGAGGGCACTGGTGGAGATGGGGGTCCAGGGTGCCATAGTGGTTGATGGTTGGACTCAGCAGAAAGGAGCTGTGAGGGTCAGAGGTTAAAGGACAGAGAGGCTTCTGGGTGCAGCCTGGTGGTTCACATGAGTCTGACAAGTGACGGCTGCGATTTGCTCCTAACCCTTTCATGGCGGCTGAGAGGTCGACCTTAGAACATGTCTCCGATCATAACGGGTCTACTGACCTGAAGGGCTCATCCTGCAATGAGAAGACACAGAAATGACCAACTAAGGGTGGGATTACGTCTCTGAAGTAATGTGAGTGGGCAAATTAATATTAAACATTTTTAAATGTAACTCTTTTGGGCATGTTCCTGCTTCCTTTCTCTGATTTACCACCATTTTTATTCAAGTTTTGTCACTTATTCTCTCTATAATAGTGTTTGCCCCTTTATAGAGACTGTACTTAACAGTGCATAACAGTAAAACAGCTATTTGATGAAAACAAGACTCAGAGGGGGAAGTTCTCCACATCACTACTTAAAGTTAATGAAACATCAGAGTTAAAGCCCATTAAGGAGAGTTTCTCTCAGTATGTCCTTGAGTTTCCAGATCAGTAAGTGTGCTAAAAAAGACTTAATCGGCTGTCTCTGCTGCATCATAACACAGCCTGTAAAGTGGAGAACAGAGACATTATCCTTCACTGTAAACTCACACGATTCCTAACACAGAAGACCACCAGGTGGCACAGCAGCAGCAAGAAGGAGAACACTCATCTGAGAATTGTATTTGTGTTTCAATTGTGGGTGAAGTGTTTGTAACATTAAAACAATACAGCATGATTAGCAAAGGAATAACTATGTCGTTGTTGAATGTTTTGATTTTCAAACGCAGAACAATACCAACGCTCGCAAGCTCTCTCTATCATTCTGGCTCTTAACAGATAAGAACAGCTGAGCAATGGGAGCAAATAAAAAAAAAAAATCTACCAAGACAAAGAGACCAAATCACATATTATTCTAACTGGAAATGACAGACTTTTCACTTGACTGCATGAACAGCTTCAGTACAGTAGGAAACAAGACAAGCTGAGCCCAGGCTCAGGCTCCACAGTAATGTATGGCCTGCAGTCACTCTGCTGACAATGCATAGGAGAGCGATTTTGTGACTCATACATGTAAATGAGCTTTATATTTAAGAAGCACTATTTATTTCAGAGAGATGAGGCCTCGTTTCCTCACAAATCTTATTTGGTACTTCGCCATCCTCTTGAATCCACTTAAACTGGGAACAATAAGTCTTCCTTAATGCTCAGGGAGAAAGGAAGAATTCTGGGGTGACAGAAAATATTTCAGCAGCATTTATATGACTACAGGGATGTATTGTATGTGGTAAATTTTCACCTAACCGTGCCATTATTATCAAAGAGCTCTTTATGTTTATGTTATTTCATAGGAAACGCTCTACTTCAGTGAGCTTTCGAACACATCACTGCAGACCTGACACAGAGCTGCGTCTTTGATGTATGGCTAATCGTCATTCTCACTGCTCTCCTGGGATAAAGCTGAATCTAAGCGGTATCTCTGTCAAAATAGGTCTTACAGTTTCTGATGCATTTCTGTTAAAGAGCCAAACATGGTAATCAAAGATAAAGAAACGCATGCACCATGCAGAGGAAATAAAGGAGCAGAGATGATTTAAGGGTTGTCTTTTTGTATCACGTGCCAGCTCCTTCTCAAAGCTCACTATGAGCAGACAGTAATATCGCATCAAGGTTATGAGAACTCATATTTCACACAGCGCAAACCCATGCTGCATTAAATTCACTCTAACAGATGCTGTGTGTATCACAGTGGAGTGAGTCACTGATCAGTCAATGGTAAGAGCCCTCTCCCACAGCAGGCATGAAATCCTGCCTGGGAGCTGAATGTGGAGCGTTAACTCAACACATTTTGATTCCACTGTGTTGGCTTGCCACTTCATACGTCTTTCTGACCTCCCGTACACACTGTACAGTGTGAGAGCAGCCACTTATCTGAGTCAGTGTTCCTGGACAGGCACAGCGGTGTGCTGACAAATATACCAGCGTTCTTCTTCTTCTTTTTTTTTTACAACCATGCAGCCTGTTGTAATTCATCCACCCGAGCTGACTGTAGCCCCACGTGTTTATGTCCTGTAGGCGCCACTGCTGACAAACTGACACACACCTACACACTGACACACCAACACATGCTGACACACGTTAACGTGCTAACTGCCCAACCCACACGTCCACCATTATTAACAAAACCCTGTCAAGTGCTGAGCATCACAGGGGCAAGAAGAGAAAGAAATAATGTTCACAGATCATAAAATTTCGGCCACAGGTCCACTGCACCTGTGTGTGTGTTTACAAGGTGAATAGATCCTTAGACTACAAGCCAGGAAGCTATAACCAGCTCACAGGGATCTCTCACATTCACAATAATAATGTTACATCTCTTTCACCAGCAGCTACACATGCATGCTTTCAAAAAGCACTCACATCATCATCCCAATAATACATGATGTAAAACGTTACCCTGGTCAGGTTGTGTAACATAGAGCCATCCTATGATAGTTTGTTTATCCTGTTCCTGTTAAGGTCATTCTGAGGCAGAAAACTCGCCATACAAGCATTTGGCTGATTGGTATATGAAGGTGAAGGTGGCAGCGCTCAATCACCATTAAAGATAATGAAAAAAGGTTTAACTAAGGTAACCTTGTTGTGGCTGAGTGTCTCTGCAGTGAGCTTTGATCTGGCTTGCTGTGAGTCAAAAAGCCCTTCAACGCCTCATCGTGCATGATCAGCATCAGATCACAGACTAAAATGAAAGAAATATTATGCATGTGGATGTGAAAATAAAAGATAGAAAACAGTTAATTAATTGTCATTAGCAGTCTTTGTAAATTTAATAAACTGAATAAGATATTTTGGATTGAGAGTGGATATTGTTTAAAATAGACAAAGGTAATCATTGTGATTACCTGGTTGTGTTAAATGCTTGATTCTGATAGGTCAAAACATCAGTGATTTATCATCAACAGCACCAGCGACACCAGAGATGACCTGATCATACGTCTGATCAAATGAGACATCTCTGCCTGTTGACAATGTGGGAAAATCTGTCATTTCTGTCAGCACTCGAAATTTGTAAACACGGGTTAAAATGTTAACATTAATGTCATAAAATAATGACAGTTTTTGGGCACAGATGTAAGAGCAGCCTGAGGAACTATTGGGCCCAAACCATCTCAGGGAAAAGTGGAATCTGTCCCACAAACAAGACTCCTTTATATATCAAAGTCCAGCTCACCCAGTTAAGATTCGAATTCGCATAGACACCCAATCATCATATATAACCTGTATCAATGAATTCTGGCCTTTTGTTCAACAGTTCAGATTTTATTTCAGTGTTCTTTATGTTTTACTATTCACTGAGTAGAACCAGATCCTCCCTATGTTAAATCACATAAAAATAATGTCTTCCAAAAAGCTAGAGCAGATAAATAAAGCGCTCCCTGTTCTCTTCACCAAAGTGCAACACAAGTCTTCAGAACATAACATGATAGTTGATCCACCAGGGCCTTCAAAAAACCTTGTGATGTCTCACGCTTTAACATATGTAACAAGGAAAAACTTCTTTCATCACAGAGAGTCACTGCAGGCTAAAAAGAGAGAGATGGATTACAAGCTGCTCTTGTGTTTGAAATCCCACTCATGAAAGAAAACAAATTTGGATCATGGATCCATCAATAGTGATGATATTTTTAATCCATTCACTTTGTTGGTTATTCAGTCATAGATGTTAGCCTGTTACCCAAATGTTCAATCGCTTAATAACACCAAATTTTAAACACGCTAAAAATGAAAATAAAATGAAGGTACATCACCAGACTTTTCGACCACATGGAGGCAGCAGAAAATACAAATTTAAAATGGAAATAGAAATAGAAATTTTACACTCATATAAAATCATTTTTCTTGCTACCACATCAAAAGGTCAATCAAATTTCTCATTCCTTTTAACTCTATTTTGGGTCTCCACCAACTACTGATAAGCTAGTTGCTAATTTTATGAGGCTGTTATTTAGTGCTTGATGGTGATGTATAATAGATTTATATTCGATTGCTGTACTGGAAACAGCTTTCTGTTATGATTATGGACCCAAAGATCAAAACAATGAGCTGAAAGAATAAGAATCAAAAGGCCGGCAGGTGATTTTCTTCATATTTTTTCATCCAACAAAGTCTGACTTGGTTGCACCTTCATTTCCATTCATTAAGTTTGTGTCTTTTACAAGCCTCAGTAACGATGTAGTTCATCACACTGTTTTGAATTTGTTCCTTATGAACGCACTCTTACACTCTCTTTTTATTATTCAATGAAATAATGTTTCTTGAAATAAAAGTGCTTTATATATTGAAAAAAAGGATGATCACTCCTTTTTCTGTCTGATGTAACTCTATCTACTTGCTCATTACTCCTTTAAAATAAGTGTTTCATGTCTTCAAACTGAAATTTTAATCATTTAAGGGCATTTTAATGCTTGAATTACCAACTCATTTATTCAGTGAAGTAGCACTTTTTATGGTCTGTGTGCCTGTGTGAGATCTGGGACTTCTGAGTGTGCTCCTACACAGTGTTGCTGCCACACGTTATGATGTAGGAAAGCAAGACCCAGATGACAAACAATAAACAAGCACAAATGTTGACTGCAGACACGGCTCTGCAAGTGGAATAATTGTCATTATTTGAAAAAACTGAGAGTTTCCAAGTAGTTTTTAGTCAAATAACACAGAGCCTGCTGAAGTGTGTGTATTCTGTATGATTTTCTAATGTTGAAAATATCAACAAAATTGGATTATTAACCCATGAATAATCATACACAGATGGTAAACGAGACATAACTGCAGGCAATATCAGTGTGAGGAAATATGAATAGTAAGTGTGATATACATTCAAACACAGAGACGTTCATTGTGCTCATGAAAGTTATATTTAAAAAATCAATAGCCTTTGTTATTTGCATGATGATGTTTCAGAGGCATGAATGCTGATGATCACTGACTCAAGTCTGATTGCATTGCAGTGTACCATTAATTATACACTATCCTGCAATACAAGTTACTGTAACATGAAGTTACCATATGTCAAAGTGATTCAGTGCATTATTTAGTCTTAGTTTTAGTCTAATTTTAGTTTTTTTTTTATCTTTGCAGTTTCAGTCTTCTTTTAGTCAATTTACCTTTTAGCTTTACTTTTGGTCAAAATGTTTTCTTCTTAAATTCGATCATGTAGAAGTTCAGAGATTGACATTAAAGTTTCACAAAATATTTAAATCTGCAATCTCTCTTAACATTTTTGCTTGTGTAATATCTTGGTGTTATAATTACGCATAGACACTTCTCTCAATGTAAAGCTGCCTTGCTGTCCCTGCTGTTCCACTTCACTACGGAAAGGTAATTAAACAGATAAAGGTGGTGTTATAGAGGGAGGTTCCTTACTCCTAAGTCAAGTAAAAAGAAAATACTCTTTATGTGGACATTGTTTCGCTCTATTTTTCATCTCTATCCAAAAAAAGTTCTATGAGTTTGTGTTTCACTTTTAAGATGGACTATATCTGCAGTGACAGGCGCACGCTGGACAGCCAATCTGAGAAATTGTGTCAAAAAGATTGCCTAATGCCTGTTAGAGGAATGCATTGCTTGTAATTTGACAGATTAGAAACACTGTGGGGGAAATATCGTGGTTGTTAAATGTCAAACAGGCCACAGACATTTTTGTCTTGACATTGTCTTGTTTACCAAAACAAAACCCTTATTTGGTTTTTATCAACAGTAAATCATTTTAGTTCTGACTAAATTGTTCTTCTAATTGTTCTGACTTTGTCATTGAAAAAATGATGGTCATAATGTTTTGTTATACAAAGTTAACACTGGAAGGGAATGAACAAATAGACAACTCATTAGAGCACTGCCTAAACAAGCCACATTTATGCAATTGCTAGTTAAAAGTACATTGTTTTGTTCCCTGGTGTGTGTCTTGGGCTAGTGTTAGCTATAGTCTGCATGCAACTGCTAGCTAGCAGCCAGTGTAAGACAGGGTTTCTGTAGTTGTACTATACATATGGTTTAAGTTATTTTTCATTGTTAATATTCTGCTCCTTTTTGGCGGATTTCCTCAACAATTCTTTGTTCACAATTTTATTTAAAGAAAGGCTTGAAAATATAAATAAAAGATAATCAATACATAAATTGTTTAAAATCTAACCAATTAAAAAGCAACCTTAAATGTAAATGCACTTTGACAAAACAATCATCCTCTTAAGCCCTGTGAAATTGCTCTACCTCTGTCCAGTCCCCCCATGATAGACCCAATGGGAGGTGATGTCACACAGCCCCTGTGCCGCGGACATACAACCCCTGTTAGATCTACATGAGGTCTGCTAACAAGCTGAACCAGGGGATGCAGTGCCATGTCCCACAGAGCCACTGCTTAGGCCTGTAATAAATGTCTCCTGTAGCTGAGCACTTCCCCTGCAGCCTGGGGTGAGGATCAGAGGGAGGGGGAGGGACGCTAAAGAAGGAGAGAGAATATCGATCCGGGTCTCGCTCCTTGTTCTAAGGGTGAATATACAGCTGCTGGGTATTGGCTTTTGCAGTCTCCTTCAATAATCACCTTCTTTCTCATTTCTTCTCGTCCTCATCCACTCTGTCAGACACACTTACATTACACTACAGTCTACAGTGTTTAATGATTGTATACATTAGCTTAGGACTTTTTTAAGTCCTCAGATCTGTTTTAATCCCATCTTCTATGACACAGTTTTACCAATGAAACATATATACTTATTTGAAATCAAACCATTCAACTGTTTCATAATCAGTGAAAATGTTCCTCAGAGCTACAACAAGTACAACGTCCAAGTTTACAATATTAACACTTTGGATGAGCCAACGCTATCCGTTATCCCCGCTGTCTGGTGAGAAGCTACTAATAGCTTGTTTCTGTTACAAAGTTATGTCATCAGGGCTTCCTGTGGATATCCCAAGTGTTGTTCTTCACTGTTGAAAATGTTGTTTTTTTCCTTAGGAAAGTAAAAATTCTAGACTCATTTTTTTGTAGATGAATGAGCTAACTAAGGCACAATGCAGTCCTTACATGTCTTGGGAGCCTGAGCATAATTATTTTGTTGTCAGGATTACTTTACAACCTGTTTTATTTTTACTATCCGTTTTTTATGCAAATTTTACCAGACACTGCCTGCAAACAACTTTATTTTTCTTTTCTACATTAAAATACTGAGTTGCAGCTTTTTAAGAAGTAGATCATTGTATCAGTAGCTGTTTAGGAGAGTTGCATTCTAAGCCAGTGCCAGGAGGCTGCATTACAGCTATGACACAAGAGATGACGGTCGTTTTGTGTTTAAATTGATGAATTAGTAATAGTAGTGCTGATAGCTCAACAGTGTTTGGTGATTTAGTTGATTAAATGAGCACATCTCTCATTGAATCTTTTTCTTTGGTCCTGGTAAATTGTGTAAAGTCCATCAAATTCAAGTGTGAAAATGACACTGCCTGTAAAGCAGGGGTGTCAAACTCAAATACAAAGTGGGCCAAAATTTTAAATTGAACAAAGCCGCGGGCCAAGGTTGAACAAATGAACCTTTTTAATATGGAACCAAACAAGTTTTGATTTATCAAAGAATACTGAACAAGCAAGGCTTATATAACTTTAAAGTGCAGGCGTGCAAAATCGAGTTGCTATTACTACAACTACTTCTACTACTACTACTACTACTACTACTACTACTACTACTACTACTACTACTACTACTACTACTACTAATAATAATAATAATAATAATAATAATAAAAAACACATCAATGGCATATTAAATAAAATTTAAATAAAAATTGAATGCCTCCTTTCTGTTTGCAGCCTTCTAAGGTAAATGTCAAAATTAGCTTCTTAACAGGCTAATAAATTTGAAAATAAATACTGTCGTATAACACTGGCGGGCCAGCTCTAATATTAATTTGAAATTGCCTCGCGGGCCAAATATAATTACACTGTGGGCCAAATTTGGCCCGCGGGCCAGAGTTTGACACCTATGCTGTAAAGGGATGGAGTTCCTCATGTTTTTCTGGCTTTGTGCTAAGGTAAGATAAGCTAAGCTAAAGCATGTGGCTCTTGGCTCTGACGTTGTAATGAACAGACAAGAGGAAGTGGTATCACTCTTATAACTAAACTCTTTTCGTTGAAACAAAACTCCCATCAGAAACTTTTATTAAGTGTTGATTCTGGTGCCAATCCCTGCCAGGACGGCCAGCTGACAACATGGATCGCACTTTATGTGTGATTATATCCTGAAATAACATTTCATGAGGGTGCTTCTGTGAGATCTTATGTCTTTTAAAACTGTAACAACAGGCACTCAGTGTGTGGTCAAGTGTAGTGGTTTCCAAAAGACGGAGTCAAGATGTCACAAAACCCTGATGGGGGGCACAAAATGCCTTTGCAAACAGAAAATGTTTGATCTGTTTTGCACATTTTTCTGTTGCAAGAAGACCCCCGAGATGACGAAGCCGGGATTTTTTTTTAATTTTTTATCTTTTATTACAAAGCCAGGAGGACGATGGTGTCAGTGGTGTCAGATCCATTTAGGAAACAATGCAATATGTGCACATAGGTAAACAAATTTTTCACTTTTTTTTGTTATTTGTGTTTTTGGATTTGACAATTTGTATTTTCCCACAGCAGGGAGCACCAATATTTTGGGGGTAGTTGGCTGTAAAGTTTGGAGAACCCCTGGTCTAGTGGTCTTATGGAGTTGTAAAGTGTGTGTGATTCAAGTATTGTCGAGTTAAAAATCAGTCTGAAGTGTCTTTATGTGTATGGTCTTCCACAAATCGTTCAGTGTGTGGCCGGCCTCAAGTACTGAGTATTAAATAAGCTGGAAGCTAAGACACTGGAGACGTAATAGAGTGAGTTTGACAGTGTAGCTGTTCATTTCCAACAAGCCACTGATTCAAAAAGCTTTCAAACAGCCAGCAAGCTGTTTCACTTAGACGTTTTTCTCTGCAGTAGGGATCTAAAGGCCGTGTGTTGGTCGATAACATTGAGGAAACAGGCAGAGGTTGTTACAATGGAAAGAAGAAAGAATCAACAACTGTTTGACTTTTATGATTCACACTTTTATATCTACAGTCCATGTTTGAGGCTGATGGCATATTCGACACGAAGAACAGATTGTTAATAATGGGAGCCTCTCAGGTCTTTTCAGCACACTGTACTTAGTCTGTTAAGTCTATGGGAAAGCCAGATTGTCAAGCAGATGGGGGACTTTACTTTACAGCACAAGCTTGAACAGCTGACAGCTTTTGCACCTCTCTCATGTATTGACTGTAGGTAGACGCTTTCCAAAACACCTGCTCATCTCATTCAGAAACTGGCTTGTCAGGAAACTGAGGGAACTTTGTTAACGGCATGCACGCATGCCTTCCAAAAACTGAAAGCATCTCCCTCTCACATTGTTAAACACGGGAGGGGGGGTTGCTGCTCTCAAAATGTGAAGCCTGCTGAAATATTCAGAGGTAGGAGCATTTGGCGTTCATAGGATTCTCATCAGTGCTTTGCCCATTAAAGCATCCCGGTGCAGCGCTCTCCCTTGTTCACTAGTGCACGCACTGAAGTGTAATTAGAAGGGGAGGATGCATATTTCCCCAGGGCAATTTACCATCCTCACTGTATTACTGCTGGTTTCTCTCTGCATGTGTTTATCCGGTAACATCTTGTGTTAGTGCAGCCTGACCATGGGGATCCAGTTCAGTGACTTTGCAGGATAAATGGATGTCACCGTACTGAAAAGAAGCGTAAACATTAATGAGTTTAATTTTTTAAAAATAGAACAAGGCTGTAATCGTAATGTTGCCTTTTTGGGTTAGCCATGCTATACAGAATGAATGTAGGGCTGAGTAAATCATTGCCATCACTTTCTCATAAAAATAACAGACTGCAGCAAGAAACTAATTATAAGTTGGAAAGGAAACGTCATTGTTCTGAATGTGTGCATCGCTGTATGGGTCTCTGCTGCAGCAGAAGCTGTGGGCAAGTGATGAGAGCTGTGAACTTCCCTCCTGACAAAATGACTATGACACTGTATTGGTCTCAGGCGAAACAAGACATAAAGCATCCAAATAAGCTGCGTGCTACACATTAACCTCCACAGTCATGTGCAGTTTTGTCATGCAGACTGAGCGCACACACAGCCCAGTGTCGACATTGTTAAAGCAGGTTTTCCATACAGCACTGTCCCTGGGCCCTGGGGAATTATTGCATGCTATTGGTTAGTCGCTGCCAGGGTGAATCCTCCACCAGTGCTCGTTTAAAATGCTGTCAGAGCTTTAATAGTCCCGCGGGCTGAGGCTTAAAGAGGAAACGCTTCAGTCTACTCTGGAAACAGAAAAGGCAAAAGAGACAATACTGCACCATAGGAAGTGGCACAGTTTCTTTGTTGGAGCTTTGTTTGAGTTTTGAACTAATCTGCTGTCTGGCACAACTGTATCTTTGCATTGCTAACCCATTTTCAAACTATTGGGGTTAATTCTTTGCAGGCTGGATTAAATCTATCCTTCTGGGGGTCAGCTAGCATTCAAAGAGATAAACCACACACAGCTTACAGTAAGAGTGGACATGGACTGTCTCCAATATTTAACAGGACATAAACCTTAGATCATTAAATCATGTGCATGTACAGCTTGCATTTGCTCACTTCTTGCATTTTCTCTATTTTTTTCAATCACCATGATTAAATTAATTCTTGATCAGGATGAATGTGATACCACTTTAAATTAGTAGAAGTTTGTTTTAAAAATATGTTCTGAAATTTGACCAATTGCATAATTTAAAAAAAAATAGACAACAGCATATTGCTTTGCACTCACATTACCATAAACCACAACAGCTCCAGCTGCATCATATGCTATCCCGAGGTGTCATATTAAGTGGATTTCTCAGAGATAGTCCCACATAAATCCTATGGGAGGCAAGATCAGGCCAGCCGTGCAGCAGCTGTCCCCGGCTGCCTCAAATTGGCCCTGGCACTAAAATACAAAAATGAAGTTAATATGCTGTTTTTCTTTCTGTAAATGTGAGCGGATCAGAGCATGCAAAAGTATTAGGATTTAGGATTGAGTGTGTACTGCACATGACCAGGCAAAGCAGAAGAGCAGCAGCCATGGTTGGACGGAGGCTATAGAGCAAAAGGCTGCAGGAGGAGGAGAGAATATCAGTCCATTAAGAGGCACACTTAAACACAGAAGGGGCCGTAGTGAGGATTACACCAAGGTCATATTAAGTATGCACAATTTTTTTTCTTAAAAAGTGCTGCAAAGTGGTCTAATTAGGATGAGCATCAAAGCTTGTTAAGCCAGCGACAAAAGAAACAGGATCAGGAGAAGCCAGAGGATCACATTATATTAGTCCCAAGAAAACAGCAGTGTTTGTCTTAACATGACAAAACCACAACACATGGCTCTCTCTGAGCCCTTCATTTCAGAAAAACCAGAGCAAAGTACATTGTGATCTCCTTTTAACACACGAACCATAGAAAAATATGTTAATAAGTCTTTCTGCCTTATTGTGATACCCTAACTCTGACCACCCACCTCTAACTGAATACCATCCAGCTACCTAATGATTCCTCCGCCTCTCTCCCACTGCAAGATAATAGGACTCCAACCCCAGCCTATGCAGCTCTTCAAAATTGTAAAGCTAGGTAGAAACAATAAATTATCTGTTGGCAGGGTTACCGGAAGAAAATGGTTTTTCTCTCTGCAAATACATCATACTGTCCATTTGCACACAGAGTATGTTTAGTGAGATAATGATATCCTATTCCAAAGGTCACTCAGTCTTCCTGTATGTGTCATTTATGGTGACCTGAGCAGTCTGGATGGAAATGAACACTTTGGGGCAATTAAGTGAAATTTTACCCTCAGGTTACTACTGAGGAGAAAGTCTTTCTTTAGGTAATGAAGCGTTGGTTAGATGTACTAAGTGGTGCATATCTTATCAGGGGGTGAATTTCAAGAAAGTGCTATATTAAGTTTAAGTGAAGGAGCACAAATACAATTGTGGATGCATTGTGTCTAAAATATTTGATTTTTCTTATTCTAAACGTATATGCGATACTCGGTGCGACCTGGGTTCAAGTCACCCTCAGAGACGAACCCTGTCCTGTTTCTGGACAGAGGCTTAAAATTCAAAAATAAAATCAAAAAAAGGGAAATTTTACTAATAGACCTGCTAACACAGCTGTAAATTCTTCAAACAATGAATAAAGCAACTGTCAGTTAGCTGGTTCATTGAGAATGCACTGAGCTGACACCAAGCAAGAGGCATAGTGTCAGATTAAAACACTGTTTTTAACTGGATGTGAAATGGACTGAGCATTATACTGAAGTGTCGCAGTAAAATCTGTAATCAAAAGAGACCGTTTGCATACTAATAATTGTTGTCAAGTTGTTTTAATGCTTGAAACTGTTGCTGCAGGTATGTGTCAGACAAAGGGTTCAGCTGCACGCTGCCAGAACTGCCATCATTTATCCCCCATTCCTGCGTAAGCTAGGAGGAAGCAAGATGAGATTCAGAGAAAAAAAGAGTTACAGCAATAGACAAATCAAAAGTTCTCCACAGGAACTTAAAGCTTCCATCAGGGGCGACTTTTGCGCCCCCTGTTGACAAAGTGGTACTTCTTATATCTTTGGCATTCCTATCTAACACAAGATTAAACAGTTTTACATTTCAAAGATTCTTTGTTTTGCAGTCGAAGGAATCACTGAAAATGTTTCCTCAACATCAGATGCCTTCAAAAGATGCTGTAAACCAGAGTCAGTGCTTCTTGGGGATGAGACAGGCCCTGTCTTTGTCAGCTGTGACAACAGGCTGGTGATGCTGAAGGAGCCTTAGGGCGGTGGAGCTTCAGCAGCGGGAGCATTGGTCACAGGGCAGAGCAGCTCTGCCAGCTGGGCCGAGGCTGGGCAAGGTTGGAGGGCAGAGAGAGGCACAATAACTAATGCCATGGCTCTACACTTATCTCTCCTCATAGGCAGTGACACTGTGTCTTATCCCCTGGCGTAGAAGAAGAAGAAGTTGGAGGATGCAGAAAGAAAAAGAAACTTGTCATCTTGTTTATATTACTTTGGTGCTAGAATGGTTTTGGGGTAAGCAGGCTGGATTTTCTAGGATCTGTACTGTCTTTAGGTTACACAACGGAGGTGTCAAGACTAATTGAAATGATGTGTAGTCTTGTTCCAGCACAATATCACAATAGAGCAAAGTCCTTTGGATGTGCTTGATCGAATTCCACAGTAGCTCCAGCTATTGTTTTCTACACTTTCCATGACCTTAAAACCAGTTAGCGGGCGGTTTGTGAAGTGACAAAGCACCGGAAGTGTTCTAGAAATGAGTGTTTCCATCTTTGGGGAGTGCTGGAAGTACTGCTGTTTCTGCTCCTGCCATCTCAACGCTGACAAAGCTTATCAGTCAGCACTCTCCAGCTGGACTGTGATCCAATGTGCTCTTGACACCAAAGGACATGAAGCAGAGTAAATGTGGATCAAGGCAGCGACCAAGACGGGGTATGATGGGCAGTGTTTAGCCAATGTAGTGTCAGACTAATTTATCCTTGACTATGCTGTCATCTTGCTGCTGAGATGAGTGACTAAGCCTGAGCAGAGGGTAAAAAGAAAATAGAAAAAGTTTCTCAGGGTTTAGAGGCTGTAGTTCAAGCGCCTTACAGCTGGTAAAGTCAGGATACAAAGATGACATTAAAACTTCTTCCTCCTTTCCAAACATTACATATAGAAAGACATATTCAGGAAAAGGCAAAGGAAAGAACTCAGGGTGCCAATGTTTTACCTTCTGTATTGCAGATTTTCATTAATGGACACACTGCATTGATAGAGGAGAAAATGAGCCTGTCAGTGTGATCCTGTGTCACACACCAGATTGACTCATCCTCATTCTCACTTTCATACTGTATCCTTTCACAGCTCATGATGTGCTTGCCAACACACTCAGGTAATAGTACAGTAGAGCATCTACATATTTAACTCCCCCAGTGATGAAAGGCAGAGCTGTTTCATTATAGAAGAAAAAGACTTTTATAGTCACGGCCTTAGGAATAAAAGGGAATAGAATGGAAAAAAGGCATAAAATAATGATTCTGGTTTCATTTTTCTTCCACATGTAGTCAGGCATCTTGAATCCAAAGCCAACAATAAAAGGTACTGCAAGCATTTTCTCTCATTGTAATGGCATGGGGTAATAGTAGTGCTAAGATTATGGAATTAATTTACAGCTTAGTAAAGATAATATGTACTTTATTGGAAATTTGCCCTTGGAAAAAGAGTTAAAACATGCGTTTGCTTCATACAAAGAGAGTCAAAATATAACGTGACACTATACTACAAAAAGGAAAAATATACTCATATTATAGGGGAATACTGTTCTGTTTCTAAAAGAAAAAAAGCATTTCAGTTAATTTTACATTCTTTGACTCATAGCCCAAAGGCGCAAAATAATTCCATCTAACAAATTCTCCAGTCAAGCAGTAAGTTCAGAGATGATGCCACTAGGCAACGGCAGATTTCAGTCTGGCAGAAATCATTAAAAATGTAGCTGAAGACAGTACAACAACCACCAAAGATTGGTTCAACACCTGAGATTGACTAATAGTTGGATTAGTGAAGCCTAGAGTAAGCATGAAGAGCAAGAGCTACAGTTACACAGAGCTAGCTTAAATGAAATTAGCCTGGTATTAGCTGTTTCTGCTCTTTACAAACCAAAGCTACATCTGTTGCTGTTTAGACACTAGATAGAATAGAATAGAATAGAATAGAATAGAATAGAATAGAATAGAATAGAATAGAATGAATTTACAGAGACAAGGTCAAAAAGACTAAGAATGAATCTAAGATAGCTGCCAAAATTAACACTGGTTGTCAGGGTGACAGTCAGGCTAACATAGGATCGTGTTCTACGTGTACTGTTTTTATGAGCTGAATTAACACAAGAGCTTTGTTCGGCTACTATTAACTATAGTTTCTTTTTTTCTTGGCAAAAAATATGAATATCATTACATTTCTATTGTGGAGATTATGTTAAGCTTATTTACAGGGATAGCATATGCTGTAAGAAGCTCATTAACTTCACTTGAACTTATAGAAATGACAGAAGCTGAAGGGGAAACAGACCGCAGCAGAGGACAAGTTCCCCCTGCTTCATCTGCAGCCAGATGGCCCAGAGCAACTCCTTTTAAAAGAAAAGCAAAGTGAAGTGAGTGTCCCCCTGCGGGACTGTTAAACACTGCAGGACAGAGCCGGGTTGAACGGGGCTCGTCTCCTGGGTTCTCTTGTCTCCCTGAGCTGGCTGGGTACAGATATAGAGCGATGTGCTGTGGATAGGTGTGTGGGCCACAGGAACACAGTAATTACTAAAGGCAATCACAGGATTAAATTACTGTTATCAGTGAAACATTTATAACAAGCACAGACATCTGCACGAGCTGACGTCACTAAGTAATAGAAGAAGTTTCATTTGATCTCTGTTGAACATGACTGAATATCAATCTGTGTGACTTTAATTAGTCAGTGTAAAGGTAGTGATGTCTTTTTCAGTTCACATTTTTCCCACAGATGGTGAAGATTCATTTCATGATGAAAAATAATCCCAAGGTTTCCAGATGATTTAAGTGTTTGGCATGAAATTTTTGTTATGTAACAATTTTTTAGTGTGTCCTTTCGTATTTTTAAGGTGCAACTAATGCAAATATAATTCCAGTTGTTAACAGCTATTTGTTTTCATTTTTCTAAAGAGATGATAACATATTCTATTTTTTTCCCACATTTATTTGATGCTCAACAAGCACATAAGGCCACTCTGTTTGCAAAAAGACACAGCTGTGTGTCATTCCGTTTTTTTTTTTTTTGGAAAGCAACCAAGAGAAATTCATCAAGATCACATTTTACTTTCAAAAAGACAGGGAAGCTTTTTTTTTTTTTTAGTTGGTATAACCCAGAAAGGTTCCAGTCTTACAGATTAAATAAATTTGTTTTTAAAAGATTTATGTAAGCTTTTAAAAACAACTTATAAGCTTAAATAAATCTAATGTTTCGAGAGCAGTCCGGCTCTTTCTTAGACAGGATGAATAGCATATTTTATTTGGGATATACAAATCTCCTGCTATTCAGTAGAAATTACAGAGACAATTCAGTAATATTTCAGAGGAAGAAAAAATAGATTTTTAAATAAATTGATACAATTTGTTCCCGTATCACTACACTTAATCTTTTTACATCACTGGTTATAGAAAAGACAAATTATAGTAGCTGAAAATGTTGAGGCAGTCATTGCTACAAATACTAACCTATAATATTCAGAGAGAGGATAGTGAAAATCATACAAATGTAGTTATAACTGCAATGTTCCCCATTCATTAAACTCTAAACTGTGCTTAATTTCTTTCTCTATGACTGTAAGACTGACACTCATCATCATTGTGTGAGAACAGAATGGAGTCTTCTCACAAGTGTATTACTGATTCCCACATTATCACCACCACCAACGCCTATGGGATTGTGTGGTCGAGTCACAATACTCGTGACAACAATGACAAACGCCCGGCTTGCTTTGGCTCCGAGCATCAAATCATCACTAAGCTATTCCACCAACAAAGCTCGGCCTTGACAATGGCATTCTGCTTCACTCTGAACAAAAATACTTTTCAGAAGCTTTCAAATATGCAGAATGTTTTATTTAGCAAAGAATGCCTCTAAAAACTCTCCAAATGTGCATCCAAGGCTCCTTGGAGACTTCAGTTTTTATAGAAGTTATCCATCTGTGGCTACAACAGTTTGCCTAGTGGGTGATTCATGTTGATGCATACAGCTATCAAAATTCAACCAAGATCTCTGAGTGGGTAAAAACCCTTTATTTCTATGGTAATGTCCTCTGGAATCATAAATTACAAAAGTACTCACAGCAGCTGTTTCATATGACTGTGTGTGTATGTGAAAGGTAATGAATCCATAGGATAGCTTCAACCAATTCTGTTCCTCTTCTTGGATCTACAAGCTCAGTCTCAGACATTTAAACTAAAATAATGAGCTGAAGGATACCAAAATGCTTGGGGGTTTATTGGTTTGAGCGACTTGCATTTCACTTCACACAGTTATTTCATCTTAATGGAAACATTGATCAGTAAAGCAGCTTCATTAACACTGGCTTGCCCCACAAACCAAGAAACCAGGGAGTCTGTAGAGCATATTTAACGGAGAACACTCTCTAGCACTGTTATGAGCTTACAGTGCTGTACAGGTTCAAACGGTCTCTCAAAAAACACACATATTTTTAGTTTTCTACAATAAGGAATTGTTGCAGCGGAGGCTGAGATAGTGCAAATGAGAGCTGAACCTGTGACTGATGAACACAGAGCGGGCTGCATTTCTCAGAGTCCCCTCTGCGGGAAGGACACTCATTTAGCAGATTGATGGGGCGCTTTATTGCCTGCCACCTCTCTTCCTACTTTCCCACCGTTCCCTCATCTCCTCCCTCTCTTTTATACCCATTTCCCTCTTTATCTCCTCCTCCCTCTCTGTCTCCAGCTCTCTCTCTCTCTCTAACTATGTAACACACAAACATGCTGTACATTCACGCACACTTCTCTTGCTCTCTGTACTTTTCTATCCACACACACACACACACGTACAATTTTGTGGCTTGATTGCTTGGCAGACTTTTCCCTCACCTGCTCAACACCTCCTCTTTTACCTTAGTGGTGTGTTGAAACAAGCAGAACAGGACACAAACAAACACACACACGTAAATTTTAATCAGCCATTGCACAAAGGGTTTTAATTAAGACAGAAACAAACAATGGTTTTCATTGTCGATTTACCTGTCGATCCTTTTTCCGAATTAAAGGACACCATGAGAAGTTTCTGAACACGAGCTGTATGTTTTTCAATGCACGACACACATCCTGCCAGTGGTTTCAATACATACACACTGAAAGGTAAAGAAATCTGCAGAAATACAGACACCCAATGTTCATGTTCTGGATGCACACCAGCATGTAAGTACACCAGCTGGACGATAACATTAAACTGTAAAATAGTCCCATCCCATCCTACATGAGCATAAGTAATCCTGAGGGTCAGAACAACAGCTGGCTCAATTTAAACAAAAAGGGAAAAGGGAAAAAAAACATTCTTGAGCAAACAAATATTTTCATGAAGTGTTGAAAATGCAGTGAGGTGCAAATTTAGTTTGAAGTTCAATATGCACAAATACATGTATAATTTTTAGGGTTGTTTTGTTTCTATTAAACCACTTCTGCAGAAGCAAAAAGATCTTCAGAGCAATTGCACTTGACAAATCAAATCAGTGATCAGCTGCAAAACAACGTTGCCTCATGCATTAATAAAAGCCAACCCCTCTGGCCCTTGGGTGATAGACACACCTGATCCACACGCACACACACACATGCACACTGAAGCCTTATCTAACCAACTGAAAGTGCTAGTCACTCTCATATGATAACTTATTCATGTGTGGGATCATGTAAGAAGCAGACCATAAATTACAGGTGACGTATGGATTTTATCCCCGGGAGAAAAAGTGACGTGCGAACGAACACACAGCAGCAACGACACGCCACTCAATGCCACCGAGCTCATTGCCCGTTGCTGACCTGAAGGAGACCAAGGGCAGTAAATGATGAGTGTGTTTCTGACCCTGAGGAAACTCACTATAATACAGCATCCATACACTATCTGTCCCCCCTCCCCTCCTCTCTCTCTGTCTGTATCTGCAGCTGAATACGACACTGTCTGACTCACCAGCTGCTCACACAGAGAACAACGCGATTGTGTTCACAACGTCTGGCTAAGACAATGCAGGTTTTGTTTCCTTTTTTGTTTAGTCTGTTTGATGTCTGAAGAGGCATGAAGTACCCCGAGCCCCCTTTCTCAAACCTCTGTGATTAAATGAATCACCTGACACAAAGCTAGTTCTGAATTAAAGCTCCTTCTCTGCCTGTGAGTCTTGCCAGAATTGTGCATCGATGGATGCTGTTCCCACAGAGGGACCATTAATAGTGCGGTGATCATCATCGATTTCCCCCAGGTAATCATCATTTGTCACATTTTAGACATCCGAGGGTTTAATGCGGCATCACAAATGGCTTTCTGATTAATAGGAACAATGCTCCGAGGAGGCAGCAACACACAGGCTGCCCTCATAAGATCTGTGGCGCCACAGCTCTGTGAGGACTGCCCTGCTTTGTCGCTTCCACACAAATTCAAATCTACAGCTAATGTGAGGAACAACAGCACTGTGGCCTAGAGCAGGGGTGCTAATTCAGGCTGAACAGCAGAGCAGAAGAACAAGACACATTGGGGCTAATAATTCTTAGCGTTCAGAATGCACAGACCAGAATGTGTGCTTATATACAAGCCTGTCAGAAACAAACAAGTAGTACAACTCTTCTCTGAGGCTCTTCCTGCTTCACTAATTTTTGGAATATGTATTAGTCAAAGGACATGTAAGTACCAGTACACAGAACCACATTGCATTTATGGGCTACTTAAACATCCAGGAATCAGACAGGCAAGCAGCTCTGTAAGAGTGCAACTGCGCACAAACGCTACTGTCAGTATGCTCAAAATGATGTTTCACTCAATGTTTGAGATAACATCTGATTCAAGGAGTCATTTGATATGCGTATTTGTAGGAGACTGAAAAATTAGATGAATCTCAAGAAAGGACATCAGAATGTTTACAGAGTATAAAGTCTAGACACCATTCTTACAGGTTTTAACAGAGGACGTCACATAAACTCTAACCTTCCTTCGTTGGCTCCCTGGTCGTTTTTGAATAGATTTCAAAATCTTAGTGATAACTTTTAAAGCACACATGGGGCTGGCTCCAAGAAACATAACTGAGTGGTTGACCCAATATGAGCCAGCCGGCAGACTTGGATCCTCAGGTGGAAACCTCCTGGTTGTTCCAAAGTGGAGACTGAAAACAAAAGCAGACATCAGGGCCCCTCAACTTTGGAACAACCTGCCTTAGGATATACAGCCCGCAGTTTCATCTTTTAAACACCTCTTAAAACACACTTTTAGCAACATGCTTTTCTTCTTATTGCATTTTTACCCCAATTCTTGTTTTTTAATATTATTTTAACTGCTTTATTTTCTTGTTTTTATGTTGTTAATTCTCTTTTTATACTGATTGTTCTATATCTATTATTACTATTATTATTTATTTACTTTTTCTATTTTATTTGAAATATTTTACTAACTTAACATGATCATTGCTACTTTAAATTTTGGCTTTACTATTATTATTATTTTGTCTTCCTTTATTTATTTATCTTTTTTTTTTGCTGGTTTTATCTTTTCAACCGTTTCTGTTTTCTTCTTTTCTTTACTTGTTCTTACCTCTGGTCCTTGTAGTACCAGTCTATGTCGTTGGGTTCTTGGGTTTTTATGTATTTGCTGTGCATTTTACCCCTAACTGCTCACTTTTTATAATATTTTTTTTCCAAGGACTTCTGTTGTCAAGCACTTTGTGAACTGTTTTAAAAGCTCTATATGAATATAGTTATCACTATTATTTTTAACATTACTCATGGAGGGCTCATGACATCTGAAAGACATAACAATTAAACTTGATTATAAGTAGCATGGATAAAACTCTGAGACATATCTTAGTCTGTAAATACAATTAAGAATGATGATAGTGTGGTGTTATATTGAAGAGCTGTGTATTTACGTTAAAGGGACTGTGAGGACTTTCTAAGTGATCTTGAAAAGTCTCACTTCTAGATATATGCCTGATCATACAATTAAAATGAGATTATCAGCGCCAATATAGGTTATTTATAAATCCTACTTCTTAGCTTCCCAATCGGGTCGGACAGGACAGGATTGATTTACAGCCATTGAAGTCGCGATGACAACACCACACTGGCTGATGAAGATTAGTAGTGAGAAGAGAGATCTGTGTTTTTCTCTGCTGAAAACTATTTCAGAGATTACTTTTGTAGTGATGGTGGACACTGGAGCTGGACTGTCAGACAGAAATAGGACAGACTAAAGGCTAAAACATGAGCTAAAGGCTAAAAAATGGGCTAAACTCCGTCAGTAAAATGAAGAGTGAGGTTACGTTAGCTCTGCTTGGTAGATGAGCAGCATACAAGGATTCACTAATGTTACATGTTAGTCTATGGATACGTCTCACACCACTGGGCTGTGAGTAGCACTAAAATAGCCGGCTACTTAACTACGGTCAAACTGACAAAGTTCGCTTGTTACGTTTCAAACAACAGCACTGCGTAACTGTTGATAAATACTTTACCTCATTGTGTTTTATCCGGTAAAAAGTTGTCTTGAACAAAGAAAAGTAGTGATAAAAAGAAGATCGGATCTCTGTTCATTTCCAAAACAAACACCCCCTGTTAAGAGTGATGTCATCTCGAAAGTGCGTGCGATTCTGGCCAAAAGGTGTCGCTGCTATCCAGTTCAAACAGATAGTCCTCACAGCGCCGTCAAGCTCAATGAATACTGAAGAAAACAGCATGTTTGTGAAATAACACTTGAACTTAATCTCACGCCACTCAGAATAAATCATTCCAGTAGCCACAAGCTTTGTGCTGTTCAGCTGATAAAGTCATGTAAAATGCTTGGAGATGCTTTTCTCCTTAGCAGCACCAAAGGTCAGGACCCTGGACAGCTCCATCAAGCCTAACCCCTCTGCCCATCAACTCAAAGAGAACCTTCTGTCAGTGTGGTGGAAGGAGATTTAAGCATTCAATAAGTACAGCTCTCTAAACCTCCATGGAACCAGGACCTTTAGCTTAAACACAGCTACAGATCACACATTATCTCCAGCTGTATCTTATTTAGTCCCCCTCGGTTTAAGGGTCAGAGGTCAAACTGTTCTGTCTCTTCATCACACTTGGAATGACACTAAGATCTGGAGATAGCTGCTTTTACTTTAATCTCCCTGGGATGACTTCACTGTGAATGACAGCCCACATATATGCCTTTACTATTAAATATACAAAGTGCAACCAGTGTGCAGATAGAAGACTTTACACAGGAAGCAGTCAGTGCTTCATATCTTTAACAGTTTATTTTGTAAATATACACCAATGGATGTGTTTTTAATGACTCTTTTAGATTGGAAAATAGTTCATCCCTGTGATTTCATGCCATGGCTAAGGGAAATGTCTGCCATCGGTGCTAGGATTTACCGTTTTCGAGACATCCACACCTTCAATATTAACCTTAATATTTAAGAAATTCCACTCAGAAATGCGGAAACTCCCCTGAAGCAGCACTGATGAATTATTCATTCAAGCATTGGAAAGCCAAACAACAACAAAAACATATCTTTCAAGGGAAGAAATCAACATCAGCATGCCTTTTAAAAAAAAAATAAAAAAAAAAATAAGTTCCCCAGTACAACAGAGACTGTTTTGCCTTAAAAGTAATGTCTACTGATCTCAGAAACTAGTATAACTGGTACACTAAAAAGATAAAACGACCAACTGTGCCGACTTACACAAAACCACTTATTTTACCATACAGTTAAGTGTATTGTAGTAAAGCCTGGATTAGTAAAGTCTAAAAACTAAAAATCAAGTGCAGAAAACAAATTTGAATGATGAATCTACTATTTGGTCCAGCTAAGCTGTTTACATGCATTTTAACAGTCTCATCTCAGGCTGACTAAGCTCATAGTTTGATTTCTTAGGCTGCATGTAAACACATTGACTGAATGATTACCACTGCACCATGGTTCCCATTTATTACAAAGTAATTTCATTAAAATACAGTGATCAGTCTACTTTAAGCTATTTTCATTTAGTTGAACACAATAACTAGAAGTTAATAGAGGAAGTCACCAAGTAAAGCCTTCCCCATTCATCCATCCATTCATTCATTCATTTATTTATTTATTTATATAAAATGAGGTGTAGCCAAGACTAAAACTTTACACTTTTTTGGGGTCTTATAACAAAGACAGGTAGGACAATGGAAAAGAAATAAAGCTCGGGGGAGAGAATGGGGAATTTAACCTGGGCCGCCTATTTTGAGGAATATGGCGCACACATATGGTGCAAGATTTAACCACTCAGTCAACTTGGCATCCAAATAGTTTTAGTTATTTAATGGTACAAAACCAAATTGCAAATGACAGGTGCAGAACTTTAAAGCTATTGTGCATAAACTAAGAATATTGAACACAATCATGTCCCACTTGGGGGACCTGAACAAACTTCTGCCATTGTGTCTATGAATAGACCTTCAAGGTCTCCACCAACCCTTCATGTCTTTTTACGACAACATTTTCTCTGGTAGCTGGCTGAATCAATGAGTTTTCAGGCAGGAGAGAAACAGAAAAGGGAACATAAAGCCAGCAGAGAAGACAGAGCCAGGCAGGAGAGAAACAGAAAAGATGTGTGTGTGTGTGTGTGAAAGATTTAGAGGTGGAGATTGAAAATTCATAAAGGAAAAAAAAAGGCTTAGCTCCAACCCCAAAACATTTGGCTATTCTACTGACAGCCAGGACTTTCAGTTGATTTCAAGGAGAGAAAAAAGCTTTCACCAAAACTCTTCTGAATGCATTACAAAAAGGAAGTAAGCATAGTTGAATAAGAGTGGCTCAGGAGGCATGAGAGCATCTCTTGTGGCTGTAACATGAAACAAGTCCATATGAAGTCCAGCCAGAGGACCAAAGCTGTGCCTGCTCTGTGAGTTTGATTCCTTTTAATTAATTTCTGAGACATCCAAGAAATTAACCATAAAGGAAGCTCCTGTATAAGTTCACTCCAGCGTGTCTAACAGCATCTCAGTAGATAGTACTGATAAAACGTGGCTCCGATCCCTCCACTTGTTGTCATTCAGCCTCATTACATATTGGGTCATCTCACAGTCACACAAATAGAAGAAAAACATATGAAGACAAATAAAAAAATATCATAGGTTTGTTTCAGACCTAGCTCACCAGGCAATGAGAGTTCATGCCTTGCTCAGGGCCAACACTGGAATCTAGTGTAAATATGAGCACAAAATGCAAATGCAGTTCATTGAAAGTTAAGCAGTTCATGGTGAGGAGTAAAGAGGACATGTGACTGTGACCTGAGTCACTGAAGCAGCGACATGCTAAAATTATGCCTTGACGTTGCTCATTTGCTGTCACGGTTACCCTTATTTTGAGCATGGTTACGCTACTAAATCAAAGGAATCTGTACATGACAGCACACACAAGTGTGTTACTAAACAGTGATACAGTTTATTTATCCCTAAAGCTAAAGTGACATGATTTCATTCCAGAGCTGCTTTTCATCCCCGGTCCTCCCAGAAAAGCTGCCTAATTATAAACCCAGCAGTGGCGGTTTGTCAATAGGGGGCGCTGGGGCGCCGCCCCCTCCACAATTCATCAGAGAAAGTCTACTAAAACGCAACATAGTTTGTCAATAAATTATTAAAATAATAATAATAATAATAAAACTTCTATTTTTACTACACAGTTAAAGTATGTCAGCAAGACCTGTCCCCGTTCAATAAAGAGAGGTTTAAAATATATTACGTACGTTCTATAGTACTATACGTTGTGAATATAGAGGTTACGTTCAACGGGGCGCCGGCCAAATGGGTGTCTATGGGTTTTCTCTTACGTTCGCTTTTCCCGTGACCTGAGGCGTCTTTTTAATTGGCCGCCTCAACTTTTACTGCGGGGCGCAGAGAAGTGCGCCCTGCAGCGAATAAGCATTATTCTGGTGTTTATTTTCCTCATGTGACTGGACAACGAGCGCTGTCAATCATATCGACACGTCATCGCAGCAGATTTCTTCACGCACATCCTCCTCCTATTTTTTTTTTTATTTACCCCCAGTTTTTTAAATGGCAGCTTCACATGGATCCGCGGAAAACTCGGTTATTTCACTACAGAATAACCCGTTCTCAAGGTGTTCACTTGAAGAAAAGAAGACGGTAAAGGAGCTTGGACCTGACCAACCCGACATTAAAATACAGCAGCAAGCTAGCGATCGCGGCCGAGCGTACACCCGGGGCTTCTCGCGCTCTTGCTACAAGCGGAGCTGGTTGACGGGCTGCTCCGTAAGTAATGCGCTTTACTGCTTCCCATGTTTACTCTTTGAAACTGTTGGCACCGATAAGTTGTAGACAACGGCGGGAGTACGAGACCTGTTGAATTTCAGAGACTGTGTTAAATTTTGTGGAGCCTTTGAGATAGCTTTATTAGCCCATGATGAGAGGGAGACGTCCGACAATCCCGGTATTTTTCGTGGCTTGGTGGATTTTTGTTGCCTCTCTGGATGGGGTGTTGAAAGAGCACCTGGAGAACGCCACGGTGTTTAAGGGGACCTCAAAAACTGTTCAAAACGAGTTGTTGGACTGTATGCTCTCTGTTGTTAAGGAGCAAATCATTAAAGAAGTACAGAACAGCGATTTTTTTTTTATCAATCCAGGCTGATGAAACCATGGATATTGCCACTCAATCACAACTTGTGCTTGTACTGCGCTACATTGACCCAAAAAACAACCCGCAGGAAAGATTTTCTGAGTTCATCCCCCATGCAGTCAGCTACAGCTGAGACCATCTCCACATCACTGAAAGAGCATCTTGCTGCCATTCTTCCTGAAGATCAGAAAAGTAAGCTGATTTGTCTGTTCTTAGATGGTGACATAAATTACAGCTTTATTTTGTGGGGGCAGGTTAAGCTATGGCTGTTTGATTTCTATTTTTTTTTCAATAAATACTGAAGTTAACTAGTGATATTAAAATATATTTAACACTGTACTTGTGTGCCTCTCTCTGTAGATCAGTGACACCATATTTGGACACACCAGGGATCCATTCTCCTTCACCATCTTGTCAGTGCCACTTTGCTGCAGGGTGACAGTTTTACACTGTACCACACAAGATTTCCTGAAGATGCCCTCAGCAGCACCTTGAAGGCCTATCCAATGCTGAGTGGAAGCAAGCTGAAGACAGAGCTCAGCCTCATCTACAGCAAGGATGAGTTCAAGACCTGCTGTGGTGCTCTAGACCTTTTCCATTTGTTTATGGAAAATAAACTTGGAGAGGTATTTTCTGAGACTGTCACACTGCTCAAGATACTCATCACCACACCCATGACCACAGCAGAGGCTGAAAGGTGCTTGTCCACCTTGAAAAGAATTAAAATATTCCTCAGAAACACCATGAACCAGGACAGGTTTAATGCACTTGCCATGCTGTCGATGGAAAAGAGACTGGTGACAGATATAACAGACTTTAATCAGAGGGTCATTGAAAAATTTGCAGCACAGAAGGAAAGAAGGGCAAAATTTCTGTTTAACTAGTGCTTCTGAATTGTACTGAGCAACAATAATAAAGGTTTTATTGCGAATTTGATTTGTCTTAAGTATTTTTTTTTTAATTTTCACTCCCTCCAAATCTGCGCCCCCCTTAAAATTTTTATCACCAGCCGCCACTGAAACCCAGTATTTACCTCAGGTGACAAACTTACAACAAAGACCCTGCACGATGTCCTGGCTCGTCACGCAGCTCTCTCCAGTACAATGTCTTCTCACTTCTCCAGTTTCACATGAATTATTCATAACGGCAGAGATAAGGAATTATGTAAAAGAAGCGGCACATAAATCTCTGTGGTTAGGAATAGTTAATCAGAGCATCCCAGGGAGAGGTGATAACGTCAGTTGAGACCACTTCTCAAAGTTACTTTTCAGGCTTTGCAGCTCGCTGTGTGTGGTCCAGGTGTGGATGTGTGAACTGGATTTCCCAGGCTTTTTCTTAAATCGCTGGAACTTTAAATACCAGATTGTGTGGCAGCTTTTAAAAGACTGTAATGAAAGTTAAAATTTTCAAAAGCTGTTTAGGTAAAATATATTATACAACCACTCTGTACGACTTGACCAGACATTTGTCAGCCTCTCAGTCAAATTCAGTGCAAGAAAGTCAAATATAAAGACTAAAACTAATATTTCACAGCACTAATTGCTCAGTTTGCACTGTACGAGTGTGTTATAGAACTGTTCATGTGCACAAACTAATATCTATACGATATCCATTGAATTTAAGCTTCATGGTGTTGCAGTACACAGCACTGTTGTCTCAAAGCAAAATGGTTCCTGGTTCAAATCCCAGTCTGGGCAGATGCCTTTCTGTGAAGAGTTTGCATGTCTTCTCCATGCATGCATCAGCTCGTCTTCTCTACATGTTAGTCTGGGATGAGCCTGAGCTCCCCTCACAACCTCTAATGGGAAAACTGTATCGATAATGGATCAAAATCCATCTATCCTGTATAATGTTGTAGCATATCTTTTTGCATTGTATCTTTAGAAAAGTATCATTTTGTGTCACGTTATGTTGTGTTGTATCTTATTGTATCTTGTCATGTTGTATCATATTGTATCATATCATACCGTATAGCAGAGGTCAAATGGTGGACCGGAGTCCGGGTCCAGACCCAGATGCCAACCTGTATGGACATATCATCAATAGGGGGATTTTCAAATTTGACGGGACACTTCAATTTTCACTGGCGCAGCTTTTCTAGTGTTTATGGTATTTTTTTGAGCAAAGCTGGAAATGCACAGATCAATTCCATCCGTGTTAAGCCATCCAACGTGATGCTTCTCAGCCAATTAAGTCTCTGTATCCCAGGCTTTAAATACTGCCGCTCTGCATGCAGATAAAAGTTTAGGGAGAGAATAACAACACATTAGCATAGCCAACTTAGATATCTTAATAGCTGAAATGTGATTATCAATCAATACTGCAGAAAATTTGATTTGATCCTGTTGATTGACCCAAATTGTGCACAAGAACTGGTTAAACTTGCAACTTTGAACTTCTTTGGGGGAACGGTTTAACGTTAGCAATGATTGCTGATTAAAATAAATAACCAGTGAAGACTTACAGGTTACGAGGTGACAACAGTGAAAACAGATAAAAAGAAAAAAGAGACGTCGTAACAATGAGTATGATGTGAAGCATGGGTCAAACCTGCTGACTTTGATTTCTCTTACCATTTAACTGCCCGGCCCAAAAGGTGCAACTTCACCCAAGTATTAAATCTTGCTACCTGTGCAGCTTTGGTTCACACATAGCTGCACACCCACTTCTATCATCCCATCTGCTCAGGAAATATCTGTCTGCTGAAATAGGGTGGATTACGTTGACCCAGTGTGACACAGGTTACTGGAGCAAAGCAAGTGTCAAAATGTGACAAATCTTGCTGAGCCCCGGGTTCCCAAGTCACTTTTGTCCATTCCCACCTCCATACTAAAGAGGCACTCTGTCACAGGGAAGTGTGGCAGCTGAAGATGTGGCATTTTAACAAGAACATAGTGGGGTTTTTTGGGATCAAATAAAATACACTTTTTCATTAAGAAAATATTTATATTGCCTGTAATTTCATATCAATATATTCTCAGGAGGGAATTGATTCTGACGGTCGTCATATTGATCCAACAGTTTGTGAGACCTGGTGGGAACAGAGAATCTGGCAGCACCCAGGGCAGGCCAGAGAGATGAGACTCGTAGGGACAGAGAAGGGTGTGAACAGAAATCTGCTCTGACACTGTGGCTCTGTAATGTGTGAGGCCAGAGTGCACAGACCCGACATGTTGTAGGTAAAGACGGCTCCACATTAGGCTGGTGTTGATCACGGGGCTTAAGGCTTTGCCAGAACTATTTGTTATGATGAACCCTCTGGCAGGCAAAGGACATGTTTTTTTTAGGGCCCGAGCCCAAAAATCGGGTGAAGGCTTTATTGGAATCTTAGTGATTATTCTTCCATGTTTCTTCAGACTCTTTAATCCTAAATTGCGTGCCTTCCCCTTGAGAAAAACGTGAACAGAACTAGCCACAAAATTCAGCCCTGCGAGAAATTTTATGACTGCAGTGTTTTCATGTTGATACATGTTCCACAGTGCCCCCTGGCCACTGAAAAGTCAGCCAGGCCAACCGGTTTGAGCTACACTTCAAATTTTCAGTGTGCATAATTATCATGTCAAGACAAAAACAAACAAAAAAAGTCTCTTACGACCATGGTCAATTCCAAACAGGAAGTTTGGAAATTAGAGTTAAATGTCTGGTTTTGACCATTTAAAGGGTACGTATTTGATTGCATTATCCCACAGTTTTTTTTCGATCATCTTGAAAATGTTGATGTGTATACTAGACACATTGACGATTAAAAGTTATTACAGGAATTTTTACATCTCAATGGGCATGGCCAGGGGAGTTCGCCAAGGTTGACGCTTTTCTCAGCAAAATGAAAACTTTAACAGATTGTACAGTGTTGGATCTGGACCAAAATGCACACACATGTTCAGTGTCATAGCCTGAATGCATCCACATGCTTTTTCCACCTTAAAGTACAGCGCCTCCTATTGTCAACAGGAAGTCATATGTTTTACTCTGTGATTAAATAATCCTCCATTTTAAAAAAAAATTATTTCTATTCTGCTCTGTAATGTCTTTCAGGCCTTCATAAAGCATCACAGTCATCACAGCTTTCTTTAGACCTAATAGTAATAGTAATCTTGTAAAAAATATCTTTAATATGGGCCTAATCCTCTGTTGTAATTTTGAAAGGTATGTGACAGAACAAAGAGAAAAAAAAAGAAACTTTTAATCTGTCATCCACAGTAAGTAAAATACCCTGCTTGAACACCCTGCTTTTTAGACAAAGTCTTCAAAGAAGACAAATTCGGTTCAACTCTTGTGTTAATTTAGCACATGTAGGACTCCACTGTCAAGTGAGATACAACATGTAGGGGTGGAAACACCAGGTGACTTAAGATACGATATGTCAGCTTCCATTCCTCTGTTGCCTTCATTGAAACCTCCACTGCTGAGCATCACTGTTAGTTTGTGCACAATGAGTTCTTCTCCACCCATGGCAGGTGAATGAAGCTCTCTTTGCAGGTAAATGCATATTTCTTTTGCCTCATGAGAGCCAGAACTATTTTTTTTTCCATCTTCAGTTTTAGTTTTAAAAGGAGAAAGTCTTGAAAACTTCTCTTGTTAGTGATGTTTAGCAAGGATAATGCACAAGGTTCTCTCTCGAAGCCTTCTGCATGAGATCGTTGATTTTTGCAGCACCTTCTTCTTTTCATTGATATAAGAGGGTGCGGTCAACTGCTTTTTGGGTCGGTTATTTTCTGTTCATATTACCCTTGTTTATGTCACTAGAGCCACCACATGGAGTCATGAAGTAGTAACATTGTGGGTAAAATTGAACTATCTAAAAGAACTGTTTTTTTAAACATTGAAATATTGATATTTGGGACTTGGCTTGGCTTAGTGGTTGAGTTACATGCCCAAATAGTGAACAGGCCTGGTTCAGTTCAAGATGAAACCCCTTTCCTGCATGTCATTCCCTTACTCTTTTTACAAATTTCCAGTCCTAGCCATTACTCACAAAATTTAAAATTAAAAAATACAGATGTGGCTATGCCATTGGCATGTCGATTTAGGAGTGTGTGCTATAAACAGAGGCTTTAGTCCTCTTTGTTGGTTTGATTCCAAGCTATCCCTTCAATCCTGTCCCTTTTCAGCTGTTCCATCCAATAGAGGCAAAAACGCCAACATATAATTTTCATTCTACATCACATGGCTTTATCGCCAATTCAAAGCAACAAGAAACAGCTCACCAGTCTTCAGATGTAATGTATTACAGGTGCCTACAGAGCACCCAAGAAGGACCCAAGTTTAAAGTTTGTCTAGAAGATTGTTAACTTGTAACCTAGAGCAGTGTTTCTCGAATTATTTCAGAACAAGGACCATTTATCCTCCCAAAAATAAACCTCATGGACCACCAACTTAAATAGTGCCAGACAAGTTGGGATGGCAAACTGGCATTATTCTAGGCCAGTGTTTCTCAAATTGTGGTCTGCTGACCACTAGAGGCCAGCGCCTCCTATTGGTCCATGATGATAGTGAGTAAACTTTGTTTTTTAATAGAACATAAAAATAAGACAAGTTCACCAGGACTGGACTCACAAAAATTTCTTTGAACTTCCCTCCAGAGAAAACAGTCGAGCTAACGTTACTCCATTAATAAGCCTACAGGCAAAATCATCATGTATTGGTGGCTTAAGATGAGGACAGTTAAAAGAAAATCAAATGAGTAAGAGAAAACCTCCGACACTGGCCAGGAGAAGATGCAGCAGCAAGATGATTTAGCTGCAGTGAGCATTGTGGACACCGTGGAAGTTCAAGTTAGTGCTAGTACTATTAGCCAGTGCATGTATGATGCCAGTTTATATTACATCAGTTGGCTATCTGGGCTGTTGTTCCGGCACTATTTAGCTTGGTGGTCCATGAGGGTTTTTTTTGGGAGGATAAGTGGTTCTTGTTCTGAAATAATTTGAGAAACGCTGCTCTCGGCTACAAGCTAACAATCTTCTAGACAAACTTTAAACTTGGGTCTTTCTTAACTCAGATTTAAATTATTTACAGGATAAGGGTTTTTTTTATGTTCCCAAAATAATGATGGTCAGAAAGATTTTCTGATAAAAGCGCTGATTCAGAAGAGGTCAAATCCATCATAGTGCTCAGCCTCCAACCATTAAAGTTTCCCTCTGAGTGCCAACAGTCAGTATGAGTCATCACAGCTTTCTTTAGACCTGCTCAAAACGCAACAGGGCAGTGATTACGTGGACAAATATACGTAGCACACTGAGGCTACATGGCATCACTAAAGAGGCCACAGAGTCCTCTCGTCCCATCATCCCTCTCTGGATGATCTTTTTTGACACAGGATCCGTGTTGAGAGGTTAGGTAGGTGGGTGAGCTGTGTGTGCTCTCTGGATCACCTGCGTGCACCTCTGCGTGTCCGTCGCCTGTCTGTTCTGCTGGAGCCTGATGTGCTGCAAAGACATCTTTCTGGATAATTAAAGCTGTGAGTGCAGACTGACATGTCCTGCAGTGAGAGGGGAATGCTCACAGAAGCAGAAGTCCGCCTGTGCCCAACTTTGGCTGCTGCAATCTTGTACTGTTGACCCCATTTACTGAGACAGCCTCAATTTAATGTTATCTAATCTCAGTATGTGTAAGAAAATCGGAAAATGGTTCAAAAAATTAGAGATATTTCAGCCGTTAAACCTTTTGTAAAAAGTAAAGTTGTAGGCCAATGATAATGAGTATTTATTCTATTGTACAGTGAAGTAATTGCCATCATTACGTTAATTTTAAGATGAAAGGCACAGGCAAAACTTAGCCTTTAACCCCCAGGAGTTATATGGCTCCAACAACACAGCAGGTATAATTACTATTCTAATTGAGGGCAGGACTATCAATTAAGTTGTCCAACAGTGATATGTTTCAGTGAGGCTGTGGACTGCAGCGTGAATGCCTCCACTGTCTGTTTCCCCCTTTGTTTTATTATGCCACCGTGACAGCACAGAGCAGATGTACGAGTGCCACAGCTTCCAAACGTTCTACCTGAGAGCTGCAGCTCCCAATGCTCTCACAAGCGCTCTCTTATCTTCCCCGCTGCATAAATGCTTCCTCATGTTCTCCTCCTCTTTCATCTTATTGTCTTCCCTGCACCCTCCCCCTCGCACACAGCTTCACACAAAACAGGGGACAAAAAATGCTGACTGTGAAAGGGATGACGCAGTAAACATAGCGGCTCTGAATATCTAAATTAAATGCGGTCTTGTGTATATTTTGAATTATTCATAGCAGTAAACTGGGTGCAGCTGCTACTACAGAGTGAGAGAAAATCTCAGAGTAACAGTAACAGTCAGGTAGATTACTCCATTTAACTCACCACAGTGTTAAATCATACTTAATGAACTATAGTGCTCTAAAAACAGCCGGAGACATGGATTAAATTAGTTAAAAGTGCTTCCCAGCCTACAACACCACTCCATATTCAATGACTAAATCAGTTTCTGTGTACACCAAACACTATACACTCAACAGATTATAGCTCACTGAATGACCATCAGGCTTGAGCCAAATTGGGTTTAGAGACTGTGCAGTAACGTAGCAAATAAACAATAAGCATCATGAATAGAGACTCTGATTTAAATATACAGTAAGTGATAGGTTTTTTGTTACTTGACTAAATCAATATTTTAGTTAATAACATGATCCCTTAATTGAAAGTCTGACCATTAAAGTCAATAACCAGATATACAGTATGTGTGTGAAAGGACCCCCAGTACAAGTACCTGAAACCTGTGAGCATAATCGTCCTTTCCCCAGTTGTTTTGGTATATAGTGGAATGTAAGCCTAAATTTTTGTTTGTTTTTGTTTTGTATGTTTTAACACTGTCGCCAGCACAGAGTGTAGAAGGGATGAAAGTAAAATGAAAGCAAAATCACCATATTTTACAGCTTTTTGTTAATGTAACCCACTGAATATTTAACAGCTTGCAGTTTTCACGTGTAAGGTAAACTATCTCATATCTGATTGATCTGAACTTTCTGTCATGGTTCCCAGAGGATATACCTTGAACACAACATGAGGCTGTAAAATGTGGTTTCAGTCTGGAACAAAATAAATTTTAATGTATTGAAATAATGATTTTTTTAAAAGATATTGCTGCATTTTTAAGGATATTCCTGGTCCCCTGAGGATTTTTACACTTCATGCTAATAACCCAATGTTTTTTTTCTCCATCTTAAACAGTCTATAGTTTTCCACTTATCCCTGTGAGACATCTCAGCATCTAAGAGACAGATTGGGACTTTCATTCATGCCACCCAGAGGATGCATCCTGGCTTCCTCAGAGTCGAACCACCAAGACATTAAAAAGTTGGTGGTTCAGAACAAAACTGTGTCATTCTTCAAAGATTTTTTTAATGCATATGTATGGTCTCCGGGGGATTCATCTAAATCATCTTAATGGTCTGATTAACTTTTATCCATCCATTTCTGTCATCTTTAATAAAAAGTATTTTTTAAAATATTCACAAAAAGTCACATCATCTGAAAAACAGGCTAATTTGTGTATTCATGGTCCCCAAGTGATGCAACCTCCACCATGGGGTTGTTAAACCTTATCTTAGTTCCAAACATAACTAAAATTGTTTTGCTATTTTTTTTACAAATATTGCTGTGACAGCCTTAGCAAATTGTTGCGGTCTTCAGAGGATTAATCAAAACTTCCTTACTAATCTACGGATTTTTCATCAATCCATTTCTTTCAATTAAAATAGCTCATAGTTTCCACATATTCAATCAAGTTTGTCCTTTCAGTCATAGTTACCAGATGATGTACCCTGGCAACACCATCATGTTGATATATGTGGTTAAAATTTAACTACTTGACAGCATTTGGATTGATTGCTCTGAATTTCCATATGGAGATTCATGTTCTTTTCACAAGTTGTCTTATCTTTGATTATAAGTCAAGAATTACCTGCAATTTTGTTGAAGACCAATTACTCGGTAGCAACATTTTCATCTTCTTCAGTTGCACTTAAGCCAAGCTTAGAGTTAAACAGAAAATGTTCACACGCTGGTAGTTTCACATAAGCAATGTCTCATTATAAATATGCGATTTTGGGGACCTTGATATTTTGAACCACAGACCAGGTGCAGCTTCATAAAGCTTCAAGCATCGCTCTGCAGTCTTATTTGGTGTACTGTAGTTGAAAACAACCACAATCCTTGTATACAAGTAAAACGCTTCTGTATAATAGCTTTATAAAAGTGCAACAAACATGAAAAGCCGCATTAATTTTATTCACAGATGAACGCTTGGAGAAATGCAAATAAAGTGAACTGTGACACTGTTCATGTTTCTTCTCCTTGCTTACGACCGTCTGCTTTTATATTACACATATCACCTATGGCACGGTGTCAAACAGCGTAAATTAAAAGCTTCTAAGCGCTTCCTCATGCTCATTAGCATAAGCAGTGAACAGCAGGGACTGAGGCAGCGCTTTAGAAGACTGAGATAACCTCCTGAAATGACAAGCCTTGAACTTCACCTCTTGGAGGTTTATGGGAGACACAAAGGGAGTGAGCTCGGCTGCCGTTTGAATGAGGGCACCTGGTGTGGGCCGTTGTTCTATCCACCACTCCCTCTGAGCCTTTAAATCTCATCCACTTCATGAGAGTCACGTCTCCACTTAGATAATGAATTATGGATCCTAGCCAGGGTGATATTCAATTTTAGATGAACTGCATATCTTCATTTGGTGACAGTGCTGTTGCTGCCATAAGGGACAATCCCTTCTCAGCAGCGTGAAGCCAGATACAGAGGAAAGCTCATTACTATCTATATTCATGATGGGGTCGTGTGCAGTGTGCACGTGCTGCGTGCATGCACCCTTGTATTGTACTCATGTTGTGTTAGTGCAATAAATGTGTGTGTGTGTGTGTTCTGTTTGTTGATGTGAGGGACGGTACTTTGCACAGGAATGTGAGAACAGAAGATTTGTTCACCTCCTGAGCAGGCAGGTTAATTCTGCATGCTCTTTCTAAATGGGGAGAGGAAGATAGAAGTCACCATAGTCGCTACAGAAAGCACCCGGCTGTTGTTCCTTCTGCCTGAATACACATGAGTGGCCAGACTGATCTTTTCCCCGCTCTTTCTGCTCAGGAAAAGACTGAGATGCTGAACACAGACATGTATAGTACATTTATGAGAACACGGGCCGATATTCTGTCTGAAGGCTCAGTGGAGCGTCAGTAAACGCGGAAAAAACGCTGTGACGAGTGGCCTCTTACTGCTGAGCCAGTGCTCCACCATGCTGTAGATATTAGTCTCAGTTCATAGAGTATTACTGTGATGCTGCTTTTTTGTGTCGCTACATTCAGCCAAAAATAGGCCATCATCTGAAGGGTTAAAAGGCTGTTACATAATATTATAAAGTAACCTGGGCTGCATGAAAATTGATGGCAACGTCACAAATCTTCAGTAAGCAATGGAAATATCTAGAATAAGCAATGAACAGGCGTAATGCGGTTTGCCTGTTGGAACACGGCTGGGTAAATCTACATGTACTGATGTAATAAAATTGGTAAGAAATAATAAATAAGGCATTGCTACAAAATTCCACAAAGTTTGACATTTTAAATACTCAATTTGGGAGCTTTTAAAAACATTACAATCATTCATTGTGTATTATCAATGGAAGCTCATCCCACAAGTAATAAACAAGTAAAAAAAATTAAAACATTCATTCATTTTCTATACCGCTTCTCCTGTTCAGGGTCGCGGGTGGCTGGAGCCTATCCCAGCTGGTTAAGGGCGAGAGGCGGGGTACACCCTGGACTGGTCGCCAC
Source organism: Labroides dimidiatus (assembly GCA_030710495.1). Classification (NCBI taxonomy): domain Eukaryota; kingdom Metazoa; phylum Chordata; class Actinopteri; order Labriformes; family Labridae; genus Labroides; species Labroides dimidiatus. The sequence continues at coordinate 11,307,856 of CM061151.1, read as the reverse complement.
CCAATCAACCTTTCACGCTCACACCTACGGGCAACTCAGAATCACCAATTAACCTGATGAGCAGGTTTTTGGACTGTGGAAGGAAGCTGGAGTACTCAAAGAGAACCCACACATGCACGTGGAGAACATGCAAACTCCACACAGAAAGGCCACTGGGCGAACTGGGATTTGAACTGGTGACCTTCTTGCTGTGAGGCTCCAGTGCTAACCATTGCCACCATGCTGCCTATTAAGTTATGAGTTGATTATAATTAATTATCTCTGATAAAAAAAAGTCAAAAATTAAGATCTAATTCTGAATAACATCAAAATAAGGAGTTATGAAATGAGTATGAAGCTTTTAATCTCCTTACTGCAACCTTTTATCTTCTCATAATTTCAGCATTTTCTTATAAGATTAATAAACTTCCTCCTAATTTTTGCATTTTATGTGATAATATTGACTTACTTTATCAGAGTTATCATAGTTAGGGGTTATAGTCAGGTTTTCATAATACTTTGAAGGATAACTTTTGAAATTGTTGCCATCTTTGTAAAACACAGTCAGTGGTCATTTCTTTTGTTTCATCCCCATCTAAGAGAAAAGTCAAAGCCAAACAGCTCTTCTGTGCTGCGGCAGACTAGAAATCATTGAATGAATTTTAAAAAGCTGGGTTGTTCTCCACATTTTATGTACTGCAACAATCAGCAGCAGTAGAAGTTGCTCGGAAAAAGTGGATCACTTATGGTTCAAACAATCTTAAATAAGTACTTAGAGAGCAAAGAAAAAAAATCTTCAGTTCATGCTGTTATCTCTAGTTTGAAAATTTGGTTCAGCTCTGATCGTCCTGCTGTTGTTACATCTACTTTGTTGACAATTGTTGGTTACAATCATGAAATGCTAATAAAGTGTTTGTGAAAGGGCACTAACAAACTGAAACTTGAATGAGAACAGCAATATCTGATTATTTCAACTGTCTTACAAAAACAAACAAGGTTTGGGTTTGAATTATCAGTGTTGATCAAAATGTTAGAATAAATCTGAGTAGGTTTTCTGACTTCTTGGACAAAACTGAAAATATCTGCTTTAAGTTTCTCCTCTCAAGCCTATTCCACGGCTGCTCATCAGAAAGCACTACTGAGATGCATTTTGGGAGATGATGCGTTGTCACTGTTGACCCAATTTTAAGACTAAAGGTCAGTAAACTACAAGATACGCTGCATCTATTTTTAATCTTTTTTTTTTTGTTTCAATTTATGTGGTTTGAGTCCTGCAGCAAAATATTTGATTACTCTTCAGCTGTCATCTATTATCTGGTCTGAAAACAACCCCTCTGTTTAGATCCTCTTAATTACGTGCGATTGAATGTTTTACTTGATGCCTGTCAAGGAAAGGAGTTTATATATTGCAGAGTGACAGTAACTTCATTGTATCACAGAACTGCGGAGAAATCTAAAACTTCTGCTGTCTCAGATGAACAGTCAGTAACAGAAAAATAATAATCCACTGGAGAAGGAACTCTTATTGAAAACATCATTCTCCCTGTGGCTGTCAGAGAAACGATCAAAACTGTAAAGTTCACTCCGCCCCACGTAAAATTTGTGCAAAACAGTGAGGAAGGTAATTATCTGAAGGTGCAAATGCACTCTTTTTCCATTCTAACAATGTTGAAGGTGTGTGGATCAAACAAAGCAAAACTTGTATCCAACATCGTTTTGATGTAGGACACCAACATTTTTAAGATGACGCTGCCCTGAGAGATATCCTTGGAAGAATATTAAAGTACATTATGTATGAAGGCCATAGTAAACATCCTTGGAGCACACACTTTCTCATGTTAAAACTCTACAGAAGTAGTCAAACAGCACACAAATAAAATTTGAAAACACACATTGTGTGTCAGTGTCACACTCTGCATACAGCAGTTTGAAGTTGTCCTTGGATGCTCAGTCACTCTTTGCTGCAATGTATGTGAGCAGACCTCCCTGCTGCCACGCTGCAGCAGTGCAGGCGACTCATTATCTTGTGTCATGTGACGGCTTCACTGAATCATTTGGCCCTCAGTGCTGAAGCAAAGGGGAAAAAACTGCTGCGGAACTCAGATGACAGAGAGAGCGAAAAGAAAACAACGTCCTTGTCTTTGCATGGATTACATAACAAATTCCACCGATGTCAATCATGCACTAATAGGCACTGCCCTCCAGAGAAAATAGGTACACCGTGCTAAGCAGCAACACCAAATTTGGCAGATGTGAGCATGCAGAGACTGTGTGTGTGTGTGTGTGTGTGTGTGTGTGTGCACAGACTCTATTTCGAGTCTCCTCATCAAAATGAAGATATGTAAACCCTGTCAGCATAATAAAGTCTATTCCTTTATCTTCTCTGTGGGTGACTGATCCTTTAAACAGACTCTCAAATCCTGAGCTAAAAGTCTTATACGTCAAAATAAGTGCAGAATATATTTCAGCGGCTTTAACTGCATCGTGGATTTGAATTTGCTTGCTGAGGGTTACAGATGCAAAGAAAACAAGGGTGCAAAAGGGCTTCAAGGAAATCAATTAACAGAGCTATTAAGCCAGGGAAGGCTCAGGATCAAGCTAATTTCTTGTTAATTCATAAAACTTGTCCAGACTGGTAAGCCATGACTAGAAATCACAGTTTTTACACTTTTTAAGAATCTTAACTTGACATCAGACTAAAATTTGAAGTTTTGCACCAGAAGACGCCAAAAAAAAAAGAAAAAAGAAAAAGACCTGATTTTCAGCTAGCTAGTCTTTACCACTATATTTGGCTCCTACTGCAGCGCAAACCATGTCATGAGGTGACAGATGAAAGTGAAGTGCTCTACCCAAACCTCCCAAAAAGTTTCCTCACCTGATTAGGAGTTTTGGGAGATTTCATAGAAAGAAAAGGCTGGGCGTATGTGGACACTCAAGTCTGAAGGAAAATGAGGACCAAGAGTGACTACAAAGGAGAGGAATTTAAAAATGGACAGAGAAAAATGAAAAGCTACAGACATGAGGACATCAAAACAAAGATACCAGAGTGGTCAGTTTTCTGACCCTGCACCGGCTGATCCTTTTGATTTAGCTGCGTTTCACTGTCAGATGATGAGCCTTGTGTGTGTGTTGGTACCAGTTTATCTGGTTGCCTTTTCACTTTTCATTAGCATTACACTTCTTCTTTTTGAACATTTGTACATTCAAACTCTTTCTACACTTCCCAATGTGCGTGTTTGCATAAAGACATTAAGTGTCAAGTTGAATATTTGCCCAAATGATCATGTATTTTTGTAATTTTTGTGCTATCATTTCAGGATAAGACAGTTGAAATAGAAGGAACATGGAAGGTGAGAGTGTGGAATAACATGCAGCAAAGGTTGCAAACAAAAATTGCCCATCCTTTTCAAGACGTACAGCCTCCGTTCATAGAGTGCACAATACAACTGCAATGCCAAACCAGAACCCAAAAGAAAATCTGACAGGATACTTTAAATCAGAGTGGAACACTAATGGATAATGAAGTCAAAACATGTTTCTTTTTTCTGTTCAATTACACGTCTACCTTAAATCAAACTTGATGTAGTTAGCTAACATGAACAAGGTACTGATTCTGAGATCAGTAATTTAGAATAAGATTGAATGATGGTGAATAAAAATACATTTCAAACAATAAAGACATCTGAACAGCAGATGTTCAAACATCTGGTCTGTGTTCCATAATCTCAGCTGTCTCAAAGCAGGACTGTATGGTGTCAGTGACAGCAGCAGACTCCATGAGAGAGAGAGAGAGAGAGAGAGAGAGAGAGAGAGAGAGAGAGAGAGAGAGAGAGAGAGAGAGAAATGCAAAGACAAGACACAACACCAGAGGACATGACAGCAGACTGCAAACGGCTTAGCAACATCAGAGAGCTGCAAAGGCATCCTGCTGATCACTTACTTCATGAGCAGAATCGTATGGCACTAAGTTCTGTGGTTCAACAGGGACAGGAATCTGCAGCACAAACCAATGAGCCCAGCACTGCAGGAGGTCTCAGGCATATATGGAAAAGTGCTACGATTCTTATCAACAAAATAAGTTTCAGGAAGTGGATTTTTGTAAGGTATGCAACATGAAATGCTCTTCTAATTGTCTCAGTAACGGTATGAATAGATCATTTGCAGAGGAAGAGGATGTGGTGGTCTCATCCTGATTGTGTGACGCAGGAAAATGTGACGGACTAGAAGAACAACCCTCAAAGATTTCCTGCAGAGAAGCTATTTGCGTTTGGTGCAAGAGAAATTTCCTTACCTCCTAATTCACCAGTCCCAGTCTATAACACCTTTGTAGTCCTTCTATATGTTTAAGTTAGTGATTGTTTAATAGAAAATTCAAAATAACCTTTTGTAAACAGATAAAAAGATGTATGGCTTACCTTTTAAATACAGTTGTAGACTAGTGACTTAGGGGCCAAAAAGTTAACAGAATGAATGAGTGAGTGGATGATAAAGAACTGACTTTTAATTTAATCTCAGTGGATCCCTCTGCCAGATGGGCCTCTCTTCTAAAAGATGGTCATGTTTCTCTAATAGGCTTTTGGACCACACGTGACAGCACAACAGACACTACAAATAGACATTTTCTGACAAAAAAAGATCAGAGACAGCTTGATTAATAGAGAAGTGACTTGGCAGAGCAGAAAGGCTCATCAATATCGTTTCCCAGTCCAGCGGAATGAGACACAGCTTAACTGTGCTTTGGAAACGTTCAGCCTTCTGCTTACAACAAGGTGTAAGATCTGACTCCAACTCAGGAAGAACAACTGATCTGACCCTCTCTCTGAAAATAAACAAAGACTTTAATGACAATCATCCAACACTACAAAACAAATGTAACGTAAATCAAAGCTATATTCATTGTACACAATTTTCACCAATCTTTTCCCCACAACACTCAATTTACAATTTTAATTCATCTTTTTCCCTCTGAAGAAAAAACACCCCCAGTGATACAATATTTATATAAACCAAGTTTTGCCTCTATGTTGTCAAAACATTTTCCCCAACCAAACAGAATTTTCCTCCTAAAGTTTAAGTTTGTGTCATAAAATGTTGATGATGTAGTTCAAACGTAGCCAAGTTTGACATAAACACTGAAGGCTGAGCATTTTCACAGTATATTAACATGAAACTCTCTGATTAATATTTAATCTTATTTAAAAACACAAATACAAGCCGTTAAAAGCCCTTGTGCAAAACCTGACAGGGTCTACTATCATAAAAACTGTACATTTTTTTTCAAACATGCATCAACTTACAATTGGACCAAGTCAAGAGAAAAATCTTGATTTTTAGTTTTATAAATCTTCTGCAGAAAATAATTTGAATTAATTGATATAATGGATATATTGCCCAACAGTCATTTGTGCCAGAAAGGATCTGTTCTCATTTAGAATACTAAAGCATGAAGAGGGCAGAGCACATCTCCATTCCCTATCATATGCACATATAAAAAGTCAGGGCAGGGAGAGCAACAGCAAAGTTCCAGATATGATGAGGATAGAATTAGACAGGATAAAAAGAAGGAGCTGGGGATGGAGGAGGGTTGCAGAGGAAGCAGGAAGTGTAGGCAGGCTAAATGACGTGAAATAAAAGACCAATTTGACCTTTGCCGACTGGATGCTTAGAAGGGGATCAGCTGCAGCTGGTAGCGCTTTCTGACATTAATTAACCATTAAAGAAACATATTAATGCTCTATTTGTTTTTTGTTTCTTTTAGCCATTTCTGAAAGAAAGTTTTCTCTTAATACTAAATGATGTGGACAGTTTCCTGCAGTGATACGCGCAGCATTAACATCAGCAAAAACTCTGCTTCTTCTCAAAGAGAAATGTTCTTTATTGGGGGCGATATGGGGAAAATATATCAGGATTTTTTATGGCAGGATCAGGATCTGGATTTTATCATGATTGTTTTTCATGACATTTTTAACATCATTTTGACCTGCAAACAACATTTTTAGCCACAAATAGTTCCTATCCTGCAATTTTCATGCCCCAATACTGTCTGACTGTCTGCACATTTTTACATCATGATACATTCATTTAAAGACGTCAACTGAAAGAGTTCATGAGTTTCTGCAAAAAATTCAGAGCTTTATCTTTAAAAAAGTAGCCTATGAACAGTCCAAATGTAGTTTGGTGAGATGTTACTGGATATATTTTGGTTTTGATTGTGCACCTGACAGAAAATGTACATGTACACATAATTTAAAACATGACTCGTTTCAGTGCCAAAGGTGGGGGGTGTGATGGGCCACAACACGCCTGACTTTGGATGTGTCTGCATAAGAAAAACCCTTTAAATGCAGTTTATTCCTTACTCCAAGCTCACTCCACCGAGATCTTACTCAGTGTTCCACAGGAGCCTGTACCTAACCACCTGAAATCAAGCTGCCCCTTGCATGTTCCATCTGTTTTAACCGGTTACACCTGATGGTCACATTCAAGATCCATCAAGCTATAATTACTGGATGGACTCTCCCACTATTGTCCCCTTACCCATCTGGCCCTTGTAGCTATTAAAGACCAACCACCTCTGATCAAATGTCTGCCAAAGGGGAAAACAACCCAGGAGATGGCTCTGAGCATGTTATCGATCTGATTGTGAGCCTGAGTGACCGTATCCATGACCACAGGAACAACATGCAAGCTTCAGCAAGACAACAGCCATGATAAATAGCGAAGAATTTATCTCCTTTGGGTGCAATTCTCTTAAACTTGTCAATTTTCAGTGCAACATTTATGAAACCTTGGTCAATAGCTCTGACAAAGTGAAGAAGGGCTTACATCAGTGATAGCATCACCCATAAATCTTACACGCAGAGCAAGGGTGGTCAAAAAAGAAAAAAAGAAAGAAAAAAAGCTAGATAAATGAAGTAGTGTGAGCGTCCTCTAAAACACTTAAAGTTTATTGTATGAGGGCGAGGTTGTGGCTGTGTGGGTGCATGAGTGTGTATCCATTTCAGGTGAGCCTGACCCTGGAGTATCAGCTGCAGCCGAGCACTACTCATTACTCGGGTTGGCCTGCTGTGAGCTCTCCATCACACACAGCCATCATTCTGCTGTCAGGGTGGCTGCACCAACACACACACGCACACATACACACACATACACACACATATAGATAGACAGGGGAAACATTGGGTACCACAGCTTATCACTGAGCCTTTCATACCCAGACCTACTGTCAGGACTGAGATCAGCAGACGCTCAAATACGTCAGAATTCTTAATCGCTTAATGGATGCGTAGGTGCTTCACTTCCACTCACTCTCCCTCACTGGTCTGCTGTCTGCATTGTTGAGTTATAGCTTTAAGAGTAAATTGTAAACCCTGACCAGACAGTGACATATGTTGTAATCAATACAAATCATCTGCACATTACAGGCAGCATTTTCTGCAGGCTGCTGTTGAGAAAAACTCATCACTGGGTTGATAATCAATGAACTGCCATTTAAAAAACAACTGTAATGACATTATTCATGAAATTAAACAAATTAATGAATTATTCTGTGACTATTATAATGGGTTTTAAAGGGTAGGATGAGTTTTAATAATTGTTAAGTACTGGTATTTTACTTGTGAATTGTAAATGAGGGCCAAAATTATGCATATTTCACTAGAAACACTTCAAGTGGATGTATTTAGAAGTTAGAAGATGTCATACTTCTGTGTGGAACTACAATGAAATTGAAGAAGAGAGCTAAGGCTCTTCTTATGGTGTGGTGGAGAGTGAACTCACACTGTATGGGTGAATTGTTTACAATGCATGGTCAAAGCCCACGATTTATGAGCTTAGGCTATATGGTCAGACTCCCTGGGATTATAATTTGGACGGTGCTCTGACAATTGCACATAAAGCTTCCTTTGAAAACACCCACATGAAAAAATTGAAATCAGGAAACACGATCTCGATCAACAATATCAGGTGCAATCTTTACGTTTTTTACTGAATATGTAGAAGCTCAGCATATCAATAATTTGTTGAAGAGCTTTTGTGTTGGACAGTAGTGAATTGCAAAGGAACTCACAGTGTTGTGGCTGATCTGTGTGTAACTATGTATACTTGTCCACTTCCTGTGATGTGTCACCATGGTAACTATGTATACTTCTCCACTTCCTATGATGTGTCACCATGGTTCTGTCTGTGATTTTGCAAAGGCAGTAGGACACAGTAAGTCGAGCAAAGTCTCTGACAGGCCAGAACTTGGTCCAGCCAGTTGGGAACAGCTGCCAGGTGTAAAATATAGACATGTAATCAAGATTTTGAGTGAAAAATATGGTAAATTGGGATCTGTGGCCAAATGAGTCACACAATACGGGTTAAAATGAATGCCTTTGCTACAACAAACACTTGGTATACAGTCGATACTCAAGGATAAGATCTCAAGCTAGCACAGTGAATGAAACATTGTCCATCACCGAGTCCATAACATAACAGAAAACTAGATTATCTAGTTCCTACTAGTATCATAAGTCTCCTTACATAAGTGGAGTAAAAGAGATAAATATGTCTGGGGAAACAAAACAAAACAGAAAAGATTTTAAAAGTGACTGAAAATTGCCTGAAGTCACACAGATGTCACTGTTTGGAACTTGAGTTGAGTGAGGTCTATAAACTCACCCATAAATGATGTCTTACTGGTCCGACCAAAGAAAACAGAAGCTAACATCTTCAGCACTGTATGCAAAATTTGCTTTGTAACCATCAACAAACACATATGACCAATGTGTTAATGTGATACTATTTACAAACACATCTGCAAAATCACTCTCATGTGGTGACAAAGCTAATAACATAATGATGCAATCTGTTTCAAAGGGTGATATAGCAGTGTGTCATCAGCGTGACAGGGAGACAAAAACAGATGTCTTTGTTTTTTGTGGCTGAGATGGATCATAGGTAAAGAAGAAAATTGGTCCCAAAATCAGGCCCTGAGGGACTCCACATTCACATGAGGTGTGAAAGAATATGGGATAACTCATTCTAACAAAAGATTTAATTTGTTAAATAAAATCAAAGCAACTTTAAAGCAGCCTCAGATCTACAAACCCAATGCTACAACAGTCTTTAAGACAAATATAACAGTGTAAAACCAAAATAATCCATCCATTATAGGCATCCAATCAACATTATATCTGTGAGTGCTGGCCTGTCTTGAGTTTGACTGCATGCTACATAAATGAGTTTAACCAATATTAAAAGGGGCATCAAAGAGGTCAAAACACCTTAGAGAGAAACCTTTGTGATAAGCAGGTAGACATACATGATACCAGATGAAAATATGCCAATGAATTTTGCATATCTGTGACTGATGAGCTGACAGATGGTGCCTTCATCTGCAGGACAGCTCATAAGCATAAACTACAGAGGAATCAAATTACAACCTTAGTTTTAAGGACTTTTTCACTGCCGCCTCAGATTGAGCCCACACAAGGCAAACCTTGGCCTTTCATGACTTTAAACTATGATTTGACATTAAGGGGATTAAGGACTAAAGAATGGTGGGAAACCATTTTTTTTTTTTTTGCTTAAATACCAATAATCAAACAAAAGGAAACAGCTTGGTGCTGAGATCTCAAAGTGGCATTAGCTTAAATTTATAATCTGACAGCTATTGTTACTGCAGTCGTTCTTCATTTGGGCTTCGGCCATGTTTACAACCTCTTCGAACAGCGGAAGAAGAATAAGCCAATATCTGCCTACAGTGGCTTAATGTGCTTCTGTCTGATAATTAATTTATGTCTTTTATTGCATGCAGTGCAGACAAATAATGTCTGGAAAAAATGCATTAATAAAACATAAAAGAGGCAATATATATTCAGATTAACTATTTAGTGCCATGGCTGATGATATATGGTGCATCATGCGTTAGTCTGTATTTTTATATCATGTAGCACAGGAATGTAGTCATTAATGTTGCATTTTTAGGCCCTTACACTGAAAATTCTTGAGTATGTTCACATTATCACAATCACATTATCACTAAGATTCAATACTGCTTCAAAGAAACAATTTTTCTCTATCAGCTTGAATCTCATAAAATAAGCTTTAGACAGGAGGGAAAAGAGTGTTTGGTGATTCAGTGACTGTGGAGCCTGGCTGCAAGGAATAATTCCTGACATCAGCACAACCAGTTGATCACATCAAACAACATTCTGCTGTGAGTCAGTTAGTTGGCCGGCTGGCTGGTTAGTTAGAGGGTGATGATTCAGATGTAGCTCTGACGCAAACTAAAATTTATGTATATCGCTGAGAAGTTTCTGCTGAGAATTCACTGGAGCAAGAGGATGATACATTACCTGATAAGCAGCTGGTTTAAGATATGAGAGGGATTACTGTACAATCTGTAATCTTCAGTGGTTTCTGATAAGATAAAGAGGTTATTTAGTTAAGCTGTTTTTTCACAGAACATATTAAAGAATGAATAAAATATATATATAATGACTGTGAAATTTAAAGAGAAAGTAAAGACTTATAAGAGTTTTTTTTAATATATATTATAAGGGTGACACTTATAAAGGTGACACCCCAAACCTTAAATAATCACTAAATTAAAATGATTAAAAAAGGTGTCGAAGGAACTCCTCAGTATTCAGCCTGGCTCACACGACAGGATTTTAAAATCTTTAAAGATTCTGAAATCAAGTTGTATCATACAAAAAATGGAGACTTAGTGTGGTGCTGCTGGCTGTAGACATTAATCCACTTGTTTCTTCAGAAGCCTTTGGGTGTTGAATTCCAGCGGCGGTTATCGAATTCCGGTCGCCGCTGCCAGCAAGCTAGCGCAAAACAACAAAAAAAACTTTTAAAACATCCGCACTATGAATCCACCTCCGATTTTTGTTAATTTTGTCGCCTTCTTTTAAAAGCTGGTTATAAGAACAAGTATGACAGCTAGGCTAACATCATCGGCTTTGTGGTCTCCATGGCGATGTAAACAGAACGTTCAACCGGAAAAGCAAAGCTGGCAACCACTATGAACTATGGGTAGTTGGGAAAAAGGTGGACACTTTGACATGAAATGGAACTGCAGGTATCATGTCTGCCTGCTCTGCTCTTCATTAACATAAAACAACAAGGCACACATGGCGCACTGACGTAACGCCTGCACGCATTGTGCAACTTTTACTTGAACTGAACAATATGTTGAATAAGGGCGCCACCTAGTGACAACATTTAACAGACAAAAAACATCCGAATGAAGATGTTCTTAGGGAGACGCGGGTTGTGTCCGTAATCACTCACTCCTTCCAACGTTTCATCTCTGATAACTTCTGATCAATTCTGGTCCCTTGAAGTCCACTCTCTCTGATTGGCTGATGTCATCCTAAGTGAAAATGAGTATCATTATCATTCCCCTAAATATCAAACATGTTTGAAATTTACTGGGGCGGCTCTGGCAAGTCAGTGATGTGGAGCTTGAGATTGATCTGTCACCCGCTCACACTAGGAGATAATCTGGGCCGACAATCTGGGCCAACTTTCGTGTTGGACCAGATTTCTCCCCCGATCGTCAGGAGGGTAGAATCAGGGTCAAATCAGTCTGAGAATCAGGCTTTAGTCATGTGGCTTGCCGAACTGAACACGCAGCAGGTGTGCGTTGACGTCTACCGTCAACTTGCAACAGATCAGTTTGCTCGCCCTGGCTAGCACAGTCTCTGACTGTCCAATCAAAGGGTGTGAATACACTGACATTACCGTAAGCCTGCTAGAGGGCCTTGGTGTCATCAACTTAAAATCTAATTGGTGAAGCAACAGTTTGATCAACACTAATTTATTGCTACAAAGCCAACAGAACTGATCCTAAAGGCTTCCAGACAGATTTCTTGACCCTGGCAACAAATGATGGCTGAAATGCTTTTATATTAAAATAACTTAGACTGTAGGTAAATGCGCAGCGCAACCACAGGAAAAAGCTATAAAAGGATGGAAACAGACCATTTGGATGATTTTTTTGGCCAGAAGAAAAGGCTTTGAAGGCCTTGACGGCCCACTGCTGCTGAGAAGCGTCTAATACTTGGTACTGCTTAATCTGGGTTTGTTTTAGACCTCCAGTAATAATTCAGTTAATAAAGAAACACAAAGATAAACACTGGAGAGGCATTTTAAGACTTTTAAGGTTTTAGCATGCCATGTTATTGCTCCTGGATTGTTATGTGTACAACAGCTAAAAAAATAAATTGGCAATACATTGCAAAAAATGTGATTCAAATGTGGTTTACACATAACTGATACATCAAGGCTTCAGTCAATGCTGAAGGGGGATTGATTGGTGAATTTGACAGCCTAAGCTACATTATTTCCAGGAGTGGCAGCATATTTAGATCAATAGAGCACCAAGCACCCCCCTCTACAAGATCACAATGACCATTAGTTCATCTGACATCCTCTGTGGTATACACCTGTTCAGCCAAGTCCACTCTGCCTCAAAGGCTTCAGCTTGTGACAAATGAGCCTGTGCTGCCCAGTTTACCCCAAGGACTCACTAACACAGCTAATTTCAAATCCAGACCTCCCTGTTTATTAAATACAGCTTCTGCAGGTGTTTACTTTTTCCATTTCTCCCTGGCAGCTGAGAACAGCAAGGTGAGAGAGGAAGAGAGAGAGAGGATCATTGAAGCTTTATTAAAAACAACATTCATTAAAGCCTGAGTGAAGTGAGAGAGGAGTAAAGGAGAAAGTCTGAGTCAAACTGAGAACTGAGTCAGTGCGACAGACTGTGTGCCAGGATGGCAAGAACGTTAAATAGAAGGAACTGACAGTAACAAGGACAGAGACAAGGAGAAACACTTTAGAGAGAAAAAAAAGAGGAGAGAGAATATAAATGATGAAAGAGCAGTTCGGATAGAAAACATGCTGGTGGGGAGTAAAATATAAAAGTAGGTAAACAGAAATGTGTTGGCGTTACATGGACAAAAAAACATAGTCGAGGATGAATGAGAGACTAAAAGTGATGAGGTGAGGCTGCAGCTCCACAGACCTGACAGGTTTGATGTATGGGCCTCTTATCTTCCAGGACCAAATGCATTATCAAAAACAGTGAGACAAAATGTCAATATGTCTCACTGTGAGCACATGAGGAGCAAAACTAGTGGGTGTCACTGCCTCAAAATTCTGCAAGGGGGAAAATAATAAAAAAAAAAAACCATTGCTTCTGTGCCGTGTGTGACATGAGCAGGTGGAAGGAGGAGGAGGAGGAGGAGGGAGGGCTCTGAGATACCATGACGAGAAAAATGTGATGTCGTGGTTTTGATTTCTTCAGTAATGGAAAGCCGCACAGCAGGGTCCCGCTTCAATCACAGCACAATGAAACCGAGTATTTTATAACCATCAGTGTGATATCAAAGTGAGCCTCTAATAATAACAAAGTTTTATGTTTGATTTCTTGTGCTGTGTGGCGTTTGGAAGCAGAGTACAACAGGAATAGGTAAGTGTGTGCTGCGAAGGCTAAAAACAGAATATTACATTAACGGGTGACTTTGCAAAGGCAAGCACAGTTTCATCCTATTGTTATACTGATTGAATGAAGTCCAGGAGTGATGACATAGCAGCAGGGAGTGAGAGGAGAGTTTATCCTCTGGCCTCCAGGAGGGACAAAGGACAATGGCTTAAAGTGCTCAGAGAGGGAATATATAAACATCTCTCCGCTCAGCTCTTTTCCGTGCTTATACAATTACTCCTTCCTTCTATTCATTGCCAGCATAAACCTCACTTTGCGACAATCATTTTACACCGGGTTTGCAAAAAGACTGAACTAGGAGGCCTGTCAGAGTGGGTTTAAAGTTGAAATGAGGTTTTTAAATCCAATCTATCTTGTTTGTTTCTCAGTTAAATTCAGTGTAGAACTGCTCAGTGAGCAGTTTGTGCAGAATAAAACAAAGATCACATACTTATGAGCTATTACTCACAAGTCAGGCCTTTATAGTTTGGCTGTAAAGGCCAAGCTTTCCTGGTCTATCATGTTACAGCGCTGTTGTTTCGGTACTGACTTCTTGTCAGAAGCATATAGAAACCAAGAAGATGTTGGAAAAGGTTGCTGAGGAGAGAAAGGGGAGTGACAGGGAAAAAAATCAACTGTTCTCTCTTCTGACTCAACTGTGAGAAAGTACACTGTACTGTAGTGTAAAACTGCTGAGTCACTACAAACTGCAGAAATTATATTTTCATCAAATCTAAGAATCAGGTTCTTTTGGTTATGTCCAGGTTAACTCATTGTTGAGTTTCAGTCAGGCTGGCTTTTTAAGATTACTTCAGAGTGTTTCCACAAAACTACAACAAGCCTGCTTGAATCTTTTAATAATCAGGAATCTAAGTGGTCAAACGTTGAAGCTTGAGCTGATTCATCTTAGAGACATATCTTTCTATATCGTTCGAAAAACAGCCGACCAAAAGTTTGACACAGCTCCCCATAATGCATCAAAAACAGCAACAGCTCATTAGCGGTTCGCATGGCATAACGACCGAGAAAAGGTTTAGAATATCCAGCTCCCATCATCCCCAAAGCTCAGTACTGACAGAATTATCAAGTGCATTTAATACTTTTCATACAAAGGTAAGAAAAGCAGCCAGACAAACAAACCACTTAGAATCTTGTTTGTTGTGGCACTGTGAGATTTCCATTTTCTATCCAAACTAAATGGGATTCAGCGTTTCAAGTGCTCAGCATCCTTGGTGCAAAATCACCCACAGCATTACCAAATTTGTGTTACATGGCTTTAAGTTGAAAACAGTTCAACTTCTGGAACTCTACTGCACTCATCAGTGTCACTTCTTGATCACTGATCAATCAGAATCAAAAAGGGGCGGGACTTCTGATTTCAAATTTGTCAGCAGCAATGGTGGAAGTCCTTACAGAGGAGAAAGTCACACACTCAGTTTTTTTTAACCCATTAAGACTGGATGCAACATACCTTCAAGGTTGAATGCCACATATGCGTGTTTATCCCTTTAAGACAGATGCAACGCATAGGTCATTTACATGTCAGGTCATACGGTGTGATCTATCTGAGTTGTCAAAAAGCTGGTTGTAAAAAGAAACTAACACAGGCTTTCCACTCCTCTCATGTGTATTTCGACATGGATCACAGCACATTTCATTAGTCACGTCTTGAAAATGATGACACTGTCTGAAATGGCTTGCACGCTGCATCCGGCCTTAAAGGTATAAACACATAGATCCGGTCTAAATGGGTGAAAGGTACTATTTTTAAGTCTAAAGCTGCTACTAATGCTATGACACAATGCCAATCTACTGGATTTACTGTTTCTTGTTAAAATGTCATTGAATGGAAGCATATGAAGCATACCGAGACCTTTTGAGTTACTACTAAAGGGGGTTACACACATAACGGTTATCAGGCTGTTTCTGTCCCGACTTTCCACCGTCCCGACCAAGGATGGACAACGCCCGATTATCTTATTTCTTATAAGATTATCTTACAAGATTGTCCTGTGGTCTTAGGTGTGTTAAGATTAAATTTGCCCCGATAACTGGGCCGACAATCGTAAATATTAAACTTGTTCAATATTTACGACCAAAAATCTATGTGTCTGGAGAAAGGCGACGACTCCTGAGTCATGACTCCGTGAGTTGTGACATAGAACGGAATGTAGCCAATCAGGAGGCGAGCTGACTGAGGAACGAGGAAGCAGACATCAACAAATCAAGCATGGCTAACCTGACACAGAAAGTCTGTGTTCCCGCCATCTCCAGTCTTTTCTTCTTTTTGGTTTTGAGAATTTTCCGTTGAAAATAGTCTCAAAACCACCATCATTCCCTCTTCTATGACCTCTGCCATGTTGCGTTTGCTGTTAGCAGGTTGCTGCTATCTGTCGCTATGTTTCTTCTCTTAAGTTTTTAGTAGATCATGTTTGGTCACTCGAGATTTTTGTCTTGGAGGACAAGATTCAAGATCAGTGGTGGGACAGAATCGTTATGTGTGGTGAGCTGTGTTGAGATTATCGGAGCAGACCACACATAATACGATCAAAACTGTTCAATGCCCGGTTTTTTATCTTCATGTGTGGGGTCTCTAACAGGTAAAAAAAATCTCTTAATTTTTAGAAAATCCTGATGTGTGTACCCACCTTAAGGGAAACAGAAGTGTTGTGGGACAACCATTGCAAGAAGTGCTCTGAAATTGAGATCGTGGGGGACTCAGTGGACACACTTAGAGCTCAGGTAAAATTTAGAGACTTCTGCAGATTTGACGAGTTCTGTGACAAACTGCTTGAAAAGAGACTATTTAAATGATCATCGAATAGTTTTGAGTGGCTATAGAATAATATGCTTTAGAAGTGCAGTGCAGCTAAGCTAGCTGGCTGATTGTAGCCTCATAATAATAATAACCAAATAAATGGGAGGGTTACATAAACCTTCTAACATTATTACTTTATTCAGTGGAACTTGGTAAGATTGTAACCTCAAGCTTCATGGTTCAGTATTTTAAAGACACTATCTATAACAATGGCTTCCGACAGGCCAGTTACATGCTGTGGATTGCTCCACAGCAATGATTTGAACTTCAGATGATTGGGGCTGCTATATTTTACACTCTTGATGTTTTATTTTCACACACTTACTTTGCCATCTTTCCCACTTCCAGAGGCTTGGCCTGCCTCGCAAACATGTGCTACTTTTAGGCAAAGTGTGGATCTGATGAATGTCTTCACTTTGCTTCTCGCTGTCAGTTTTTTCCTTGGATTGTACCATATTTTAACACCTGTGATGCTACTAAAAAATACAGTAGCGCTTCAGCCAAAACTGTCAGCGTAAACAAACAAATATGCTTGGCTGTTGGTTTCATACATCTGAGAGTTGTTGATCCTATCCCCGACTAAGGAACGGCTTTAAAAATAAGACAAATACACACAGGAGTTATGGATACAGTGTCAGTCATGCTTTTAAAAGCACAGCTTGGTTGTTTTATGGCGTTTTGACTTCATATTACATTTAAAAATCGAGATATGTGCACATAGTCTTCCTCCCTCACACTTCAATCCCCCCCCTGCCATCGTCACTTATCCTCAAGCAGGCCTCTTGTTTGCATTGGTGGGCAGTGATAACCATAAAGGCCTCTGTTCTCTCTTCATTTTACATCACAGAAACATGCCTCTCTTTGCTGCACAACACACACTCAAACACACATTTCCCCTGTTTGAATCATGACATTCAGCTCCTGACGCTCGCCCACATTTCAGTCATCCTTGGAGGAGACAGAGCTGGCAGCTTCACATCGGCCATGCAGGGACAATGCGGCATGCAGGCAGGCAGGCAGGCAGGCAGGAAGGCAGGCTCTACTACAGTAGTGGCATGGCAGGTTCAGCTGAAGGAGAGGTAGTGACATCCATACTAATGAGACTCTACGCAGCGCAGTGACCGAGCGTATGCAGGAGGATCCGGCAGAAACAATCACACAGCTTCCACTGAGCATATTGCCTCGTGGCAATCAGGGGAGGCATAAAGTTATTTGCTCTTTTTCTCTTTTCCATCTCAGTTCACTCCATTTCTGAAATATTCTGACAAATACGGTGCACACTGAGCATTCACAACAACGCAGCCTCGGCAAACGACCATACATCAATCATGCTACTGCAGGGAGAGAGCAATACTGTTGGTCAGTTAGTTCAGAATGTGCTGCAAGCTGAGCACTGACTGTCTGCTTAGGGATTTGATTAGAAGAAATAGATGAGGGACAACAAAGACGCACAGACATTTAACTTCATTCTGTAAACTGCTTTAACAGCGTGCGCATTGCAGAATCCCCAGCAGCAGGGCATCTAAACAAACCATAACATTAACCATTCTGTAACGTCAGTATCTTACTCAAAGACCACATTATATCAAATTCAAGTTTGTCAAGCTACTACAGTGTGTTCATGCTGTAATAATTTATGTGGTGTGTTGGCAGAAGGCAGAGCAGTGAGAGAAAGGCACTGGCACAGTGAAGTGCGAGCATTGATTTCCTCTGCTGGACTATAGAGATACAACTTGTAATTCTTCTCATTTGTGTTAAATATACTGTGTTATTTTCTCCTAATGCAAACATTTTGTGTAAGCCACCCACCAAAACGGGTCTTGTATAAAACCAGAAAGGGCGTAGCTAAATTTTAAGGGCTTGCATAGCACGATGGTGTTTACAGCACGTTATTACAGAGGAGAGGAGGATTACAGGATGAGATGAAGAGATATAGGAAGCAAAAGTGCAAACGGTGACCTTTGGGAGCCCTTGCAATTCTCCAGATGAAATTCATTACCACCCCCAGCAGATTAATAAAGAGTGAGATTGCCTTGTGATGACGGACAGATGCTCTCCATGCAGGTGGTGAAATCTGGGCCTAATATTAGTTCCATCATTAGTCAGCTCCTAATACAGCTCCTTTATCAATGACCCACAGTCATGCTTCCAGACAGGATCCCTTTGGGAAAGGCTAGAACTGCATTACATCTCTGAGTGATACAGGATTTGCCCTCCAGCCTCCTGTGAGGCTACCGAGCATCTCTCTGCCCCATTACCTGCCAGCCCTCACGAACAGCTGCCTCCCTCCTGAAGTGAATTATGCAACAGCGGTGTTTACAATGAGAGCGCACTTCCTGTAGGAACACAAACATGCACATATAACCTCAGCGTAGAGAGGGAGGAGCTGCTGTCTTACAGTAATCGCTATAAGTCTGTACGGCAGACATCTCAGGGTGACCTGCTCGTCGACTCAGCGCAGGGAGATGACAATGAGACAAGTCACGTTGAAGTAATCTAAGCGTAACAGACAGCCTGGAGACTGTGCGCTTTAGGTTCACACAAACAGAACACAGCGGAGGAATTGCAGAAGTCAGTCCTTTGCCTGCTTTGCTAATCCTGCCGCAGTGACTGAGCAACACAACTTTTTCCATTACATCACGAATCCTCCCTCTAAATTCAATAAAACACAAAGAGCAAACGCCTGTTAGCCCGTGTTAATGAACAGGGAACAGATAATTAAGCTCTGTTTGTTTACTGGATTCTGCTTCTTTTCCTCTGGTTTTGTCCGCTCAATATTCACTCATTCTGTTAAACTCTGAAACATTTCAGGATCTGGTCATGACACAATCGATGAAAAGGCTCGTATGACAAGATCTCATGTAACTGTGTGTGTTAGCTGTTACTCATGCAACATTGAGAGCTACTAAAACAGAACAGGCTCTACTTTGTGCAGCCAGTGTGAGTGCACATGGCTGCTCTGTGAATAATACATAAAACAGGGCAAACTGGAAGCAAAGGCAGACATTATATGGGCCAAAGTCACTGCTAAGTATGAAGATGTGACCAGATTGTCATGCACACCTCTCAATGCTAATCACTAAGATAATCCAGGGAGAAATGAATGGTACGACACCTTAGTTTAAAGGAATTAAGTGGCAAGGATGTGGCATGGATCTGTGAAAAAGGACACGTTTCTAATTGCCACACTGCCGAGGATGACACAGAGCCCTATCACTCCCTACAGTGCAGTCAAAGATGTGTGGCGATGTGGGTGTGTAATGTCTCAGGTTTGAAAGTTGTTTTTGACTCTTTCTGGCTCTGGCAGTGGAGGGGCTGTGTGGGTTTTGCCTGAGAGTCTCTCCTGACCAAACATGGTTGGTCTGGTTGGTTGCCAAAGTAATAAACAAGGCACGGGGGCAGCAAAACAGCCACAAAAACACATTTAAATCTAATCACACCAGAAACCTTCCAACCTCACACATGGAAGAAACACTCTTACAGAACTTAAACGCAATGAAATTAAATAATTTCACAAAATCTGACTCTTAGTTTGCTGCACATAATGTGTTTGAGTGAAAGATATAGCCATCTAGATTATGTTGTTGTTGTTTTTTTATCAAGATCTTACAAAAATATAAATGTCCTGCAAAATGACAGTATTTATGTTATGTCACTCTCACTGTTTTTGGACCAAACAAGCAAATTGTTACACAGAACAGAAGAGAGACACTTGGTGGTGCATAAATTCTGGTTTATGCTTGACGAGTCCACGAGGTCCGCACAGCTTCGAGCAGATGAATTACATCATTTAAGCAGCCTCGCCCCTCGTGTGGTTCTTTTCACAAGTAAAATTTCCATGTCGCTCACTTCCAAAAATTTCTAACTTTATATAATTCACCTTGATTACCATCCTGGCGTGAAATGATGGCCAAACTTGGCAGAGAAGAGGAATTTGTGAAAAAAAAAAGTTGTAAACAGTGTAAACAACTTCTTCTTCTCCAGTTTAGTACTGAGGTAGACATGCGTTTGCCGGTACACTGGCACCACCATGTAGTATGAAAAAGCATATCAAACACACACGTTCTCTTGTGCAGATCTTGTGCGTCTCATTTCCGTGCGTAATGTTTGTGCAGAAAGCATAATCAGCCCTAATGGCTACACTACAAAGTTGGTGGAGACCAAAAACAGAGCTCAGAGTTCAATAGTCCTTTATCATGACCTGTTTACCCAAACAGGACACAGACCTGGTCTTCATCAGAATAGGGCTAGAACTTAGCATGAAGGTAAAGAAATCAAGCTCAGCCTGCAGGACATCAGCTGAACACCAGCCCCAGTCGCCCGACAGCTCAGCTGATCACATCTACACATCCGACTGGCCATGTCTGATTTCACCAGTGTCATGTATTGTCACTGATGCCTGCTTTGTTCTGCTTGTCTTTGCTGCTGCTCTCCTTTGATTTCCATGTTTGCACATGAATGTCAAGGGAGGTCAAGGCAGAGCATGAGGAACAGAGCTATATTGCCAAAGTTAAGTTATTTACTCAGTTCTTTTGTTAAATATGGGACTGACTGAACATGGGGGTTTAATCTGATTTCAGGTTATATAGACAATCTATATTCATCTTTATTTGCTTAACTTTTTTTCATTCATGGATACATTATGAATGAAGTTTGCAGAAGGAGTGCAGTATTATTCTACTCACTGTGCAGCTCTGATTTTTTAGCAAAATATCAAAGAAAACTTCTTTTATTTCTTTAAACTACTGCACAACAAATTAGACAGCAGAGAATTGTTGCATTGATTCCTCTTGGGAAAACTTGCTGCTGCTCAGCAATAGCCAGAGTCCAGTGGGCAGTCACATTGACATGTATCACCTGGCGTCATGAAGATAAGGCCTACCTAAGTTTGTTTTGTGCAAAATTTGTATGTAAAATATGGCTTGACAAAAAAAAATGTTTTGAACAAAGCTTGGTAAAGACCCATTTTTTCAACCAAGTCCATTTGGCCAGAAACATTAATCCTTAATGACTGATATCTTTGTTTTTTATCTGCTTGGTGGGTGAATAAGAAAGTACATATTTGCCATGTTCAATATGTGAAGTGATGGTTTTTCACTTGTGTGCTCAGAACTGGTTTAGATGCCCCAAAGTGGCCAAAATCAAGCTCCAACAATCACATCACACAAGGCTGCACAAAAGTAGTAGACACTGGGGTCATTACAGAATCCGCAAAACTCACATGCTTTGTTTATGATTTTGCAGTCATTGCCCACTACAGCTGAAAGTTAGGTTATCTCTACAGTTTTCTAACTTTTCTGTTATCTCAAGCTATGGCGCTGACTTTACGTCATTATGCAAGATCCTGACACCGTGCACAGGCAGGATTAAGTCAAAGCAAAGCCATGGTGTGATTTCTGAGTCTTAGACTCAAGCTTAGTTTAATCTGCAGTTCACACAGGGCTACAGTTTTCCTTCCTGAAATACTTTACTCAGATGTGAATGCCATAAATGTGTCAGAGAAAGTGCTGCTCTTTCACTCGTTACTTCACTAGTGAATGTAGACAGCACTGAGCTTGATTGCTGCTTGCGCAACCGTAACGTGACAACCGCACCTTGTTTACTCTTCATCTAAAACATTTTGTATGTGTGGTACGATTTTAAGGAATATAATTCCTCGGTGGGTAACATGCCTGGTAACTGTGTCTGCTGTAGAAACACATTAACATACCAAAAAGGTCAGTGTTTTAGCACACAGAGATCTAGATTTTCCTTTTTTTTCACTAACACAATGACTCATACTCCTGGTTTGTGGTCTGTTAATTTAACATTCTCTATCACTGTAACACAAACACTTCATTCCCTGTCTTCTTTTATTTTACACACAAGTGTTTTCACTGCTCAAACCAAACCCCACCTTTCATTATTCAGGCCTATTTGCCATAACCCCACTATTTTCTTGACCTTAACCACAGTCAGTACGTTTACATACGCACAGTGGTCTGACTAAGGTCACAGCTCGACTGTAAAGTCACAGCAGGAGATCTAGTCTTGTCTGTGTATACATTCAGAAAGGAGAATCGGACTTCTGGCCGAGAACATCTCACTCCGCTCGGTTTAACTGAAGAGGAAACAACATTCTAACAATGATGACTGAGACGGATGCAGCTGTAGCTCTTCATATTTTTATTTATATATGTGCTGTAGTGTTTGTCGTGTTAGAGCCATAGACCGTATGAGCGCAGCAATCCTATTTATCATGGTCATCCACTTCTTCTTTCTGCAAAACACAGAGGCGTACCAAAACATGCTGAGTCCTGCCGAATCCAACCGCAGTCCGATAGCAATCACATTATCTAGGTGTGTCAGTCAAGCTATCCTCAGTCCATAATCGGTCTAACTAAGCTCACAGTTCGATTTCTGAAGCTGCATGTAAATGTAGTGACTGTCGCAGACTCTTTCAAAGCTCTGCCCTCTTTAATTTATGTTGCTAGGTTGTTAATAATGAATGAAAAATAAAAACGGGATTTTTTTTGTTTTTTAGTATTTTAGAGAGTCTAAAGCAAACAGTGGAAAGCTATATTCATAATGTTAGCTTTTAAGGCATGAAGAAACATTTTGAGTGAAGTCATGCCAGTTTGAATGCAAGTGGGAGAAACCACAACTTATTTACTTTAAGACTGAAGAAGACAAGACTACAAATCTATAGCCTGATGTGCTGATTTGATACGCACTGCAGAATCTGAATGAACCTGAAAAGCGGTGCCTCTTTTGTTTGGAAATGATCTTGGAAGTTGAAGAAATTTGACTCAAGTCGACCAATACTGACCAATACTAATACCAATTAATACCATTTTATGAGACCAATAGCTCACATTTGGAACTAATGTGTATTTATTATAAAAATGAAAATCTTTCTGTAAAAATGTTGAATTTGTAACATCACAAGTTCTGACGCAAGACTTTGTTTAAATGCCTTTAAAGAATTTTTAATCAAAACTGAAACTCTCAACATCATATATGATAGTTAAAGCTGCTGTGAAGAACTTTTTGATTAGTGTTGATTTTGCACCCTCTGTAGACAAAAACATACATACCATACTTTAGCTGATCTTGTTCAGGTCATGTCTAAACAGTATTTTGTGAAACACATCTCTTCCTGGTTTTGTTTGATCAAATGTGTCACTCATAAATATGTGCTGCTGAAAATGAAGAGAGGCTGTTTCTGATACCTACCCACTCGTAGTGGTTTTGGGGATTGAATATTACATTACAGAAATAGTGACAATAGTGGGTCTTGTTGGTGATGTTCTTTGTTTGCTTTCGCAGGTCATACAGAGGCATAGGTATCTATTTCAGTACAGCTACTTTAAACTGCTGTGTGGTAGTGTTGTGGGCTGGATGTTAGGTGAGACAGGATGGTGACTGGAAACAGAGCTAGAAGGACAGACATACCGGCAGCAGGGCCAAAGTATCACTCTTTTTTATTCAATCATTGTATTGGCAATTGATGAAAAAAAAAAAAACGTGACATCGATAATTTGCCAAATGCTGAATATCAGCCCCAATACTCAGTCAAGATTTGATTACTATAATGTACATAGAAAAGATCATAATACTCTAAAACCTTTAATGGAATCCCCCCCCCCCCACCCCCCCCACCCCCCCCCCCCCCAGTGTGATGAGGCTTCAGCAGTATTTCTGTAAGGCACTTTCACTGGTTGTGGTGGTGTCTGCTATTCCCTCCCCTAAAACAGGCATGTAATCCCGCTGCAGGCTTCAGGTAACCAACTTTACCGTGACCTGCTGCTGTTAGGCTCACGCTGTGTGTAGCATAAAATCGGATTGCATTTATATTTCACTGAAACAAGTTTGTTTGGTTCCACAATAAACAAAACAATACAAACTGCTCTTCTGATGTTTTGTGACCTAGAAGCTGCTCAAGTAATGTTTTGTGCAGTATTAACACACGTGTTGGTACCAAGGCAACTACAGGTGTCGAGAAATTATGCAGGGTAAATATTTTACATTAAACTTATAAGAAAGCATTAGAAGTGAAGAAATAAAATAAAGAATAATATTTCTGACTGGCCGAAAAGTCATAAAGAGAGACTAGCTGTAACTTTCCTGGTGATACAAAGCCATCTAATCATTTTGCAACGACTTCCAAAAACAAAAATCTGCTTGGATGTAGGGAAGTGATACAGCTATCTGTGGAAGAAATAAAGTGGAGCACCGCATATCAGGAGGTGACAATGATCTTCTGTTGCCATGACCGAAAAGTGGTGACAGCAACAGGAGCGTTAACACGGGATGCCGGGTCCATATGGTGCTCAGGGGCCAGCCGGGGCCTCGACACAGGCACACCCAGAGTCAAGTCTTGGGTTTGAGTGGATGTGCTTGGTGGCAGGAGCCAGAAGGCAGGCGTCCTATGGAGTTAATCTTCAGAGGGCTCAGATCTGCTCTCTGACTCCCTATCAAGTCTAATGTCTGTGCATACTGAAGTCACTGTGTTGATGTGACACAAGTGAGCTTAAGCTAAGAAAACCAACGAGTAGTGAGCTGGTAAAATGTCTTAAATTAATGACACAACAGATTTAACCATGCATTAATGCAAAGGAACCATGCTGAAGGCAGGAATTGATCTTTGACTCACATAATTCCCTCCACAGTATAATTTCTCCTTCAATCTTCTCTGCATTTTTTAGTTTGTTTACCACACGGTCCCACATGCTCTGTAATAAACACATTAAAGTCAACATGAGAGCATTCTTCTGTTGTCCTGCAGCTCTGTGGAATATGTACATATATTTATGAATTTGTTTTGGACCTGCCACGGGGAAGATGTTTTCTAAAACGCAGAAATGTGTTTGTCTTATGGTTACATTAAAGGCATTAAAGCCGGCTCGTAATTCAAGGGCAGTGGATATTTCAGTGAACCCTGTAATCTGTGTCCTCGTCCAGAAAAGTCTTAATATATATATATTTATACACACAAACATAACCACCCACGAAACAATCACCAAGAACAGCCTGGGTAAAAATTCAAGTGAAGGTTATAGAAATTCTCTTTGTAGTCGCAAAACAAAATATCCTTGAGCTTTGAATCTCACCCTGTATTATTTCCGCAGCAACCTCTCTGCTTCTCTGTATTTCCTCCACTTTCACACGGAAAACGCCTCTCAGTCATGTGAGGCAGCTTTTTCAATTTGATTTCTAGTGCAAACAATTATTTTTGCAAGCTGCACTTGATTGTAAACTGCAAGTGGAATAAGTTCATTAGCTGCTCATTCAAATTTCCATTCATTTAAAGTCACATTTTAACTCTAATACCCCCCAGAAAGCTATTATTCCAAAAGAAAATATGAAGTGAAGTAAAAACACTAAAATTAACAAACAGATGTTGCCGGGATCTTTCTCACGTCGGACACATGAGACACATTAATCACCAGGAGACACGCGCTCATTAAATACTGTGTGCTGATTAAGTGTCCCTGGTGAGGAGCGTTCAGCTTAACATGCAAATTTGTGTCAGAGGATCGGTTCAACGAACGCAGCCTGGGCAAGGACTTATTGTAAAATGACACATGCAGGGAGATAACAAGTGGCCTGTCAGGGGCCTGCTGTAAAACAGTTGTTTCTATTTCCAGCTCTCACACAAGAAGTGGAAAATGAGAGATGTTACAACTTGACGAATGCGGAGAGAGAGGAGGGGAGAGATATTTGAATGTTTATCTTTCGATTTGCTTCGTCCTTCATTTTGTGCTGCATTATAAAATCTGAGGGAAAGGAGGGAGAAAACAGAGAAAATGGGAAAGCGGAAAAGGCTATGAAAGGAAAGGAGGCAGAAAGAGGAGAGAGAAGAAAGAGCATCGGACAAGTAGGAAAGGAGAGGCGTGGGGAAAAATGAGAGACGAGGATAAAAAGACAGGAGACAGAAGGACATGAAAGAATTGGGGAGGGGAAACAAGATAAGAAGAGAAGGATAGATAAAAGGAACAAAAAGTAACAGAAAGAATTGGGAATGGAGACGATAGGGATTGAGGAAAGAGGACATGAGAGCTAGGAAAAGGGCATAGGAAAAGGAGAGGAGAAGAAAGGAGAAGAAGATTAAAAAAAGGAAGTGGTGGAAAAAAAAGAGGGGAGAGGAGATGAAAAGAAATGCAAAAAGGAACCAGGAAAGGATGGGAGGACAGCAGAGCACATGGTGAAAAGGACATGAGGAGAGGAAACAGGAGTCATAGGAGTAGAGGGATTGGCACAAGAGATAAGAGATAGGTGAAACAGAGTGAGGCAAAAGGAGGAAAAGGTACAGAAAGGAAAGAGCAAGTCAAGGAAGAGGGCAAGGAGATGAGGGACGGTTCAAAGGAGGAAAGTAGGAGGGATGAGAGCAAAGGAACTGAGAACAGAGAGGAAATTAAAAGAGGTAACATGATGATAGGGTAGCAAAGGAGAAAGAGGAGAGAAGAGGGCAGAGTAAGAGAAGAGAAAAAAGGTGGTGGGAAGGGGAAAAGAGAAGAGGAGAGCACTGGAGATCAGACTTGAAGAGAAGGGGAGAAAAAAGAAGATGTTAGGAGAGTAGAGAATAACAGAATAGAAGAGGAAAAGAAAGATATAAAAGAAAAGAGCATAAAGGTTATGGAAAAGGAAAGAGTGAAGAGGGAGGAAAAATTGAGACTAAAAGAAAAAAAAGACACCCTTGAAAGGAAGAGAAATAAGACAATCATGTAGGAGAAGGGGGGAGAAAATAAAGGAGTCGAGTAGGGTTGAGGTAGAGGTAAGAAAAAACTCAGAGGTAGGTAATAAAATTAAGAGAAGGAAACAGAAGGGGAAGGATAAGGACAGGAATAGCAAGGGAAGGGAACAAGGAGAGAAGAAAATGAGGGATGGAGGATGATAGGACAAGAGAAAGACAAGAAGGCAGGGAAGAAAAGGGGAAGAGGGCAATGGAGAGGAAAAATAATGTGAGGTTATAAAATCATAGGAAAGGAGAGGAGAGAAAAAGCAAGAAAAGAGGAGAGGAGATGGTTGAGCAGATTGACCTGATGGCAGGAAAGGTCAGCGACTCAGCAGCAGAGCGCCATCAGAGGAGGCCGACGCTAATCAGCTCCAAATACTCCATCAGCTCCTGCAGGAGACGCACTGAGAGCGAGCGGCTACACCAAGGTCATAAAATCTCTTCCTCACTCTCTCTCTCTCTTTCTCTCTCTCTCTCTCTGCTCTCCATTCAAGTCGTCCTTATCCTCAAATCTGAGCGGCTGCAGTGAGACAATCGCTGATCAGCTGGAGCATCGACACACTTCATGGGAAATGTACACAGGACTGAAGTGAGGTTACATCAAAGCCTGTTTGCTATGGTGAGAAACAACAGCTTAAGTTATATATCCGCTATACTTCAACTGTTTTATCCAAATCAGCTTGTCGCAGAGGCTTCTAATACAAAAGTCTGTTTTTATTGTAGCAGACTATAAAAGAGAAAGCTACGTAATCCATCCTGACATAGTTATCCATCATTTGGTATAACAGCTTGATGAGTGACATGAGAGGATGGTGAGCACACTATATTGTAATTACCTTGTTGTGTTTGTCAGCTGACCTTACACCCACCACATACGGCTGATATAGTGCAGAGATTGGCAGAGGAAAGCCTGGGAGTTAACAAAACAGAATGGGAGACTCAGGGAGAAGAGAGGAGAAGAGACATTTTGCTCCAGAGACTGTTGTCCATGTTCATCCAAACAGCAATTAGCAAAATACCTTGTGACATTCCTGCTCTTTCCCTTCTCATGATATGGCTAATGCGCCTCAGCATGTGCGGTCATATTTTGCAAGACTTTATCTTGCTGATTCTGAAACACAGAAGGTTTAAACACTTGTGCTGCTTATCCTGCAGATTGAACACTCTTCTTACGGCGTTGGCTGATGGTTTGAGATCTAATCATTTTGCTTGAGTGATAGTAGAAACACACACAAGTAAAAACACTCCTACACATGTGAAATGTTGCATCCAAAATCTTACAAAGCAAGAAGAATTTCAAGAAATTATGATTCAAGTATTTGGAGTAAACTTTTTAGACTGCTAAAGCAAAGAGTGAGTAATGCATCTGACCTATTATTAAGGCTACCCACACATATCTTTATCTAAAATAAAGCTGCACTGCACTCAATTGTTTTAAAAGCATATGATAAGCATACTTTAATGTGTTTTTCCTCTGTAGCATTGATCATATTTATTAACAGCTACCTGCATGTGTTCATTGTTGTTTTCACATCTCAAAGCTATTACTCTTTCAATTATTGATAATTTGTCATTTTTGTCACAACAGGATGTAATTTTCAATATCAGAATTAACACACAACCCAAGGATAAATTGATATCACATGCCATAGTAAATCAATTTAATGTGTGAGGGTTCAATGTTAAATTACATTTAACTCATTTAGACTTCTGAGCTGGAGCTAATTCAAACTTTATACTGTATTAAGGAGTATTTTGAACAATCATAGACAATAAGTAATGTTTCATTAATTTAAAGAGGGGGTACTATGCTATCCCATATTTTAAACATGGATATAATGTGACAATGCTGGATGTTGTTCACACTAAACGTGCAGATTTTCAAACCGCTACATTTTTATGTTGTAGAAATACTTGTATTTGTCTGTAAACTGCTCAAAACAGTCACGTTCTACAAATAGCATGAAACCTTGTCAAGATCTTCATGAGACTTGCTGAAATGATGAGATCATTACATAGAAATCTTCTAACTGGTCCATGACATGTTGGAGGAGCCACCCATGGCTCCACCCCCTTACAGGCTTCCAGAGGGCTGGCCAATCAGAGGGAAGGGGTTTTATGGAACAGGAAGGCTTAAAGAGACAGCAGTCAAGACGAAGCGCTTCAGACAGAGACTGAAATAAGAGTTTTCTAAAATACCAGTGTGTGGAAAAGAAGTTTTTTCCTGATGTAAATCATTTAAAGCTATGACAGGGTACCAGAGAGCAGTATTAAGCCTCAAAAACAGCCAAGTACCTCCTCTTTAAAGAAACTGATCATATGGGTACTTTACGTAAGAAAGATCAGCAAGCAAAATATACAATTAAGTGTTGGGAATTATTTGATTTCTACAGTTGGGTGCCTCTAGTCTAAAACAAATTCTAAAATTTGTAGCATGGGATCATAAGAGATGCTGTCTTCTTCACTGTTAAATAAAAGACATCCTGTCACCAACAATTGCTCAAACATTAGTGCTCTGTTTTTCATCTTGAAAGCATGACACACTTTAGGGTTTTGTTGATTTTGGTGACCCCTGAAGACATACCTAGTGCATTTATCTCTTTGCTGAACTTGTCCAACTCGGGCAAAAGTATTGTTTTGTGACAGAGGAAATCGCACACCTCTGTTTGTTTGTTTTTTCTTACTAGTGTCCTTTTTAATCACCATGCCTGATACCTACCTCGTGATAGCGAGAGGCATAAAGAAATAACAGTAGTCCTCTCTCTGACTGTATGGTTTTCTTCTGCAGATCTAACTGTGATTATTTCAGTCTGTTTTGTAGCATTAGCTTTAATAACATTTATACTTCTTATTTCATTGCCCTCTGATATACAGCACCTGTGTTTACCTGTTTAATTTTCCAAAAGAATGCTGACAGAGTGAAACCCACTGTTGTCTGTACGCAGTTCGCGGTCAAGTTCTGGGTATCTCAAACCAGACTTGTTACATATTTTACCTTTGGACATAATTTTAAGCTAATTATGATACGATGTGATATATTCTTATGTGGATGTCTTACTTATGGTGCCTATATCACTGCTTTTCTTTGAAAAGCTGTAGATACTCAATTCTTTGCAATATACTTTGCTATTGTTGATAAACAACATAATCAAAATTACTTTTACTCATCACAAAGTACAAGCCTACACAATTACAATTACAATTCATAATTTTCTCCACTGACAATTTCCATCGCAGTTATCTTGGTGTCAACCCCAAATATTCAGTATCAATGTTCAAACAATACTGGTTCAGGTACAGCAACACAACAGGGACCCAGTGTGGAAAAGAGTTTCAGAGCTGTGTCCTTCGACGTCACGCTGATGCGTGTGATACTGAACAGCATCTTGTCTAATCACTCCCTGCAGTAGTCCTGACTAAGCCAGTTTCAAAAACACCCACCATCCTGGACCCAAGCCAGCTGGGTTTTCTTCAAACTCCGTGCTACAGTATCATCGCGGCTGCTGGCCTCCTGGCAGCAGATATGACATTGACACCTATAGTGGGAGCCTGCGGTCCACCACCAACAGAGCTGTTTCATACAGGACACCCAGAGCTTTTCCTGGACTCTGTTTATGCCGCTCACTGCTCAGCTTGTATGCTTTTATTCTCCCGCTGTTTATTCTCAGAGCAAACAGTTCCAACACACATTTAAAAAGCACGTAAAGGTCCACAAAACATGAAAAAGGGGGTGTTTACCATTCAGCCTATGGTGTGTAAAGCTCTTCGGATGTAAGCAGAGGCTTATACACTGCTGCACTGACATCCTTCACTTTGATATCCACAGATTTGTGGTCCTGTTGAGCTGCAGATGAATTATTAATCAGCCTTCCACTAACAAAATGGGCTTTTAATTGTAGGGACTACTGTTGGACAACAACTGAAACACAGGCCTCAGATACAAAGTGGCTATCGATCAGTCTCCAGCTGGTTTACATCCAAATGAGAATCCTGATGAGTGCTTCTTTTCCTGACAGAGGACAGTATGTTTCTCACATTTTTTTATCCTAAAAACTTCAACATTTTCTCACTAATCCAGCAGTGAGAGGAATGAAACTTCAAAGGGAGGATAAAAAGAGTATGCCGCTGTGGTTTTTGCTTTAATCTGAGATTTTTACACTCATCAAAAGCCCAAGTCTAGCAAAGCAACGGGCACAAGTATAAATGGTAATTTAGTGCTGATTAATTCAAAATCTGTACTGAGCTAAAAGCTGACAGAGATTTGTCTAATTGTTCTCAATAGTTGTGCATTTCCCTTTTCAAACTCCACAAATCCTCACACTGTCTTTTCTTACAGCAGGTTTTATAACTTTGTTCAGCACAGGAAATAGCCTACACATAGCCTACGTATTTTGCTCTCTACATGATGACACTTACAGAAAGCAAAATGTTTTATATAAACTGACTTTGTCTCAGGCAGACTGGAGGCAGCTCTGCTCCACCGTCAGTCAAAAAACCAACCATGTTGACATGAAATTCTCAAGTCGCATCGGTATCTTATCCACATGCTCACTTATCGACAGGTGCAAAGCGACCTATTTTAAAGCATTTCAACTCAGGAGGAAGGATTCACGATGTAAAAATGCAGCCTGAAGAAACGAAATCGAGGGAATGTTTTTACTAAAACCCGCAACGCCTGATGTAAACCCCCAAACGTGTCAACAAGCTTACCTTTTTCATGTTATTGTAACCAGCTGCGGATGGGTGTTGTTCACGCGGGAATAGTTATCCAGCTCTTACATGTCGGCCGTAATATCACTGTCACCGGCTGCTTGTCTGAAGGTAAACAACACGGTCCTACAAGATTGCAAGAAATAGCCTTTAATATTTGTTTTTCTCTCCCTTTGGATGTATGGCACAGTCTCTCTGCGGTTCTCGCTCGTCGGTCCTCCTCCACACAGTTCAGCGGTCCTCTGATAGCAGCTCACCGGCACACACACACGAATCCATCACGGCAGGGAAAACGCAGTTTGGAGGCTGCCGGTGATGCCGCTGCAGCAGCGTTTGGTCCGTCGAGACGCGGGATGAGAGAGGTGGGGGTGGTGATGGGGGTGGGGGCATCTGAGGGCCCACGACGACACACTCAGCTCCAAATATGAACTCATCGGACCCGAAATCACGGTCTCATGAGCAAACGGTGGTTGATGAATCATTATGCGCACAGATACGCATCATGCGCGCGCGCCTGAGTGTATTTTATTGAGTGACGCTGTTTGATGATTCAAGGAGAGAGGAGTGAGAGTTTAAAGGGAAAATTCATTCAAAAATATGTATTGTGTTGTATCATTGCGAACTGTGTGGGTTTATTGATAAAATAAAAGTCAGACAACTACTTTTGTTTTCAGTCTTATAATTGAAGGTTTCATCAACGTTCAGCTCCTGAATGATTTAATAATTTTATTGATAAACTGAAGAAGTCACAACAGATTCATTATTTGTTTGTTTTTTTAGTGATTTTTGTGTTACAAAAACACACTAATGTTTGATTGTTGAAGTTGGTGCACAGTTGCACCTTTTGTACAATTTTATTATTATAAAGGTTCAGATAGTTGTGTAGTTTAAGTCTTGTACTCTTCAGAAGCAGGGCAATTTTGTTTAGAAGCCTTCAATACCTTTGATTATTTTAACAATCATGTTACATTACACTCCAAGGTATGTCACAACTGACCTGAACTAAGGGGTTAATTGTAATATTTCACTCTTTGTATTTGAGATTATTTGTGTTGCACAGGCATTTTAGAGGTCATTTATGAGCAGATTTGGAGCTAGTTTATGCAGCAGTTTGAACGCACTGGGTTTAAAGAGCTCAGAGTTAGAGATAGAAATTTGAAAAATGTTAAAACTGCCCC
Organism: Labroides dimidiatus; assembly: GCA_030710495.1. NCBI lineage: Eukaryota > Metazoa > Chordata > Actinopteri > Labriformes > Labridae > Labroides > Labroides dimidiatus. Next base: position 11,274,974 of record CM061151.1, on the reverse strand, counting down.
CAGCCTCCCCTTCTTACTCATGTAGTGTTGTCTCAAATCCAGCACTGCTGCTTTGCACTTACTAGAAATAACAATTGCAGTTCAAAACCATTCACAGGTGTTCTCGTTATTCATTAATTGCATCCACCATCCATCATTTGATCTGTTTCTGCCCCTTCCATAACGCAGCCAAGATGGCAACTGTAGAGAGTGACAAGTGTCCACCGTTCGTTTCAGGTGAATTACTTTTGGTTAAATCTTGAGTTTTTTACTCATAGGGGAATTTAATGATTTTGTTGCTCATTATTTAACTTCTTGATAGTGCTAAATAACTTCATATTCTTCATTTTACAGGGCCTGCTACAACCTTTGATGCATTCTGGCGCGCTTTCTTTTCAGTTAAATGAAAAGGTATGATGGCTATGTTGCCATTTTATATCTAAAAACGCTTTCTTGGATTGCCATTTGACCATCAGTATGACCTCCCTGCTCACGTCCATGCACAGTCCATCATATGGTTTTGATGGTGCGTTTTGATAAGTAACAGCTTTCAATATGGATACAAATTATTTATAGGATGAAACCTAAATGATAGCACCACTAGCTCGTGTTCATTTCTTTGCTCTTTTATTTGTTTTTCTCTTACTGTGTTGTTTTTATGATGTCCTTTTTTATCCTCTGTACAGCTTCTTTGAGTGTTTAGAAAAGCACTTTATAAATAAAAATTATTATTATTATTATTGTTGTTGTTGTTGTTGTTGTTGTTGTTATTATTATTATTATTTATTCAGTCACTGTCCAGCTGTTATGTTCTGGTTACATAACAGAAGCCCCTCTTTAAAGTTTAACACTAAAACAGTTCATATCTCAGACAGACTACAATCTTAATGTAATGCTACATCATTATTTGTTTATGTGAATAATTAGTCGCACAGATGTTTGGTGGAAAAAATGCAAATACTAGAGTCGCACACACATGGACATGTGCTACCAGCAGCAGCATGAATATGACTAATCTCCAGTTTGAAATCAAACTGACAATAAAAGACAATCTGTCCTCTCGACAGTAATGCCCAGTAGCACAAGAATTAAGGATGGCTGATTAGATGGGACCATGACTAATAACTCTGCATCTGATCCAAGAGTGGAAATCCAAGGGAGCAAAAAACTAACCAGTAGTTATGTTGTGAGATGAATATGTATATGTTTGTTTAGCTCGTCCTGTTTTATTAGCCAGAGCTAAATTATCTGACAATGAACTTTCCATATACTACAGCAAGCAAGACGGTTAGTTAATTCTAAGAGTTTAACTGCAGTGGACTGTAACCCTCTTCCACTTTTATTAGCCTTTCGTGTTCAAGTGACTGTTATTAAGAACACTTTGACTATCATGTACTGTACATAAACATTTTCTCTGTGGATTAACAGAATCACATTTACGTTTACTGTAATCAAATTTGATCTCATTATCAAATATCATATTATATCACAAAATACTGTATTGTATTGTATCATGTATCATATCACATCGTACTATATCGACATATCATATCATGTTGTATTGCATCGTTTCATTTCATATTTCATTTTATTGTATTGTACTGTATCTTGTAACGTTGTATTGTACCCTACCGTATCGTATTTTGTCGTAATGTAACATATTGTATAGTATGGTATTGTGATATATGTTGTACTGTGTTATATTGTATAATATCAAAACATATAATGTACCGTACTGTATCGTATCTATTGTATGGTAATGTATTTTATAGTATAATATTGTTTTGTATTGTATCATGTAGATTACATCATGTCCTACCCTGCTGTACTGTCCATATTGAAAAACAACATATTACATATTGTATCGTATCATATCGTAACCTCCCCACAAACCATATTGTACCACATTGTATCATATCCTATCATATCATTTTATTATATTGAGTCTTTTTGTGTCTTAAATTTTTGGAACTTTTCTTGACTCAACTTATCTGGATGCTATCTGCACCTATCATAACTTCCATTAATTTGTCTTAGTTATAGTGGACTTAAAGCTCTTTACTTGGTGTAAGAGTACAGAAGTGATAAAATGGCTAAATTTGAAAGGTACTGTCTAAGATACTGGAGAAAAAAATATACTTTTTTCTTTGGACATACAAGAAAAAAGCCTTGAACATGAAAAAAGGAGTTTTAATTTTTATATGTATGTCTGCCCTAGGACAAAACTGAAACCAACAGCTGCCACGGTTAAGACAAATGAGAACTCCTAGTTGTTTGAGTACATAAAAAATACTAAGTCAAGTAGCTAAATACAGTTTAACAGCTTTAATGTGGAATGCTATTTTCTTCCCTTTTACTGAAATGCTCATGAAATAATCAGACCATGTCTTACAACCATTAAGTCAAGATGGATTTTGTCATGATGAACGAAAACAAACCAGTTACTGAAACTTTTGCTGTCCAAATTCAAAGTTAAAGACATTTTTTACTGAAGCACTTATTCAATGTTTTTTGTCCAAGATGAAGAAAAACATGAATTAAAAAGAGAAACTAATTCATCATTCTCTCTTTACATTGAGTGGTTTAATCATTCTAAATGCAGGATTGTTGTCTGATTTAAAAAAAAAATGTAGTTGTATTTTCTTTTGCCGTAAAATATGTATCAAATGTAGGTTTGAAACTGGTTCTTTTTTAGCATTTTAACCATCCAAATATTTCATGACACACTGTTGGCAGAGAGTGAAAAGAGAGGGACAGTATTTGCTTTGTCCCTGGCCTCCCAGTGAGTAGTGTATGATAATATAGAGAGTGTTTTGGAGGAGGGTGAGAGCTGTTCCATCATCTGCTGCCAAGCTTTGTGGTGAGCATCATCAGATCACTCCATTCTTTCATCAACAATCTGTTTTACATAACTCTTTCCCTATTCAACACTTGTTCCAGGACAAAAAAAAACATTAAAAAAAAAAAAAAAATCAGTTCCTCAGATAAGGCCTTCTAATAGAGCTATACCTGTTGTTTTAGTTTCCTAATTTGTATAGTTACCAACTTCTGATGTACAATAAGTAAGAAATCATGTTACATAGTTGGCATAAACATTTATATACACAGATAAAAGATAGTGAATGAACTTATGACAAGATTTAGATACAGCGACTAAAGCCATGGTGACTGGTCTATGAGGTAGAGCTCAAATGTCAACATGCTAACATCGTCAAAATGGCAAAGCTAGCTTACAAATAAACGAAATCATTCCTTGATTCTGTTAAAGTCATTACACTGATATGGATCATCTTCTGCCATTATGAAATATGAAGCCTAAATACCACCTAGTATTGTGCAGTATGTTAGTTTGCACCTGACCAGGAGAGCAACTGGACTGACGTCACACACATTCTGCTAACCAAAACACTGACTTAACTCACCAATGAAACGTCAGAGGTCCTTCAGGTTGGTGCAGTCAGCAGCAGAACAGATTGTTATGTTGATTTGAAGAAAATACTCACGGCTATGCAGTGGTGCAACTACCCATTTTTTGATGGGTATGCAGACCCAACACAGCCCCCCCCCCCCCCCCAAAAAAAAAAAAGTACTAACCATAAGACTTTGATTCACATTTTTATTGTAGTTAATAATTGTAATAATAATTGTAGCTGGTGAATAGCTCATTCAAAAACAAACAAGAATTCATAATAATAATCACATCTGCTTTTCTTTTTCTAACATTTGATTATCAATGTAGACTCCCCCTCTATAATTCTTCATTATCCACACAATGGTATGAGGATATCTGAAAGCTGGACCATTACATCCTAGAAATGATATTTATTTCTCAAAGGGAGTTCACTTTCAATTTCTGCAACTACCATATCTGGACCTAGGAACAGGTTTAAGGGTGAAGCTGGCTCGGGGAGTCACGTGGGACGGACGAGAAAGATGGCTGCTTAACCGAAGCTGTCCTGAACCCCGTGGACATTAATCCAAAATAATCTGTTATTTCTCCGCAATATTTTATTATTAAGTACTCCAGTATCAACCTCTGCTTGTTGGAAGTGTTCATGTTAAAGAAGATGTCTTCATCTTCATCAAAATATTTCAAACCTTCACGGGGAAAGGGAGCAGCTGCTACCAAACCTGGTGATGCTAGCCCAAAGCAAGACTCCACAAGAACTGCTAGCTTGGAAAACATCCTCGCAGAAGTGAGTAAAATGGGCTCAACGCTCCAAACTGTGGCGTCGGATGTATTAACCATAAAGGGGACTACTGAGGAGCTGAAAAACACGGTGAAAGCCATACAAGAACGGCTGACAGAGGCGGAGGGGCGAATCTCCGACTTAGAAGATTCTACGCAACAGTTGCTTGACAGCCACAAGCCGCAGATCAGGCGCATGGAAACTTTATGGAGCCGGGTGGAAGATTTGGAAAATAGAAGCCGTCGCAACAATATCCGACTGTTGGGCTTAAAGGAGGACATTGAGGGCAGTAACCTGAGTGCATGCGTTGAAAAAGTTTTGTCAGAGAGCCTGAACATGGAGATTGACAACAAATTCGAAATGGAGAGAGTGCACCACTCTCCCGCGCCAGGCGGACAGCCGGCCTCCGAGACTGGTGATGATAAGGTTCCTGCGCTCATTCACGAGGGATAAAGTCTTGCGGGCTGCGAGGGAAAAGGGAGGTGTGACTTGGAATGGATGCAACATCTCTTTGTTTCCAGACATGACTAAGGAGCTGGCGGAGAGGAGGAAAACTTTTACCACGGCGAAGCAACTACTGCGCGACAACAATGTGAGGTTTCGACTAGCTTTTCCTGCATCACTCCAGTTCATGTGGAAGGGGAAGAATAAGAAATTCGACACTGCAACAGAGGCTGTTAAGTTTATCAAGCAGCAATTCACTGACAGAGTATAAACTGTGACATATCCACCGGTAAGGAGACTGAGTGTGTTGTGATGGGGCTGGATAGCTTTAAGTAGCAGTCAGGTGATGACCTAGTGGGCATCTCGGACACACCACGACCTACGTTAATTTTGTTTATTTTATGATCCTTGATTTACTGAGAGAGAAATCTCCAGCTGGTTGCTGGACGGTTGTTTATTATTTTATTTTTTTTCCCTCTGTTGTGAAGGGAAAGTTCTTGCTGACCAGTTTGGTCATGATAATCTATGTTAAAACTGAAATAAGATATTTTCTATTAATGCTCAGTGGTACAAAGGTTATAATTCATGTTTTTCAACTGGGATGGTCAGACGATGAGACAATATGTATGCCAACATTTTCTTTCTATTTCATTTTATTATGTGAATGGCTAATAGTGCATTTGTTAAAGTAGTTTCCTGGAATATTAATGGCTGTGGGAATCCAGTGAAGAGGAAAAAGGTTCTTCTATATCTTAAACACAGACAAGCTGATATAGCGTTCATCCAAGAAACCCATCTACAGGATGATGAAGTCAAAAAATTTAAGAGAGACTGGGTTGGTCATGTTTATTATAGTTCTTTCTCCAGCAAACTTAATGGAGTTCTTATTTTGGTTCATAAGAGATTGAATTTTTTTTTTATGTTGAAAGAATACAAGGATGACAATGGTAGGATTATCTGTATAGAAGCCAACATAAATGGGGCAGAAATAACATTATCTAATATATATGCCCCTAACAAGGGGGATCCATCTTTCTTTCATGGACTGAATAGCATATTAGGAAATGCTCAAGGACAAATAATCTTGGCAGGAGATTTTAATCAGGTCTTAGATGGGATATTGGACAAAAGTAGACACTTAAACATCTCAACACCACAGGATAGAGCCGCCATTCACATACTAATGGGAGACATTGGTTTGATTGTTGTTTGGCGCTTGGTCAATCCTAGGAATCGAGAATATACTTTTTTCTCCCACTGCCACAAATCTTTTTCAAGAATAGACTTTTTCTTGATCTCCCAGAGTCTAATTAATGCTATCATTGATATTACCATGAATGCTATCTCCCTATCGGACCATGCTCATGTTGAGCTCTCTATAAATATACTGTTATGGCCCAGGCCTAGGGGAACCAGGGCCGCACACGATTGAGTGTCCCCGCTCTTCCCACTCCCAAGTAAACCAGCCAACTTCAAATTCAGAGGTCAAAGAGAGGCAGTTTTATTGTCTTCAGAGGTGAGCAGTGCCAAAACAACAAACAAAACAACTAAACCAAGGTCCCTGACTTCCCTGTAAGAAAAATAAATGTGAAACAAAAGACAAAGGATAACCTAACTCCTAACCAAAAACAGGAGAAAACGGGACAGTAAAACAAATTGGCTTCTCCCTCCTACTTCGCTGCCACTAAATATAAATTCACAAAGGGTCACAGTTATTTACAGGTATTTACAAGTATTTACAAGAAGGCAATAGCTAATCTACTAAATTTTAGTCACAGAAACAACTTACAAAATGCTAGGCTTACACGAGTTCATACAAACACTGTACTGAGGTCATATACATTACACCAAGTGCTGGCAAGTTGGGAATGGCAAGAGCAGGGGAGAAAGATGGCATCAGGTGGTGCTTAAATCTTCTCAGCCAGCCAATCAGCGTGCAGCAACCCGGTCACAGGAGCACTGTCAGCACACACACACCTGCAACTCATCTCACACACACACACACAGGTACTGATTGCCACTGCAAAGGAGGGGAGGAGAGAGAGAGCTGTCAGTACAGAGATCAACAATCAGTACACAAATGATCACAGTCATAACACCTCCCCACCCAAAGAAAATCAAACATTTTCCCCCTACAGAAAATGTTTGATTTTTAACCAGAACGAGACAAAGCATCTGCCATTACATTTTCTAAACCCTTCTTATAACGAATTTCAACATCAAAGTCCTGCAGCAAAAGGGACCAACGCATCAGTCGCTGGTTGCTATTCTGCATCCGAGTCAGAAATACGAGAGGATTGTGGTCGGAGAAGACGACAGTGGGCACTGAGCTGGAACTAACATAAACTGAAAAGTGTTGGAGAGCTAATAGCAGAGACAAGGCCTCTTTCTCGATGGTACTATAGTGCAGCTGGTGTTTTTTGAACTTTTTGGAGAAGTAGGCGACAGGGTGATCAATGCCACGGTCATCCTCCTGCAGAAGCACTGCGCCCCCTCCATGCGCACTGGCATCAACCTCTAGCTTAAACGGGCGGAGGAAGTTGGGAGCAGCGAGCACAGGGGCACTGCAGAGGAGAGCTTTAACAGCCTCAAAAGCAGACTGACATTCCTCAGACCACTTAAACGGGCGATTAGGACTTACCAAGTTCGTTAACGGAGCTGTCACTTCGGCAAAGTTGTTGCAAAAGGCCCTATAGTACCCAGCCATCCCCAAAAAGCGGCGGAGTTCACGGCGCGTTTGGGGAGCTGGGAAATCCAGAATGGCCTGCACTTTGGCGGAAACGGGGCTAACGCATCCCTGTCCCACCTGCTTACCCAAATAGGTAACAACGGCCTTACCAAACTCACACTTGGCCAAGTTAAGTGTGAGGGAGGCATTACGCAGACGAACGAAAATGTCACGGAGGGTTTCAAGATGTTCAACCCAGGTGGATGAATAGGCTACTATATCATCCAAATACACATCACAATTTTGAACACCGCACAGCACTGTGTTCATGAGTCGCTGGAAAGTGGCAGGTGCATTCCTTAAGCCAAACGGCATCACAGTGTACTGAAGGAAATGGTCCGGGGTGACAAAAGCGCTGATTTCAGATGCACGAGGTGTAAGTGGAACTTGCCAATAGCCTTTTAGGAGGTCTAGTTTGGTGACAAATTTGGCCGAGCCCACACGGTCGACCAAATCATCCATACGTGGGAGCGGAAACGAGTCTGGTTTGGTGATGCTGTTTAATTTGCGGTAATCGTTACAGAAACGCGGGGTCTGATCAGACTTTGGCACCAGTAACGACGGCGAACTCCAGGGACTACAACTAGGAACAGCAAAACCATGATCCAGCAGATAACTCACCTCTTTTTGCATGATAGCGCGTTTGGTTGGATGGACACGGTATGCATGCTGTTTGATAGGTTTGTGATTTCCCACATCAATGTCATGGGACAATACGTTTGTTTGAGTGGGAATGTCACTGAAAAGTGTTGGAAAGTCTTGGATGAGCTCCCTAATGTCACCCCTGGCCGAATCACACAAATGTGCCAAACAAGAATTTAAATCTGACAAAATTTCAGAGTTACGGAGGCGAGCACAGGAAACAGAAGCGCAACTGTCATCAAGCCCATCATCCCTGGGATCATAAGCGGGCCTGGAGACAACAACGGAGGCAACTGGAGAAACTACCGGGGACGAAACAGTATTCTCACGATCAACATATTTTTTAATCATATTGATGTGACACACACGAGTTTTCTTCTTTCTATCAGGAGTTTGGATCACATAATCCGTTTCACTAATTTTGCGGTCAATCACATATGGACCTGAAAATTTCGCCTGCAGACCAGAACCCACAACAGGTAACAAAACCAAGACACGGTTGCCTGGCTGAAATGAACGCATCACTGTTTTCTTGTCGAAATTTTGCTTCATTTTGGACTGGGCAGTTGAGAGAGATTCACGGGCCATCTCACATGCGTGGTGCAATCTCTCCCGAAACGAACTGACATAGTCCAGAATGTTTTCTTTGGAACTGGACTTATTGGAGAGCCACTGCTCCCGCAACAGGCGCAAAGGACCGCGCACAGTGTGGCCAAAAACTAAATCAGCAGGACTGAAACCTAGAGACTCCTGTACAGTTTCCCTCACAGCAAACAACAACAGGGGCAACCCGTCATCCCACTCACGGTTTGACTCGATGCAGAATTTACGCAGCATGCTTTTCAGAGTTTGGTGAAATCTTTCTAATGCACCTTGACTTTCTGGATGGTAAGCGCTTGAAGTGTGGTTTTTTACATTTAGCTCTGACATGACCTGAGCAAAAATCTTTGACATAAAGTTGGAGCCTTGGTCACTTTGAATGCGTTTTGGAAGGCCAAACGTGGAAAAGAACTTTACAAGTGCTTTTACAATGGCACGGGCTTTTAATGTGCGCAACGGGATGGCTTCCGGATAGCGTGTGGCTGCACACATCACCGTGAGGATGTACTGGTGGCCAGACTTTGTCTTTGGCAACGGGCCAACGCAATCAACAATAACTTGCTCAAATGGCTCACCGACTACCGGAATGGGATGTAACGGAGCAGCAGGAATTTTTTGGTTCGGCTTACCTGAAACTTGACAGGTATGGCACGAACGACAGAACTTTACCACATCGGACTTTAGACCGGGCCAGAAAAAATAACGGAGGATACGCCTATATGTTTTTCTGATGCCTAAGTGTCCAGACAGACAATGATCATGAGCCAGAGTCAAGACCTGCGACCGAGAAAGCTGCGGCACTACAATTTGGCGCACGGACTCATGCGTAAAATCCGGAGACCAACAGCGCATCAGAACACCATCATCCAGAAGGTAAGACACAGATTTGTCAGCTGTTTGCTGGTTTACTAGAGAAAGACAAGATGACAAAGTGGGGTCAGTTTGTTGCTCTCTAATCAGATGCTCCCTGCCTACTGACATTTTTAAACTTTCATCGTCTGGATGAAGCTCAATAGACACCTTACTGTCCACCTCTTTAGTCTCTGGGGCTGTGCTAGTCTGAACAGAAGTACTGAGCAAGGAGTCACTTAAATCCACACATTCATCATATTTACGTGCCTGAGCACGAGTAACTGCACACACAGGAAACAGGGGGGGCGAGTTTGACGCATCGGGCACAGAGACGCAAACTGTGGGTATCGGGTCGTCGGTTACTATTGGGGACGGGAAAACTTTTCCGCCAGCCACATCATTTCCAAGAATAACATCAATACCGGCTACAGGTAACTGGGACCTCACAGCAATTTGAAATTTGCCTGTCGCGATTCTGGAGGTCAGCTGAACAGAATGCAGAGGCGCACGCACGGCACTCATTTTTACTCCCCACACCAAAATATCTGAACCGCAGTAAGAATGAGCCGAAAACGGCAGGACACCTTCACGGATTAAAGTTTGCTTAGCGCCAGTATCCCGCAGGATAGTAATTGGGACGCTGTCTGCCTCACCCACCAAAGAAACAGAGCCCTGTGACACAAACGGCCGGAAATCCTCATCTATTTCACACTCAGCCGAGCGTAGATGGTCAATAGATGTGGATTTTGTTTGAATCAGACCAACAGGCGATGGAGTTTTTGTGCTTTTGGACTGTTCTTTCTTTTTAAGAGTGGGGCAGACGGCGATGAGGTGTCCTGGTTCATGACAATAAAAACATTCTCTGGTTTCTGACGCAGCAGTGGGGTCACGGCGAACACTTTTGGGAGATCTTACTCTCCCGCTGGGAACTGAATCCCGCCGGATTGGAGGAGAAAAGATATTTTTATGCGTCAAAGCGAATTCATCAGCCAGGACAGCAGCAGCATTGATGGACAAGACTTTTTGTTCATTTAAATAGACTACAACCCTTCCTGGAAGGCAATTTTTAAATTCCTCCAGCAGGATGAGTTCACGGAGGTCGTCCATAGTTTTAACTTTGCTGGCCTGGCACCACTTGTCAAAAAGCGCACCTTTCTCTCTCGCAAACTCTACATATGTCTGGGTGGCAGTCTTTTCACATTTTCTAAATTTTTGTCTATATGCTTCAGGCACTAACTCGTAAGCTCGGAGGACAGTGGCTTTCACAAGATCATAATTTAAGCTGTCTTCTATGGACAGAGAGGTACAAACTTCTTGAGCCTTACCCACCAGTTTACATTGTAGTAAAAGAGGCCACACACTTTTTGGCCAGTTCAGAGTTGCTGCTATACGCTCAAATGCATTAAAATAGGAATCTACCTCTGACTCTCTGAACGGTGGAACAAGTGCAATGTGCTTACTCACATCGAAGCTATCACGAGCTCGGGGTTTAGGCGCAGGTGCTGGAGAGGCATCAGGTCTGGCAGCTACAGGTGCCCCCATCTCTAACTCCAGGGCCCTTAACCTCAAATGCATGGCTTCCACCTCCAACTCCCGGTTTCTCACCTCCATCTCCCTTATCCGCAGAGTTAAGGTGAGCTCCTCTGCAGTCATGTTTTGCACAGGGAGGTCTTGGAGTGGGGTTGGAACACCAGCTTCACCCTCCACAGTTCCAACTCGAAGAGCTGGCTCACCAAACACACCCCTTTCACTCAGCTTCTTAAACACAAGCTCTTTTAGCTCCTGTTTTTTAATGTTTAAAGGCACATGCACATCAAAAAATTCTGCAATCAACACAAGATCAACTTTTTTACACTTTTCTAATTTTGCCACTGTCGGAGCAGTGGTGAAATCCTCTAATCTGAACTCCATACTTCCACCCCCGTAAAAGAAAAGGCTGCCAACCAGACAAGTAGAGACAAAAAAAACCCAAAGACAATTACTCACCGAACTCACCTGAAACGACGACGAACACTAGAAAGAACGGACGAGCCCCCAAATCATGTTATGGCCCAGGCCTAGGGGAACCAGGGCCGCACACGATTGAGTGTCCCCGCTCTTCCCACTCCCAAGTAAACCAGCCAACTTCAAATTCAGAGGTCAAAGAGAGGCAGTTTTATTGTCTTCAGAGGTGAGCAGTGCCAAAACAACAAACAAAACAACTAAACCAAGGTCCCTGACTTCCCTGTAAGAAAAATAAATGTGAAACAAAAGACAAAGGATAACCTAACTCCTAACCAAAAACAGGAGAAAACGGGACAGTAAAACAAATTGGCTTCTCCCTCCTACTTCGCTGCCACTAAATATAAATTCACAAAGGGTCACAGTTATTTACAGGTATTTACAAGTATTTACAAGAAGGCAATAGCTAATCTACTAAATTTTAGTCACAGAAACAACTTACAAAATGCTAGGCTTACACGAGTTCATACAAACACTGTACTGAGGTCATATACATTACACCAAGTGCTGGCAAGTTGGGAATGGCAAGAGCAGGGGAGAAAGATGGCATCAGGTGGTGCTTAAATCTTCTCAGCCAGCCAATCAGCGTGCAGCAACCCGGTCACAGGAGCACTGTCAGCACACACACACCTGCAACTCATCTCACACACACACACACAGGTACTGATTGCCACTGCAAAGGAGGGGAGGAGAGAGAGAGCTGTCAGTACAGAGATCAACAATCAGTACACAAATGATCACAGTCATAACAATACATACAGACAGGCCCAGGCGAGGCAGGTGGAGAATGAACACATCCCTATTACAGAGTGAGGTGTTCTCTAAAGAACTTGCAGAGGACCTATCCTCATTTTTTTAAATAAATATGGGCAGCACAGATAGCATAGCTATGGTTTGGGAGGCGTCTAAAGCCTACATTAGAGGTAAAATGATTGGTAAGTCCTCGAAAAGGAAGAAAGAGCAAAATGACAATATTAAAAAAATGGAGGCAGAACTAACTAGTATGGAAAAAGAGTTGGCCAGACATTATTCTGAAAGCTTATTTCAAAATATTTGTAAATGTAAATTTCAAATTCATGATATTTTCAATAAAAAAGCAGAGTATGCTATGTTTAGACTTAAAACAAGATTCTGTGAGTCAGGGGAAAAGACTGGCAGACTTTTGGCCAGACAATTGATGGAACAGAACTCTGCCCATATAATTCCAGCAGTAAGAGCGGGTGGGTCTCTTATAACATCCTCTAAAGGTATTAATGATGTCTTTAGAGACTTCTACGAGAACCTATATAGATCTTCTGGGAGTATGAATGAGTCATCAGCCAGAGATTTTTTCTCAAGCATAAATCTTCGTACTTTATCTTCCGATCAGGTGGCTCTTCTTGATGCGTCAATAACTCAGGATGAGGTTAACACTGCCATTTTATCAATGAATACAGGAAAATCACCAGGATCTGATGGTCTTCCTGTGGAGTACTACAAAGAATATATAGATATAATCACTCCGATATTGACAGCTGTGTTTGAGGAAGCGTTTCGAACTGGCTTACTTCCACCATCTTTCAATGAAGCGCTAATCTCTTTGATACCTAAAAAGGGAAGAGATCATACGGATCCTGCAAACTTTAGACCAATCAGCCTCCTCAATGTAGACAGTAAGATACTGGCTAAGGTACTGGCCCTATGACTTGAAACTGTTCTACCGCAAATTAGGTTAAGGTATGTATGTATGTGTGTATGTTTATATGCACTACTATATTATTTGTTTTTGTTTTCAACCCCTCTGCTTTACGACCTCCCTACTGTTAATCTTCTTTTGACAGGATCTACTTAAACTTAAGAAAATGTACCCCTTTGATGGAGGCCCTCCTGGTTTTTCTTTCTGCATCCTGTATGATGTACCACTCTGAGCTGTTACTGCATATGCTTAAATAAAGATTTGAATCACAAAAAAAAAGGGTGAAGCTGGCTCTGTGATCTGTTGAATCCTGACTGTATGATGACCTCTGTCCTATTTACTCTCTGTCCCAGTCACTGTTAGTGTGAGGGGAGCGGGGGGGGGGGGGGGGGGGGGGGGGCAGTGAATGCATCAAAAGGCAGCAATAGGAGTGCTTGTCTGTCACTATGAATGCATCAATCAGCTTCTTTTCCGCCTCATGATTTTAACACAGAGAAGTGCATCTTCAGTAACACTGAAAACTTGGACATTGCGCCACTTAAATAACCGTCCACCGGTTCGCGTGAAACACAGCACCGTGTCTAAGATTGGACCATGGCATCAGCCACTTACATGACTGATTTAAGCAAATAATATCACCCGAATAATTCAAGAAATCGTTTCAGCCCCTCTGCTACAGTCGCAAGACTACAGTAGCTGGTCGTTTTACTAGTAGTGGCTTTAGCTAAACTGAATATTTACAAGCCTCCTCTTGATAGACAGAAAAACTTACCTGCTTTCTTTCAGCCAGATTGAAAACCTTTTTTTCATTCCTATAAAACCTTTCCCCCTCTCCCTCTTCCTCTTTCTGACAGCTTTCTCTTTTCCCTCTCCATCTTCAGCTTTCTGTCAACGATTCAAATGTCGACAACACTCTTACTCCAGCGCATGCCCCTAGGGGCGTGCCTACTTGAGCATGCGCTGCCGGGGGTGGGGGCGCCCGGTGTCCTATCAGACAGTCACTGACTTGACTGTTCTTGATCATACCATTGAACTGCCATTCATTACAGTAAATACAACTTTAAAATAATTTCCTCTCCATCATTTCGGCGCCCCAGTCCAAAATTCGACTTTCCGTTTTTGGCTGAAATTCTCGCAAATATCGATCTCCTATCGAAGCAAACCCCATCCGCGGTGATATGAAGGCCTTCTGAACCAATTGTGAGGGCTGAAACCTCTGTTTGGATTTCCAGGTTTCTGGCTGAAACGACAGGTCCAGACCTGACGTTTTGGTCCAAAGTTCGACTTTCCGTTTTTGGCTGAAATTCTCGCAAATATCGATCTCCTATCGAAGCAAACCCCATCCGAGGTGATATGAAGGCATTCTGAACCAATTGTGAGGGCTGAAACCTCTGTTTTGGGATTTCCAAGTTTCTGGCCGAAACGACAGGTCCGGACCTGACGTTTTGGTCCAAAATTCGACTTTCCGTTTTTGGCTGAAATTCTCGCAAATATCGATCTCCTATTGAAGCAAACCCCATCCGAGGTGATATGAAGGCCTTCTGAACCAGTTGTGAGGGATGAAACCTCTGTTTTGGGATTTCCAAGTTTCTGGCCGAAACGACAGGTCCGGACCTGACGTTTTGGTCCAAAATTCGACTTTCCGTTTTTGGCTGAAATTCTCGCAAATATCGATCTCCTATCGAAGCAAACCCCATCCGAGGTGATATGAAGGCATTCTGAACCAATTGTGAGGGCTGAAACCTCTGTTTTGGGATTTCCAAGTTTCTGGCCGAAACGACAGGTCCGGACCTGACGTTTTGGTCCAAAATTCGACTTTCCGTTTTTGGCTGAAATTCTCGCAAATATCAATCTCCTATCGAAGCAAACCCCATCCGAGGTGATATGAAGGCCTTCTGAACCAGTTGTGAGGTATGAAACCTCTGTTTTGGGATTTCCAAGTTTCTGGCCAAAACGACAGGTCCGGACCTGACGTTTTGGTCCAAAAATTCGACTTTCCGTTTTTGGCTGAAATTCTCGCAAAGATCGATCTCCTATTGAAGCAAACCCCATCCGAGGTGATATGAAGGCATTCTGAATCAATTGCGAGGGCTAAAACCTTTGTTATGAGATTTGCAAATTTCGGGACAAAACATCAGGTCCGGACCTGACGTTTTGGTCCAAAATTCGTCTTTCCCTTTTTGGCTGAAATTCTCGCAAATATCGCTCTCCTATCGAAGCAAACCCTATCCGAGGTGATATGAAAGCATTCTATTCCATATATAGCAGCTCTCTGCTCAGTCCATAGGGCGAAAGATCCAAATAGCAGCAGCGGCGGCCTACCAGCCTCTCCAATGCAACAGGCAATACAAGGGCGTCCGGGGCAATGTGATCTCCAACCAGGCAGCAAGCGATGTCCGAGTGATGACTCGTGGCTCACATCTACAGCGCCTCTGACGACTCCTCAGGGTTTCGTGTAGAAACGATGATTGACAGCCCACAGCTTCAGCTGGGTTAGACACCTGGGCAGCTACAGGCAAGGCAAGGCAAGTTCACTCAGAAGTGTCTTTCGCAGCTCACAAACTGGGTGTAGAGAAAGTATCCGTTCTCAGAATGTCCAGCCGACAGTCTTTCGGTACTAAAACTACACACTTCTTTCAAATAAATCTACGTACGCTTTATCAAAATGTGGCTCAGCCGTCTCTCACTCGAATCCTCACCTCTACACCGTCTCTCTGCACAGGAATCAGCTCAACCAATAGATCAGGGGTGTCAAACTCATTTTCACCGAGGGCCACATCAGCCTAATGGCTGTCCTCAAAGGGCCGGATGTAACTTATAAATGTAAGTAAATGTAATCGAATGTAATATGAAATAAATGTAATACTCCTTATTTTGGGCTGTGGCTTTTGAAAACACGCTCTGCTGCAACCGCAGTTTGCCTTTTAATTCTTGGGCAATTTGTTGCTTTTCTTGAAGGCTAGCTTTAGCGTACTTAGCTCCGTGTTTGGTGTCAGAATGCCACCGCAGATTGTACTCTTTGACAACAGACAACGCCTCGTAACACAAAAGACATACCGGTCTTTCTCCTTGTATTCGCCTTCCCATCTTTCTTGAAACAGTCTTCCATCTTTATCAACTTTTCTCTTCTTGGACATTTTGGGATCATTATTTATTTCTCAATTCCACTCGTTGGCATTGATGTAGAAACACTGCTGTGTAGTGGCGGTGAGCCGTCAAATCGCGGGTATCATAGTCGACAGGCATTGTGGGAAATGTAGTTTTTGGTCAAAGCACACTTTTGACCTATTGATTTTTAAACACTCAGACCTTTTAAGCTCTCACGGGCCACATAAAATTACGTGGCGGGCCATATTTGGCCCGCGGGCCTCGAGTTTGACACATGTGCAATAGATGATCAGTCTTGAAGTCTCCATGAACTTTTCAAAAATAAAATGAAACATTTCTCAAGGTACATTAACACCTTTTAACTCCTTTTAAACATTTATTTCACTTATTTATAACAGTATTTTAACCCCTTATGAAATAGTTTTTAAACCACATTCACAAATATTTTATCAACATATGTACACATACACTTTCTATTTTAACATCTATTTACTTTAACAAGCAACCATTTTAACACGATTCAAATGCCGACAACACTCTTACTCCAGCGCATGCTCCAGGGGGCGCGCCGCCTGGAGCATGCGCTGCCGGGGGTGGGGGTGAGAAGAGAGAGGGGGGTGGTGGGCTGAGGAAGAAGCGAAGGGGTGCCCGGCGTCCTATCAGACAGTCACTGACTTGATTGTTTTGATCATACGATTGAACTGCCGTTCATTACAGTAAAAACAAATTTAAAATAATTTCCTCTCCATCATTTTGGCGCCCCTTCTAGCGCGGTGCCCCAATGCGCCGCATATAGTGCATACCCCCTTTTTCCGCCACTGCGGCTATGGAAAGTTAATGAATGCTGTGTCAGTATTATGTTTCCTCTCATTATTCCTCCTCTGTCTGAATGCTGCTAGAGCCCACATTTGTGAACAGAGGTGTCAATCAATCATCTTTCCAACATCAAATAACTGATAAATCTCTCTGAAAAATGAAAATAAATCACCATGACAAAAATTAATTACAGTGACATAAAGCACGTTTAAGAATTACTGTGTATTTCAATTTTCTAGTTTGATGTGTTTCTTCTGCGATAATGAAGGAGGAAAGCTTGTGGACTTATACCATAGCAAGTAGAGGTGGGAGGAAAAATCGATTCACATTAGTATCGCAATTTTTTATTTTACAATTTTAAAATCAATGCTTTCTTTCTTTTTTTTTTTTGTTCAAAAATCGATTTTTTCCCCTCAAATATTAATCCTTCATTTGTGTTAATGTTTATAAGCTGGGTTAAAAAAGTACAGCTTTTCTCCTGGAGAGGGCGAAATGTTTTTTTTGTTGAATATCTAGTAACACGATGTCGGGTCCCCTTAGAAACTGACTCACATGTAATGCGCATTTTTTGGGGAAATATAGCCCCTGATATAGTCCATATATCATCATCATTCAACTTTTTCACATGGTCTAGTGTTAAGTTAGGGAACAAAAATCGCAAAAATCTTCAATATTGAAGGACTGTAACTTAAATCAAATTGGCACCCCAAAAATTGTAAAAGAATCAAATTGGGAGAAAAGCATATCGTCCCAGCCCTAGTGGCTAGTCAGTGGGGGGGCATTCTACAGATGACTCCACTTAGGATAGCTGTCTGTCATTCAACTATTTAGGTAAAGATACAGTTGAATATAGTCGATGTATACAGTAGTAGATAATATCAACAGTAGTAGATATTATCGGCATTGCATTAGGGGTGGGGCGTCTTGAGGGGGAAAAGAATTGTTTTCTCCCCAGTTACACAAAAAATGTAGATCTTAAACTCCGAAAGCTGTCATGTCCTTTACTGAGTTATTAATGCTATTTGAGAAAGAACAAGACATAACAAAATTAAACAGAGTAGGATCAGATTGTTGTCTATAAAACTGGACTGCACGGATAACTTTCAGTTGCTGGTTATATCACTGCCATCATAAATCACAGAGTAAGAGACAATATAACATTTGTGATAAATATAACAAATTAAACCTTATATAATGTTATTGACACTAAATAGATGAGCATGTTATTATTATTACCATCAATGAGTTTTGTCACCCAGGGATTTACAGATAAAGCTGCCTCTAAAAGCATGGTATATTTCTATTTTTAACTTTTGATTTCACCCAGCTGGAAAAAAAATTGTTCACTATTTGGTTAAAGTGAATACAACATTAGAATTACCTAGGGGCTAACCAAGCGGCAACCTCCGGTCTTAAAACATTGGGCAATGTGTAAGTGCTGAAAACAGCAGTTCGTTGAGTGTCCACTTGAGGCTGGCTTTAGAAGTACTGGAAACCACAGACACACCAAGCCAAGAAAAGTAGTTTTCACAGCAGAAATAAACGTGTACAGCCTGGTACAAAAAAGTGACTTCTATCTGAATAGTGCATTTTGCTAACAGCACACACTGTATGGGGTGATTTTTTTTTAACTTGGCATTTTAGAAGATATTAAGATCACGAGTGGCCCCAATAAGGCCCCGTCAATGATTTTTGTCGAAACTGTTTCAGTAACAGCTGGGTGACATCACTGAGGCTACGTCCATTCAATATACAGTCTAGGCAACAGACATACAAGTGATTTTGTATGCCACAGAAGGATTTTTCAGTTCATCTATGTTGCAGAAGGACACACGTCCCTTCTCGGTGTTGTAGCTATCAGTTAATGAATATTAGTGCTACAAATTGGGGTTAATTCCAGTTCCCATTCAGCACTTCTAAAAATAAACAAAAGAAAATTTATGCTGTCATAAAATGGACAAATCCTCACCCATTTAGAAAGTTTTTGAGACATTTCAATTTAAACTAAAGTAGCTGACTGACCAGGACTCATTTTCAAAAAGATGAAGCTATCTTTCTATAAGAAGCTTTTACTGACTCATATTTAGTCACTTATGTGGCATACTTCATGGAAAAACACAACATCCAATAACTCACGCTACTTACCTTGTGCTTACAGTATTTTGTAGGCTAACCATCTCTTCAGCAGTACCTCGAACAGATCACTTTTTTTTTTAATCTTTGCCATATCTGTACACTCCATACCCTGTTTCAAGCTCTGCTCTGATAGCATGTCTCCCCTAAACACACAGATTCTAGAGATCATGCCCAGTGGCATGCATAACTGGGTTCTTCCTGTGGAGTACTGGCATTAAAATGCAAACTGCTCCTCATGCTTGTGCCCCCGAGATATCACGCCAATTATTTGTCTCTGTGGGAGCAAACCTATTTGGGGAAGATCTTCCTAAAATAAGATAGGGAGCCACAGCCGCTCTACATCCTCTCTGCCTCCTGACTGGACAGTTTACGCAGGCACGTGTCACCTCTTGCTGTGACCCTGCAGGGATGTCTGACTATGGCTGTGGAAAGTTAGTGACGTTGCAGTCAGCCTACAAGTGCAAGCTTTTGGTTCTCTTCACACTCCTGCAGAGAGACTTCAGCCCCACTGTAGAGCTCTGCGTCTCCATTTTAGTGAGCTAACAGATCTGTACAACTTGCCCACGGCTCTGTCAAACATGAATCCCAACCTCTCACAAACACACACACATATCCATTGTCTCTGTACTTGGTGTCACAAATCACAAACAGGGACGTTTCTCACTTTATCATGATGCTGGATTCAGACAATTGGAGGTGTGTGCCCTAGTTTAACCTTTTGTTTTCCAATTATAACAAAGACCTTTGATTTTTTTGTTTGTTTTAGATAAAACAACAACATTCACTTGCTAATAAGGTAACTAATTGGATGCAGCTCCGTCTGGCTCAAAGTGTGTCATCAGGTTTTACACTGTAATCCACATCATTTACCTAAATTAGCCCACAATTCACAGCAGAGGAGCATAAACTGGATTCAGTCTTTCTTTTTATCATAGTCAATAAAAGGGTTTTCTTCTGTATTGGTTGTAGATTCCTGGTTTAAACATGGGGAAATGATCCCTCATCATGAAGGGGTACTACAACATTGAGCAAAGCCAGTACAGAGGCAGTGGGATGTCAGGGGCAGCTGACAAGAGGGTGTTAGGTGGGCGAGTGGCATTTCATCATACAATCCGTGCACAGTAATCAATGACCACTCACCGGCGGGAAAAGAGGAGCAGAAGAGAGGGTGAGAGCACCGGTGGGCATGTCAGATGAAAGCACTGAAGGAGAAAACCAGGAAACATGGAGAGAGTTTGCATTGAGTTTCGGTACACAGGGGTACAACAGTGAAAAGTGGGGAGACATAAAAGAGCACAGAACTATGGGACAGATGCAGAGATTATAGTAAGCAGATGATTATGTAAGCAATTACTTGACAGGGGGAGACGCACATAAAAGGCCAGGCTGATTGGAAAAAGCTGAAGAGCTAGCACCTCCTCTCTGCTGTATAATCCATCTCACAGCGATCACCCCTCACATCAAAGACACAGGCACTTTTACTCTAATTAAAACTCTTTGTTTGAAGGGAAAAAATGCTTCTTTGTCTTTCACATTGTGTGTTTTTTAATATATACATGTTACTGGGGAGCTAAAGCCATCTCTGTCTATGTCGTCTGCAGGCCGTGTACTTACAGTGAATGTTTTACCTGCTACTGAAGCGTGACGGTGTCTGGTTGGGGCAAATCTGGTCAGCTCTGCTTCTATTTTAAAAACACCAGCAGTCCTTGTAAGCCTGCCACCAGCATTCAGGCGGCACTGCAGATGGCTTTGTAAAACCAACATCTACGGCCTGGATTCGTGTTTGAGGAGGGAGAAGGAAAACAGGAAGTGCTGAGACAAACTGCTTCCAGAAAAGCTGTGCTCAGTTTCTTCCATGTGGAGGCAGTTTATCGAACCCAGAATGATTCTGAATCCATTAAAGCGAGACGGTCATGATTCATGAGTCCTGCTCGTAAACAACATCGTGTGAACCACATCAGTCCTGATAGAGAATTGGATTTATACAGGATTAACGATTCAGGGGACTAGAAGATTGGTTACAGACAATAGCAGGCTATTCTGACCATTGACTAATTGTATTGTGGGTGCTGTGATGTGCACCAGATTAATGAACATGTGCTGGGTCAGTTCAGGCAGAATACGCCATCAACCAGACCATGAACACATGGTTACGGGGCTATACTGTTCCCTTCTATCTCCTCTTTCTTCTTTTATAGGACTGTAATATAATAAAAGACTGGGTTTTAACTGTACAATCCAGAGGCTTTCGTTTCTACTCCCCTAATACAAAATAAACACTAGCAGACAATTAAGATCCTCATTTATCCCATCAATCATGTGACAAAAACAGCAAAACAACAGCCCTGCAGAAAACAAAGCAATCCATCATGGAGCAGAAAGTCATCCATCATATTCACTGTATACAAAAACACACAAATATGAAAGCTAAGGCTCATTATTTTCAGGTCACAAGGTGAGTTCCTGGAGTGTTCCTTTTGGCCACGCTGATACTGTATCAGCAGTTCCACTTTTAAATCACAGTGTCAGGTTTTCAGATATAATCTGGGTGAAAGCCTGAAGGTACAAACACCACAGAGGTATTTAGTTTTAAATAAAAAAAACACTGTAGTATCAGAACTGTTCCCTGATTTTAGTGCAGATAATCTTACCTATACAGCAGTTATACAGATGTGTTGAGGAAGTCTGAACATATGATCCATATGCTCCTCTCCATCTGGCTTTACAGAATCAGCCACATCAAGGCTGACAGAGGCACTGGTGGAAGAGTATCTTGATACACAGGGGCTACTAAATTACATTAACTGGAAACTCTTTTGAGGAGCAAGTAGTTAATTATGATACATACAGAAATGAATACTGTTACCATTTTATAGCACACTAGGTCTATCATAATTACCCATGCCCTTACTGTTGCCTCCAGGTTGGCGATGAAGGAGATTAATAGCATGCTGCTTAGCTTACATTTTATAAACACAGGAAAGACTCGCTTGGAGTGATATTTGAAAGTTAAAAGACAGTCTGTGAGAGTTTTCATCAGGAAACACAAGCACTTTTAAAATCTTTAAAGGTACAGTGTGCAGAAAGGAGAGATTCAGCGATATTTAGCTGTCAGATTCTGAAATCAAACAATCCACTCCTCAACCCTCCCACTGGTGAAGCAATGGTTGCTTTTAAGGTTGTGAAGCTCCTGTGATTTAAGATAAGTGTGATCATCTGTTTGTCAAGTTTTCACCATCAGAAACGCCCATCAGTTCAATACAGATTCTTTTTCACACAATTTGAAGCAGCCACTCAGTAAATACAAAAGCTTTATTATGATTAAATTATTGTTATTACCTTGTCTTTTCCATGGTACTGTAGAAACATGGCAGCTGTGGAAGTGGGCCCGCCCATGTTGATGTAAGGGGAGCTTGTCTATATTCCCACAGCCCTGCTACTACAACCCTATGTTCCCACAGGTCTAAGATTTTTTTTTCTTGTAATGATTGAGATCGTGACGATTGCTGCTGATGATAGAGATAAAATTACTCATTCATTCATTTGTTTACTATATGTATTACTATATATGTCTCTTATATTGAGACAATTATACATCAAATTGATCATACTTACATTTAAAACAAGCTTTCCATCAGATGTGTCACAGTCATCTGAATTGCCGACTAACTATAATTTTTATGCAAACAAGATTATGAACACACAGAATCACTGATTTTTTTTTTTCAATTTTGCTATAGTTACGTTAGTCTTTGCACCACTACCGATGAGAGATTAAACAAGATCTCAACTGTCCTTCTCTCTAACTAAAACACAGCACAGCAAAATGTATGTGTGGAGATGCTGACTCATTCAACAAAATATTTAGATAACTGAGAGCTTTTGATCTTTGCATTTACTCCTGCTCTAATACCAGTCATTGGGGGACATGGCTTTTTGTGACTTGTTTAATACCTGTCAGTAAGGTCAGGGCACATCAGCAGGTCCAGGTTAGGATTATTAGTGAGGTATGGGAGAATCCCCCCAATAGAGTAATGGTGCCATCTGTTGGATAAAGAAATATCTGCAGCCCCAAAACTAGCACATAGGCATAGGCATCATTGACTGCTTTGTGAAATGTAATCAGTATTCTGTGTATGATGAAGTAATTGTCTTTCGGCCTATTTAATTTCTTATTTTGATTGTTGGGATTGTTGTGGTTGTTTATTTGTTTAAGTGGATCCCACTTAGCTACTACCAAGGCAGCAACTACAGTTCTTGGGGTCAGCTCATACAAATCTGTAAGTACAATTCACACAAGATACACTATTAAAAATCCAAGACACAATTTTAAAAACATAATAACAATAACACACAATAGGCAAATTCAGTTCAGTGTAATAATAATAATAATAATAATAATAATAATAATAATAATAATAATAATAATAATAATAATACATGCTTCAATAACATTCAGTTTTAACATCACCATTCAACATCCTCATGTCTATATGTAAAATGGTACATTACTTTGAATTAGAAAAAAAAATCATCTTTGTAGGAATTTTAGAAAACATTCTTTTTAAATAGTATACAATGCTATCAGTTTTTACCAGACATACTTTCTTGGTCCTTTTGGACAAACAAGTTTCACGTATTACAAAAAGCTAAAACCAACGCCTAAACTTATAAGAGCCAAACTGATGAACAGCATTTAAATATGGAAAACAAACTTAAATAGCATTGAAATCTGATTAAAGGACATGTTCTAGACTCGAAGACTAAGCAAAGATTGTCAACATATTCATTATGAAGTACTGAGAAAGGAATTTAAAGTCTCTGCTGGACTGACTATCATTATTGATATTATTGAAACTCCCACCTCCTTATGATAAATGGGCAACAACCATGGCTGCTGCATATGTACTGCTTCCTGGACAAACTTGACCAGTGTATGCTCACACAAGGCCATGACACAGCTTGGTTGTGTTTCTACAACTAGGAGATCATTTCTATGGCTGGATGTACTACTAGAATGAGTATTAGGACAGATATTTCCCTGTATGGCACTGTTTTTTTTTCTCTGTTCCTTTGTTTAATAATGTCTTTTGATTGTTTATACTACCTCTTTGTTAAATAAAAACTGTTGAACACAAAAAAGGATTAAAAAACAAACTGAAATTTTAAATTAAAAAAATGTCTGAACAAAATCGAAATAACTTATTTAAAAATCGGAGATCTATTTTTTCCCATGAAGGTCGTGTAAAATTATATAGCACTGTCACTCTTAACAGAGGTTCTGAAAGAATATCGAACATCTGAAAAGGAAAAAACATCCCTTACATCTGGGAAGGCGGAGTCGACCCACGGAGAGGGGCGGGCCAGTTGAGAGGTTAAAGTTGAATTCATTTTGTCTTTTGTGCCAAGCAGAAGAGTGGAGTCGGATCGAACAGCGGAGTCTTTTCCCTCTTCCCCGGATCCTCTTACAACTCCCTCCCGAACCTCTCCCCTTCCACCCTTGCCACCCTACCCACCCCCTGAACACTCTTCAAGGGACGGTTCGGGTAAGTGTTCCGTTAATATGGCTTTGTTGTTTTTCCCTCTCTGAGTGAAGGACGGGGATAACTCGGCGTGTCTCTGTGCGGTCCCTAGGCCGCGGGATCAGGCTATTTCCTGAATCAGTCTGTGCTCCCGTCAGCGGCTGGGTGGAAATTTACCGAGCCGTATTTAGCCTCAGAGGCGCATTAGTTGCTGTATTTTCCTTTCGTGAGTTGTGCACAGGTTTTAAGGTGGTATAGCACAACAGTTGCGTTATTCTTGAATTTCAGTAGCGGATAATTGAGGGAAGTATCGGTTGTAATACAAGCTAATGATGCTAGCACAGCCCTCAAATCTTGCTTACGCGACTAGCTGTGATGCTTACCTCAAAATAGCATTTGCGGTGTTTTTCTGTGAGTCTTAAACTCACCCTGTAGATTCACGAGTTTTAAGAAGTTGCTGCATTAAAGAAAAGATGCTTTGCCAGCCTATTTTGTTTGAAATAAAGGGACGTGCCATATCACTGCTGCTAATCGATTCCAGGAAGTAGACACAGCCGTTCGGAGACAGCGGGTCATTGTGCTAGTGTGAATGAGTGGACTCGAGCCAGTCTAATGTCAATTACTGGACTGAAACGTCCCATTCTTTCAGAGTAGCTTGCTAACATTGTTAATGTACAGTTATAAGTCTGAGTCGACAACATGTTAACTGCCTGCATCACTTCATTCATCGTCACTTACAGATGTTTTTTATAGTAAACAAGGCTTCCTCTAACATGTTCTCATAGTTTCCAGTCATTACATATGTCCCTGATGGTCATATTTTCCTCTCTGTTGCAGACATTCAACCAGTGACCAAAGACCCACTTTTTTGGCCAGTTTTAATCCTGGATTCGGCAGCAGCAATGGACTCAACTTTGGTTGAAGGAGGACTTAATGTCACCTTAACTATCAGGCTACTCATGCACGGAAAGGTGAGTGTCTTCATGAAATGTCTGATAACAAGGTTAAACCCAGAGGCACCACTCTTCTTAATTGATTCAAGGCAGTCTCAGCAAAAAGGAAACAAAAGCAGTCCAGTCTCTCCTCTGCCAGTGACCAACAAGGTACATTTATTGCTCTAATGTGCACAATTCTGCTTCTTTTCTGCAGGAGGTTGGAAGCATTATTGGCAAGGTAGGTTATTTTTACTGCCATGGAGATGGAATCTTCATCTTGCCCTCTTTGATGTTTTGTAAACATTGTGTATGTTTGGTGTTTTTACAGAAAGGAGAGTCAGTGAAGAAGATGAGAGAGGAGGTAAGATAGTTTTCTGTGAGAAAACAAGGGTAATCCAAAAAATGTTTACATTCCACTGACTGATGCATCACACGACAGCGCTGCATTATTTCTTGTTTCCTGTTTTTGTGCAGAGTGGTGCGCGCATCAACATTTCAGAGGGGAACTGCCCGGAGAGGATCATAACCTTGGCTGGACCAACCACCTCTATTTTTAAAGCCTTCTCTATGATCATTGAGAAACTGGAGGAGGTTAGTTTTATACACTACACTTTTAACCAAACGTGTAATGTAGAGCTGTAACAATACTGATTTTTTTTTTTGTATGATATTAAATCCAAATGATCTGTTAGAGGGTGGGATCTGACACCAGATTGAAAATGATTTAATTACTTTGCACCCTCATTTATCAGTTGATCACAAAAGTAGGCAATAGCTAAGATTTTATGGGGGTAAATTGCTACTCTATGTAGAGATGTTCTCAACAAATCCCCCTCATCTGTGTCTGCAAGAGAGCGTCAGAGAGTGTTTGAGTGTCTGCTTAATATACAGCTACTTCACTGAGATTTAAAGCTCCTGTGAGAATCTGGTAATGAAACTATCAGAAAGTAACACTCACAAGACCATCAAGGCTGATTGATTCTTTGTAGTAATTTTTTTCTGTCCCTAAAAGCTGCAGCAGAGTACGGGTCAAATGCATTTAGCGCTGCTACAGCAGCTTTCC
Source organism: Labroides dimidiatus (assembly GCA_030710495.1). NCBI lineage: Eukaryota > Metazoa > Chordata > Actinopteri > Labriformes > Labridae > Labroides > Labroides dimidiatus. Next base: position 11,248,283 of record CM061151.1, on the reverse strand, counting down.
TTTACATTTGTCACAGGAACTATTTACAGTGAGTTATGTGTTTAAATTCATAAAGAAATAAGGATAAAATTCTTGACAAAACACTTCTTGCACAAGTCTACAACACAATCTACAATTTCGTTTAGCAGACGCTTTTTTCCAAAGCGACTTACAACACAAGCAAGTATTAAAACAAGAAGGAGAAACCTTATAAAGTGCGAAGAAATGCTTCAAGTTATTTGGGTCACAGATACTCTGCTATTTTCTCCAGCACATGTGTGGGCACTTGATGGCAAAGAGGTACCATGGGGTGCCAAAAAAAAATCACACTTGTGAATTTTTTTTTCACAGGAGCTTTAATCTTTTTTTTTTTTTTTTTTTGTCTTTACGGGGAGTAGGGCTGTCACTTTTTATTCAAGCTTTGAATACTCGTCAGACATGAGGTGAAGAGTTCATGTCCGAACTCCAATAAGCCATTTGTCGGCTGCATTCGGGAGTTGTGAGCCTACGTGTAGGAAACCACTCTGTCTGCAGACAACAACCTGCTGCTTCACATCCAAATATATTCAAACAAGTAACGAGATAATAATCGTACTTCTTTTTTTGACAAAGCGACAGTACTAATGGTAAGACACTCTCGCTGATTATTCATTATTCATACAAATTCATTAATTTGTGTGAACAATGAACCCTGAACGATTACAACATGAGAACTTGTCTAAGCTAGTGTTAGTTGCAATCAATTCTGACAAGCTACTGCTGTTCTCAAATGATGAATTTAACATGAAACCCAAAATTGTTGCTCCTTTTTATTTAGGGATGCCTCAAAATGAAAATTCTTGGCCAAAACTGAAAATAAAGAAATTGAGGCTGAAACACAAAAAAATAATTCCTGTCATTAGTACCATAGCATAAGTTAATCTTAGTCTTCACAGAGATGACCTGGGAAAGCTTTAAAAAGGCAGATTTTTTTTCTGCATCTCTTGTGATGGTTGTGACACTTTTCTGGACTCTCTGTGCTACACATAGTGTGCTCATCTCTGTATGTGCTCATATGTTTATGTCTGTGTATTGGGGCAGAACTCTGCTGTGCGCAATACAGAGGAGAGTTGTGAACGGTTAACTATCCCGTCATTTATATAAGATGAATAACGCAAGGCTGTTTAGTCTTTTAAATAGAAGAAAAGGGTATAAACCAGATCGAGGGGTAGGCCCCTCATCTGGTTCAAAGTAACGAGTCCTTTATTCCTTCACTCTGTGCGTTTCCCTCTCAAAACAGGTACTCTGCGGTCATCGCTACCTGGATCATTTCTCATGCGCACATCACACGCTTTACAAACCACTATCCGTGGGTCTTTCTCAGATATTTTTAAATACGTCGGCTCTTATCCAGACAAGAGCGTGCCAGCCATGGTTTTTTGCTTGCATCATCACAACATGCTGTTTCGGTGATAAGTCTTTCAGCCAAAACCTGAAAATGCACTTTTTGGCCATTTTCAGCTGAAAATTATCGGTGGCCAAATTGCGGTGCATCCTTAATTTTATTCCCCACAAGAATTTTAAAATGAGAAATGAGTTATTTTTAAAATGGTGCTTACCAGTGTCAGTCATTAAGTGATACTGTCTTTCAGGGTTAATACATGGTGGTGTTACACGGGGGCACATTCAGGACTCAGCTTGAAGAAGAATAGAGTATCAGGAAAAGACGTAACAGTCTGAAATGCTCTAACTCCCCTTGTTGTGTCACCCTCTCTGCAGGACATCAGCACCTCAATGACAAACAGTACAGCCACCAGCAAACCGCCGGTCACCATGCGCCTTGTTGTGCCTGCCAGCCAGTGTGGCTCTCTCATTGGCAAGGGTGGCTGCAAGATCAAGGAAATCAGAGAGGTTTGTTATGCCTGTCACTTAGTTTCGTTTAAACTCTCCAGTTATTCCTTGGTGGTTTTAACACTCTCTGTCTTTTAATGGCCTTTTGCAGTCAGCAGGAGCTCAGGTACAAGTAGCAGGGGACATGTTGCCCAACTCCACAGAGCGTGCCATCACTGTTGCAGGGACCCCACAGTCCATTATTGAGTGTGTCAAGCAGATCTGTGTTGTGATGCTTGAGGTGAGCATCAAGTTCTGATTTCAGTACACTCACATCATTTCCTGTTCTGCTATTGATTGAGTCTAAGTTTAGGATTCTTCTCTTTTTAGTCCCCACCAAAGGGAGTGACCATCCCGTACAGACCCAAACCCTCAGGCTCTCCTGTCATCTTTGCAGGTGGTCAGGTGAATAATGAATGCATTATTTTTGCCTCCTGTTGATGTGTCGATTGCACTGTGGAACCTCAGTGTTCACTGTTTTTGGGAAAGAAATCAATTGATACCATGTGATCCTTCTGGTTGCTAGTGCTGTCTGAAGCATGTCCGAATTTGTTCTTGTTGCACATCAAGGACAGGGGACTGATGGATATTAGAGTTCACTGTGTGTGACACTACCACACCCTCTTAAGTGCTGTTCTCTCCATGCAGGCATACGCTGTCCAAGGGCAGCACGCCATTCCACAGCCTGATGTAAGTGAAGGGCCCTCTGTAAGTGATCCAATATATTTGCAACTTCGGTCCTGGGAAGCCATGCCACCCTCTTATTTCATCCCCCTGACTCTTTATTTTCCCAACACCACTGCCTGATACCCATTTAACAATTTACTATTAATATATATTTTTTAACAGTTTAACTCCTTTCTTTTACCCTTTAGACTAAATCACCATCCACCCATTTCATTTTTCCTCTCATCATCACTACAACCACTTACCAAAGGGAAATAATTACAAAATTTCAAATGCTGTGTCCTTTTTCCTCACTCATGATTTTCTGCATGTTCGCTGTCCACGTTGTTTCCTCCCCTGTTTCTTAACAGCTCACCAAACTTCACCAGCTGGCCATGCAGCAGAGCCCCTTCCCTATTGCACACAGCAACCAGGGCTTCCAGGGTAGGTGGGCAGACTGAAAGAGGAAATGAGATTGCTGTAGATTTGTAATAATCCACTGTGTCAACACTGTCATGTTGTTTCTTTGCCTTTCTTCAGCTGGGATGGATGCCTCTGCACAAACTGGCTCACATGAGCTGACCATTCCAAATGATGTGAGCAACATTTATCTCTTTTTTTTTTTTTTTTTTTTTTTTTTTTTTTTCTTCATATTTTTGTTCATCCTTGGCAGAGAATCATTGTCATTAGTTGCTTACTTGTCTCTCCGTGTGTGATTCTCGTATTACTGCTTGTGTCTCACATTCTCCTCCTTTTCTTCAGCTCATTGGCTGCATCATTGGCCGTCAGGGCGCAAAGATCAATGAGATCCGCCAGATGTCAGGGGCTCAGATCAAGATTGCCAACCCGGTGGAGGGCTCCACTGACAGGCAGGTCACCATCACTGGCTCCCACGCCAGCATCAGCCTGGCTGAGTACTTGATCAATGCTCGGTAAGAAGCTTAAATCATTGTTTTATCAAATGAAAAGAGAACAAAGACGGTGATACCCAGCCATTGGTCACCCTGATCTCTCATAATCTACTTTGAGATTAGCCACTGAAGAATGATATCCACCCGTTTCTTCAGAAGCCTGTGGGTGTTGACTTCTGCACTATGACTCCACCTCCTATTTTTGTTCATTTTGTCGCTTTCTTGCTGGTAAAAGTCGGTTACTAGACCGAGTATGACAGTTAGGCTAACATCATCAGCTTTGTGGCCACCATGGCGACGTAAACGGAACGTTTAACTGGAAGAGCAAAACTTATAACCGCTGTGAACTCTGGGTAGTCAGGAAAAATGTGGATAGGAGGATGGCGGTTACAAACCATGACATTTTTCTGGATTGGCTGAAAATAATATTTGGCACTTTCACGTCTAAAATTTTTGAAACTGGGTTTATATTTTGTTAAGCTGTGTGCTTGCTGTAAATCAAAGGTTTTCAGCAATGCTAAGCCCCCTCAAGATGTACCGTATCCATGAAACTCTATTTTATTTAAATTCCTGTGATACCGAAAACCCCAGATTATTAAACAGATTCAGAAAGTAAATTGTCAAACATTTTTTTCAATTGATGCATCTTTGTAGATTTATTTTCATTTTAAGAAATGGCAACATGAAAATTAATATAGAAAGAATAAAACTGCAATGAATTACCTCGCCTTTTATCCGTAATTATGTTTTAAAATAAAAGAAAGCACCTACAATCTTTCTCCAAATCATATTAAGCCTTGATTGATAGGACCATAAAAAATACATAGCGTCTGTTTAGGTCTTTGAATCTGTGTTAAGTTTTGAAATCTGTCATGGCCACTTTTTTTTTTTAATTTAATCAGTTATTTATTGCATCAGTGCTCTTTTTTTTGGTTTATTTTGCCCCTTTCTTTTTTATCAACTTGACTGAATAAATGTTATTTTGATCTGCTGTTTTAAGTCTGACTCTTATTGGTGCTCAGGTTGAACACATTCAGTTCGCTCTGATGCGAGTGTGAAGAGACTTAAACTGGCTTATATCAGGATATCATTTAAGGACGAGAATTATACATGACTTGTAAATCATCCTTTCAAGCTGACACATTATAATACTTGAATTAGTGTTGGTTCAGTAGTCCAGAATTCCCTGCATGCTAAATGAGCGCCAAGATCATAAATTAAAATCTTAAGGTCATCCTGTTTTGTGTTGTCCTCTTCAGGCTGTCTTCTGAAGCTACTGGACTCGCAGCCAACTGACATGGAGGATCTTCATCAGCACCTAAAGTAACCCCTCCCCCTACTTTTTACCAAGAGGTCCCTTATTGAACTAAATGCAAAAACCAAGTACTATAAACTCACTGTTTCTCTGCTTTGGTTATTTACCTACTCAGTTGTAATTACACCATCATCATGATATTGGTATTTTATTTATTTATTACGTTTTTAAATTCCCTTTGCATATAGTTTTAAAAACTACTTTCTGTTGTATTTTTCTTCTTTTACTGTATATCTGTATGATCTTCTTGATAATAGGTAAAAAGTTTTAGAAAAATCTGAAAAGGCATAAATAACATTTTTCTTATGTCAGATTTTTCTTAGAAAATGTAAAAATGAAGAAAAAAAGACAATAACAAAATAGATGGACTGTTCTTTCCCTTCCTTTTAAATATCTATTTATTTTTATTTAATACACAGCTCATTGTAAGGATAGAATTCATTGATATCTGCCATCTTTGTTTTGAGGCTGTACTTCCTGAATGAGGCATTGTGGGATTTAACGGGTTTCAGTGGGTGTAAATGATCTCAAGTTGACGACGTATGCAGGTGAATACCTTTTTTTTTTTTTTTTTTTTTTTTTTTTTTTTTTTAAGACTGAAGGTAACTTATTCCTTGTTGTTGAGTGTGAGGTTCAGAGGAGAATTTTAAGCTACATTATGTCTCACCTCTAATTTGCTGAGTAATTGTTTTGGTGTCATTCCTGTGTTTCCATCCGTTTCCTTTCTCGATCAGGACTTTTGAGCATTGTTGTGTATTGGATTCTGATAAGGGTGGGTGGGCGGGCCTTGGTCACATGGGGTGGGCCTGAATGAGAGGAAAATATTTTCTTTTCTCTGAATTACTAAGACCATTGTAATGACGATGATGATGATAATTATAACAATGAAATGTTTGTTTTAAATAGAGAAAATATTTTTTTTAACTGCAGGGCTGGGGAATGCTGCAAGGGGCAAAAACTACAAGACATATTTGTCTTTATAAGTATATTATGCTGAGGTATTAAATTATGATTAACTAGAAGGAGAATTATAGAATTAACACTAGTTTCCTGCTATCTCTTTTTTGCCTGGGTCAGATTTTATTTTTTATTATTCTTTGCAGGATGAAGAAACTCACGTTTTTGTGCACGTTTTCAAACTATTGTAGATCTGGGTGCAATTAAATTGTTGAAGAAATGAAATGCAGAAATAAAAAAAAGATGTGAAATGCTTAAACAGTTCTCACTCTTTCCTGTTTACTCAAGGGCTCAGATTTCATAAACCAAAAATGATCTCTTGTGTAGTTGGTTGAGAAAATGCGCTTTATGTCATTTAAATGGTGTCTTTAGCAGCAGAACAAATTATAGCTATGACAACAACCTGAGTATTAAAATGGACACATTTTTTTAACCAATACATTATTTATTGTTGCTCATAATATTTTGCTTTTGATATAATTCCTATGTTACAGGTACAATGTGCAATGCTGTATAAAAACAAAACATTTCTATTCAAACCCAAATGATACTTACGGTTCTACTTGTAACCACCACAGAGAAGTGCTCTAGTCTTTATCTGGCTACTTCTGCAGTTATCTTAAAGGGTAGGAGGAAAGGTTGAGGTTTTTATGAAGCCTATCAAAATACTGAAATACACAAAGTTAGTCAAGATGAGACTTTTTAGGCCCAAGGTTGCATTACAATGACTATTTTATTCAAGTGGCCTTGCTTGACTCTGCATCGAACAGCGCTTTGCCAGGTTCCGCCACAACTACTGTAAAGACTGGACTGAAATCTATAGTTGGTTGTGTTGAATTGTGGGAAAAGTATGTGGCAGATTTAGCTAGAGTAAATTTGTCAAATAGAAAATACGGTATCTCTGGATCTGCGGCACTGCTTTTGTCACTTTTGATTGTTTTAGGTCTTTTCAGTTTGGTGATGCTAATGTCATACATACTCACATACTCTTCTGCTAGGGATCCTAAATGGTGGTTCTTGCAGAGGTGTTACATCATTTAAAGAAACGAGTGCGTGTTATTTTTTAGAACACAGGCACTACACCCAAAATAATCCTTCCAATGATACTCAATAGCTCAAGAAATTAAAGGTGGAGTGCCAACAGGGTGATTCGAGGGATGGCAATGGTCCACCTTGAATTCTTGGCCAACCAGCCAATTTGCCTGTTATTGCCTATTTGCCTTGACTGTGAGGCTTGTGTTGAGATCTGCAATGGGGCCAGCAGTGCAGGAGGCTGCTAGTAGCTTTCTTTGCCCCTCAATTTAAACTTAATCTCTTTGGTGGCATTTTTCAAAATCTGTGCAGAAGTTATTAATAAAGTTCCTTCCCCACATAAAGGGTCTGAAATGAACACGTTTCCATTTTTCACTTGTGTTATTTTGTTCCTTATGGCACACTGTAGTTAAGCTGTGGCAGCGTCTTCCTGCTTCTTGCTGCCACTGTGATGGAAAAAAAACAACACATCTGGCCTTTTGAATGGCATACTTCCCTGAAAAAAAAAATAAAAATAGAAACAGACAGCTTAGTAAAAAGTCAAAAGTAATGTGCACTTTGTGTCAAAGAAAGTTAGGATATCACCAAAGTGATATCCCAAAGATGTTTGAGCTGCCGCATATGAGTTAAGCATTCAGGCGCAGTTTTAGAATGTGCAAATGTGTAGATATTTAAATTTTAGTAGTTATGATTTGCTAAGGGCCAAGGGGTAAACAAACAAACAAAAATAAAATAAAATACAATAATGCAATCTATTTGTATAAACACCCACATGAGTAATGTAACCCCTGCATTACTCAGTGCCTCAGTTTCACCCCCTCCATCAAAACAGTCTGTTCTGCCCCTGAGCACCATAACACAACAAATAACAGAAGTGCAATTTGAGTGAACCCAAAGGTTTCCAACCAAGTCACATATTCAATAAGCGTCATAAAAAACCTCGACCATATCCTGTGCATCTGAAACTCAGTAGCAGGAGGGTTAAAAAAAATATGTATCACTTACTGAGAACCCTAATTATGCATCATGATCAATGTCTTGGTGAGATTTTCATTCCATCCTGACTTTTTTTTCTTGAGTGCTGACATTTATTAACAAAAAAAAAAAATCAAATAAAAATCAAAATAACTGAAGTAATACTTCCAGGATTTAAAAAAGTGTAAACTCTCACAAAATATAAAACTGACACATTCAACCATAAATTATAAACATGTAGTCATGCATTTGTTCACAGGGCTGCATACCATTTAGTCTTACATTTTTATCTTACAAACAAAATAAAGTTAGATATTTCTCATGTGGTATGTCATGGATATTTACATTATTATTCATTAGTATTTGATGCATTAGTGTGTGGAGAATCATGGAGGATGCTCCCAGAGTGAGGATTAGAGTGTTTAAAGGACAACGAGTGTGGTATCTTGTGCGTGCGTGTGTCTGTGGAGGGTTTTTGCTGAACTGGAGCAGTGGTTAAGGTTACCTTGGTAACTATTAAGCCTAAGAAAACCCTACTGAACTTAAATGACATTATCTGATGTCACAAGCTGCCAAAAAATCTGATGTCAGGTTATGACAGATGTCTTATGTCATCTGATGATGGTTTGTCAGAAACAAACTCATGAGACACCATAAGTGGACTCGTCATAGTCTGAGCGGTGTTTTAGGTGTGAGACCTCTTGACAACAGTAATGTACTGCACTGACAGATTAGTGTACGCCTGTGATGGTAGTTCACTCGAAGGTAGTTGGAGGTCTTTGCTTGTGTCCGGTGATCTATGGAGGTCCTGTGTGAGGTGCCTGTGGAGACCCCTGGTAGGGTTGGGATGGGGAGACCCATGCTCCGGCACTGGGGGGACGGCTTGGCTCTCCACTGCCTGACTGATCCAACTCAGCGCTGTCGCAGTCGGAGTCATCACACAGGGCCCGACTCTGAAGAAAGAAAGGGAAATTCAAGCTTCAGAAGCAGTAATTCAGGTCCTTTCATGGCTCCAATTAACTTTTCTCTCATTGTTGATAAATTATAAATTATTCCACCTTAAATCACTTAACTATCAGAAAATGACTGATGGTATTCTCTATAGCCAAAAATAACCATTTAATTTTCACTGAGGCTTGGCACTAGAAAAAAAGATTAAAGGAGGGACACTATTTTTTTTAGGCTTTACTGTCCCTCTGGTACCCTCTATTTGCGTCACATGATTTACAGCTCAAAGCAATCCCTGTTTTTCTCACACCCGTATTTCAGCCTTCGACTGACACACTTCATTTTATCACCTGCCTCTTTAAGGCTCCTCACTCCATAAACCCCCCTTCCTTCTGATTGGCCAGCCCTCTGGAGGCCTGTTGGGTGTTTGTGTTCAAATGTTTTATATCCACTCCTTTTCAGCCTTTTTGCAAATACACAAAAAGACTGCAGGGCTGCAGCAGATCAACCAGAGCTGTTTGAAGTGGGGATTTTAAATTTTTCTTTCCACAGACCATCTTTTCCATCTCTGAGAAGAGCGAATCCTGGAACTCGCTACCTGATCGCTGAAAACCTGTTGTAAACTTGTGTCTGATTTTCTGTAACTGTCTCCGTTAAATGTGTTTTTGACGTTTCATGATGAACAAAGCTTACTTTTTCACCCTCTATTTTATTTTACTGCAAAGCCAAAAAGGTTGGTTGGTTTAATCTTTAATAATTAATTCTATTTTTACCCCCCCCCCCCCCCCATCCTAATCTTTAAATCCATTCCAGACTCTATTTGGCACATGTAATGGTTGTGTAATGATATCTCTTTACTTAAGGACAAGTAGCTCTTGGGTAAATGTTATTTTTCATCCATGTTTTGTTATTTGAGTTGTTTCTGCATCAGTCAAAAAAACAAAAAAAATATGACATAAACTGACACATGAGATCCTCTGTGGAGATCTCTCACCTCATTAGGATTCTGCCCGCCATCCAGCTGAGCTTTGGCCTGTCCCAGGGCTCCGTCTCGCTCCGACAGGCCGTCCGAAGCCTGGGCGGGATCTGTATTGTCTGCCGGGATCTCGGACCCCTGAGAGAGGAGGTCATCGCTGCGGTCGTCCAGCCTGTCGTCAGTGTTGGTGCTGACCACATCGGGGGTGCCGCTGTGAGAGTGGTCGGTGGTGTGGCCCTCCTCTCCATCTGACACTGACAGGTTCTCTGAGCTGAAGGTGGACACTGACTGACACTTTGTGATACTGGTAGGACGTCTGCAGAGATTAAAAACAAAACCTCTTCCTGTCAGAGGGGGAGAGCTTGAGGGGATTTTCAAGTGATGAAAAACTCTTAAGTTACTCACCGTCTCCGTGGTAACTCAACCTCACTGTCAACTTCACCCTCCTCCTCTTCTGATGACACTCCACGCCTCTGTAGTTGGAACAAAATGCACATGTAAGAATGATCAAAGTGTCACCAGAGGAAAGCTGCGGATCAGCGTCTCTGTACCTGTTTGCGTGTGATAGCTGCTCTGTACAGGATGGCTGAAGGTGTGAGGTGCTGACTCCCAATCCCCCCTGATGCCCCTCGAGGCAGCCTCACAGCACCCGCTCCATCCTCCTTATCCTCCCCGTCATGGGGCAAACGTGGAGAACCTAGAGATCCTCGTCCTGCTGCTGCTCCCCTCCCGCACGGCGAGTCTGGGCTGCTGGAGAACGGAAACGATGCGGCATCCTCGCTCGGTGTGTCGCTGCGTGGAGGAGTTTCTGTGAGATCATCCAGACCAGCTGCCCCCACCTCCGACCCCCCTAACCCTGCAGAAGCACTGAGGCTCCCACCTCTCTCCAGCCCGCCCACTGAGGTCTCCCCTTTGCCCTGGCCTTCAGCCTCCAGCGTGGTGCAGATGAGGTCGGGGCTGGAGGAGGAGAGCTGTCTCTGCTGCTGCTCATGGCTGAGGCCTCGCAGGGCTGCAGACGGTTCCAGGAGTTGCTTGGAGGTGTTGTTGGTGGAACCGTTAGCCTGTACAGCACAGTCTCTATTAGGAGAAGACTGGGTCGCCTTGAGTCCAGCCAAGTCTCCACTGCTGCCCTTCCCGGGCTTACGGTGGCGGGTTTTTACTCGTCGAGAGCGGCTGGGGGAAGTGGAGCTCCTGTTTGGGCAGGCTGGGATAGTGACTTGCATCACTGAGGAATCCATTTTGGGAATGATGACCTCAGACTTCAGGATATCTGGCCTGGAAGAGACAAAGGGATTAGTCAACATCAGCCTAATGGATGATATTCATTTAGCTGTTCTTGCATTAATCTTTCACCAAAAAAAAAAAAAACCCTGAATGAAATGCCACACCTCTTTCCAGAGGGCAGTTTCTGTGGGACGTTTCTCTTCTTGATGAGTTTGTCCATGGTGTTAGAGGAGCTGCTCTGTCTGGAGCTGTGATGCTTGAACAAACCAGGATACTTTTTATCCAAAGACTGCTCCCTCCTGAAAATAAAAGAACTCATAGGTTATTCTTGCTTACTCTAAGTGTTCCTAACCTGCGTTCATAGTTTGTCTTTTTAACATACTTTTGTAACTCTTTTTCTTTGAGCTCCAGCTGCAGCATGACAGCGCTGAGCTCCATGTAAAGGTTGTTAGCCCTCTCCAGCTTCCTCTCGTAGTGCTCGCGGATGTCCAGAGCATGCCTGAGAAGGAAAAAAAAGGCTGCTGTCATTGTGCATCCGCATGACAGAGTTCTAATCCTCCACAATAGACAGGCACTCAGGGCACTAATTTCATGCACAAGGGCAGGCAAAGGCATGACATCTAGAAATGTGACACACTGAAAGTGGTCTCATACATGTAGGCTGACAGTAAAAGTACCATCGTCAACTGGATGAATACCAACAAATTATACAAATGACTGGAAGAGAAAATTAAAAAAACTGACCTGAGCTCCTCTCTGCGTCGGTTTATGAGTTCTTCATCGAGCCGGTGGAGACAAGTACCCTCAGATTTAATCTTCTCAAACTGCTGTTTCACCTCTTCTCGCCATTCAGCCTGTGGAGAGCACACTAACTTTTAAACAGTGCAGTTTAGCCAGCTAGCTGTCTGTTTTTGCATTGGTTTTAACACAACTGCTGCATTTTATTTAGAGCTAAAACCAGCCGTTACTGTCATTGTCGCTCACTTTGCCCATTATTTTCATGGTTAATCTTCAAGCCCACAAAATAACGAGAAATCCCCAAAAACTGTTCTCTGCAGTTTCCTGAAATCCAAAGTAGAGTCTTTAAACGGCATCTTTTATTCAACTTGCTGTCTAAAACTAAGAGACTCCTCATTAACTGGAGGAAATGACAAAGAAGAAGCAGAAAATCCTTGCAATTAAGTAGCTGAAGCCAGCAAGAGTTTGACATTTCCTTGTGGAAAACGCCTCAAATTATTTCTTTTTCACCAAAATAGTCCGGAAAGAATTGATCTTTACAGCTCAGATGTTAATATATACACTTTATGTGTCTCTTAGGGGCAGCCATACCTGAGACTTGAAGTAGGTCTCCTGTGGAGTGGACAGCACATCGGCTGATGCTATGTCCAGATGAAGCAGGATCTGACGGAAGGACGGCCTGTTCCTGGGCTTACAGTTCCTGCAAGATGTGAAAGACAACAGATAATCAATACAATCCTGAACCACAGACACAGATCGCTCCATGCATCCACTCTCTTTTCGCCTTTTCCCTTTCTTTAGCTGTCCATTTGCGGGTGTTACTCACCAGCACTGTTTGAGGAGGATCTTGAAGCCATCAGGGCAGCTTTCAGGTACAGGTAGCTGCAGGCTGTTGTTTCCCACACCCCAGATGATGGCAGAAGAGTCCACATCTTTGTAAGGGATCTCTCCAGTTAGCATCTCCCATAGCACCACTCCAAAGGACCTTCAAGTTAAATCAAGTCATATTTATCGAACCAGAAAAAAATACCCCCACCCCCACCCCAAAGGACCACTCTACATCCCTCCCTAATACAGAATCTGATATTGTGTTTTAGAAAAATATTTTTCAGACTCACCAAATGTCCACTTTTTCTGACACAGGCTCATTCCGAATGACCTCCGGAGCCATCCAAGCTACAGTGCCAGCAAATGACATCTTGGTGCTCTTGTCACTGAGCTCCTTTGAGGTGCCGAAGTCAGAGATCTTCACCAGATCGTCATGTGTGATCAGCATGCTGCAAAAGGGAGATAAGTTTGAATTACATGAAAATAATGGTCCATGAGCTGGCAGGTTATGCGTCTTCAAGTGTTTTGTCTTACTTTGGAGACTTGAGGTCTCTGTGGATGATTTTGTGGAGGTGCAGGTAGTTCATCCCGCCAGCAATGCCCATGGACCAGTCCACCAGGAGGGAGGGGGTGATTTTACGGCCCGCCCTTAGCACCTCGTATAGCTGCCCTTGGGCACAGTACTCCATCAGGATACAGTAACATGGAGCCTGGGTGCACACACCCCTGCAAGCAAACACAGCAGTCAGATAACACTTGGTATCAAAGTGGGATTTATGAAATTAAAATGCACGTGATCCCACAGGATCTCCCGAGTTTCCTCACTTGAAAGTGATGATGTTGGGGTGCTTGAGTTTGCGGAGGTGTTTGATCTCGGTTTCTTTGATGTCCCGCACTTTCTTTACAGCCACTTCTTCCCCGTGGAACTTTCCGAGGAAGACGGCGCCCTGCGCCCCGCTGCCCACCCACTGCAGGTCAGAGATCTCCTCAAAGGGGACCTCCCAGGACTCTAAACAACATGAACAATCCCAAAAAGGATGCTTAAGGAGTAGAAGAGGTTTAACGCTTGAGTTAAACAGGCACGGCAACAAGTAATCTTTGAGTAATGACTCACATTAAATCCTTTACACTTTGCCAAACCTCCAAAAGTCAATATGTACTCTTTGCTTAGTAAATGCTAGCTCCATGCTCCACATGAGAATAGGCAGGCAGAACACAATTACATCATACAAAAGGCCTGTCATGTTTAAACAAATGGTATATTGACAACTTCTCCAGCAGAGCATTGCATTTCTATCCAGAGATAAGAGAAAAATCAGGGGGAAACACAGTCCACTTGTACTCTAATCTGTCTGTCATCTGTCATATTGACTCTTCTTAAATGACTGTGAGAGCTCGGTCACTAAGGAGAGGCGAGCCGCGCAGAATAAAAGAGACAGCCGAATCAATTCTTCATGAGGTCCACAGAAAGTGTCGAGATCTCTGGAGAGCTGCTGCAGCCGAGGCGGATGCACATGACGCCTCCTCTGGCCAGCTGTGAAAACTCACGGCAGCTGATGAGAGTGACTGAGAGTGAGCCGGAGTGATGGGGCCGTGAACACAGTCACGCTGCCAGCTGGACATGGTAGAGCAAAGAACTGAGGTCTGGTTTTGTACACTGACAAAGGCAGAAATACTTCAGGATACTTCTGGTTTTAATTGAAAGCTGTAGTTTCTTGAAGGTTTAGCTTCAAGAAAAACAGATTATCCTATGAAAAGTGCACCGTGCTTTGTCCTGGGCTTGAGGCTCATTACAACAGTAGTTTGTAGCTTCAGTATGTACTCTGTTTACAGGCTTTATGAGCTGTGAACACATTCCTGACCAACCTTTTCAGATGGTTCTGTCTTAATGATAGTTTGAGCAGGGATTATTTTGGGTCTTAGCAGGTCCTGTTTCTTCTCCATAACTCCATGAAGCATCTAACAACAGCTCTGAGTGGATTTGTGACCCAGTTAAAGCAGTGAACCCCAGCTTGGGATCCCTGGACCTGATCAATATTGATGTACAAGCCACCTCTACCATTTACTTTTGCACTGAGCGAACAATCAAATAAAGTATTTTAAATTTGCTGTCTGTTCAAGGTGTCATATTTTCTGCCAGCCATGTAGTTAAACTTTTGATCCTATACTTTTGCTGAGGTAGAGTTTTAAAAAAACAGGACTTTTACTTGTCTACAAAACTCAACTTTGTTATTCAACATTTGACTTTATTGTACAAAAGTCAAATAACCTGGAGGTGGAACATTTATTGCTAACGTACCTTCATGGCTATGTTTGTGTTCAGTGGAGTAGGCTTTCCCAATCATGGTCCAGACTGGCTTGAGGCAGCCAAAGAGTCCCTCCAAAAAACCTCCACTTCCTGATTGTAGCCGGATGTTATCCGACTGGCTGCGGACAGCACCAGCTTCCGGACTGTGCCCGGCCTCTGCCCCGCCACACTGGCAGGCCTCATGTTCATGTAGTTTTAGCACGCTGTTGTCAAAGTGAGCTGAGGGTCCATCACTGGGAGTGGGGCTGCTGCCGCCTGGTGCTACCTGTCCGCCTGTGTCAATGGACAGCACGTTACGGAGGACACACTGTGTGGGGGTCAGGTCCGTTTCGGGGGTGCACGCAGGGGTGTCTCCATCGAGTCTTCGATATGGGGGCTCTGAGATAGGGGTGCTGAAGCCTGAAAGGGAGGGGGAAGGGGCGCGGGGCTCATGAATACAGGTCCCACTCATCAGGGGTTTCCCCAACACAATGGGTCAGGGTGGATGGTGGATGGGAGGATGAGAAATAAACCTGGAAGAAAGAATTTACGATAAATATGCATTAGTGTGATAAATGATATATCAAAGGCCTATTTAGGGATAATAACATGAGTTGAGTTACTTCAGCACTGGACAGCTCCAAGAGTAAAATTCAGTTCTTTGGAGTTAGGAGCTGTCCAGTGCTGAAATGACCACTGCCTTTATGTCTACTAATTCTGTGCTGAAAAAGTATGTTTTTGATCTACTACAACTGTAAACACTGGCCCCTGACACTACCTTGGACTAGGTAAGGCATTAACCATAAATTTGAAGGGTTAGCCCCAGGCATCAACTGATTTCATATAAATTATCTTGTGAAAAACAAACGTCATTGTGAAACAATCAGAGTGTATTGTGTCCCAAAGTTAGCAATCATTGTTTTCTATCAATCATATGTACATGTTAGAATCAGAGGGGTTCTCAGATGGTCTCATATCTGTAGGGAGGAAACACTAGTATCAAAACGTCTCTCTAAAGTATGCATCAACTTTCCTTTTATTGAAGCAGTGCCAAAAACCAAAACACTAGAGTCGTGCTATGAATTGGGCACTCAGCCAGTCCCCCAGTTAAACCACTCAGTCACTCCATTTTAAACTCCAAATCCAGTCTGAATCATGGCTCTTCTGTGTGTGTATGAATGGAAGAACCAGCATGCCCAGTGGAGCCATCACCCAGAGTGGAGGTAGGCTTTATGAATGAACCGAACAGAGGAGGTTGAGCAGCCATCAGCTCTGGATGTCACCTGCTCATAAACTGTCCCTCTGAGGCGCAGCAGTGTGCGACAACATGAGAGCAAATTACTCAGTAGCTCCCATACGTCGTCCGTCATGCCTTAAGTGAGGAGCATTGAGTACACCTGAAGAATTTGACGAATTGCATAACCAGCACAGTGTAGATGTATACGTATGTCCGTGCGTGCGTTTCTGCATGTTGGTGTGAGCAACGAGGGGAGAGGGAGGGAGAGAGAGAGAGAGAGAGAGTGAGAGAAAGAGATAGAGAGAGCGAGCGGAGAGAGAGCACATGTATCCAATTCATATATCCTACACACCAGCTCCATTTCTTTTACTGCACCACTGCACGAGGAAAGCGAAATGAGAGCGTGAAAAAAGGGGCAATAAACAACCACGAGGCCTGTGCAGGAAGGAGCAGTGCACACACGCACACGAATGCAAGAAGATCAATCTTTAAATAACTGAGGATGTGATGATGACACTCAGCAGCATCATAGCCGACGTGCATGAATCGCAAGCCCTATGCCCACTATGCTCCATGCCAAGTCAAACTGCCGCAGCGTCTCCACATTTAACTGAGCCTTGGCATCAAGACAAATATCCTGTAATGTGGGCTTCCTTGCTGCACAAATACGATTTTCTAGCTTTCATCGATGATGATTGCTTTCTTGGCAGCATCAGTTCAGTGGTGCAGTGTGAGCGGTGTGAACGCTACCGCACCAAGCAACGGCATCATATCTTACGGTCCCGAGATACCTGATTTCTAATTCAATCGGCTTTAAACCGGATAGTATGACATTCCCATACCTTTTTGCCTGCTTGATGTCGCGTTGTCAAGTGAAAGGGGTGGGCTCGGCTTTCTATTTTGTCGCTGATAATGAGTAGATCGCTGTGGTTCTTCGGTCCGGGCTGGCTGTTGTATTTCCAGTCCCGATTTCCACGAGTTTCACGCTACTGGGATGGATCCCAGCGGGAAAATTGCGTTATCAATAACCGGGGACCCATGCAACGTGAGGCGCGCTGGGTTTTTGGGGGGAGGGAGCTGTCTCCTTCCCAGTGCTGAATTGACGTCACGGAAATGCGAGTTGCACCGCAAGGGGGCGCCACTACCCTCCTCTTTGCAAACACAAATACACAGATTCATATCAGTTCTTCCATCAGTACATCCATCTTTTCCACTCCAAAAATGTGTCGTTGTGAGCTCGATTCATTCAGAGATTTCTGATCCAGAATGTAATCAGAGGTCAGCCTCCTTTGTCCTCTTCCTTTTCCTTCTGCTGCTGATGTGTCCTTGAACAAGACACTGAATATCCGCCAGAGTTGCTGGATTGAAACTGACTGTACATTTTGGCTTTCGAGGCACAGAGTGACAGACAGACTTTCGTTATAATCATGATCACCAGATTATAAAATAACTGATAACAAATGAAAACTGAGTATGTGGAGTGATTAAGTCACAGGAGCAAAACAATGCATGTAGAAAAAAATGTTACGTGTATATTAAAAACATGCGCGTTAAGTAGCTCATCTTCAAAGCTAGAATAAAACAGAATAGGAAATAGAGTACAGTATTCTTTTATCAGCACCCCCCCCCATGGGGGAATATTGTTGGTATAACAATAGGAAGAAAAATGTGCAATAATAAAATAATGAGAAATCAGTAATAAAAATGAAGAAAAAAATTCTAAACAAATTAAGTACAAGGATAAGGACAACAACGCATTTGAAAAAAAGACGTGCAAACGACTGTAGTGTTTGACCACTGGGAATATAATGCATGACATATTCCTCTCAGGCAGTGGTGCTGAAATTGAGAAGTCCTACTGCAGACAACAAATAGTTAGTACTACTAAACCTGAGCAAAATTATATAATAATGTTATAGAGTGTTTTTTTTATAAAGTAGATGGTAAATATTTGTGCTCCGTGCATATGAAATGTTACAGTTTGTCCTGAAGAGGGCGGCACATTGAGCTTTTAAGCTGCAATCCGCACTTTTTGACCCTTGCCGCCTGCCGTATTCCATACACGGCGGGAGTGAGTTGAAGTAAGGAAGCCAAAAGTGTCACAACAACCTGGCATGTAATTTGTAGGAGTTGGGTGGAAACACAGCAGAAAACCTGACTGTATTATAAAAGAGACACTTAAAGGTGAGTCTTAGGATTGGTAAAATGAATATTAAAGAGTTTTTACAGCAACAATCAGGCTGACATCAAGGTAGTTAGCTAAAGCCGGCTAACTGACATCAACCGTTGACGAGCAAACACTAGTAAACCGTCAGTTGTTTTAGTGTTGTAGTATGAAGTTCAGTCAGCTTACAGACTGCGTGCCAGACAAATTTTTTTCTCTGTTCTTACCCGACTGAACCATTTTTTGTTTCCAGTGTCGGTCCGTGTTCGAGATGTGTTCCCTGGCGTTGTTTCCCCCTCCGCTGCCCACTGGACAGACCACTCTGTGCGAGTCCAACAATGAGCTGCTGTCTGGTACTGCCACCGAAGACCGGCTGAAACAGGTCTGATTTAAGTCTGCTGCCAGAAAACACAACATTTTCTTCAACTTCAAACTTTAAAGCACATTATTTATCCCTTAAGTGATTTCATTTGTGTTAAAGCAGCAGTACAAACACAACATACAGCAAGGTACAACAGATATGTGTACCTGTTAAAGGAGAGCACTTTTAAAAGTCACCAGTAAGAATGCGTGAGACTGGTATGGGCATGGGTCTTAATTCACCTTTCAACATTAATACCTAAAACTCTTCAGTTCTCGAAGCTGCAGGTCGCTTGATATTTCTGGCAGGCCTTTTAATGTGTATCTCATGCATGCATGTGTTTCCTGCAGGACTCGAGTCCTCTCAGTTTATACTTTCCAAGAGAGTCTCTGAAGCTGCACAGTCGCATGGAAAGCAGCAGCAAAGCAGCCTTCCTGGATCATTCAGAGACTCTGTGGATGAGGAGTGCAGCAGCCTGGTATGTAGCACAAATATGGAGATAAAGTGTTAGAATCAAAGTATGGAATGACACCGTCTTAATACAGAGTTGCAAGTTTATATGGTATAAAATATTGCAGTCTGGCATCAGAATGAGTGTGGTCAAATCAACATTAGTGCACGTTTTTAGAGAAAAGTGTCAGACTAGTTTTAACATTTACTGACAGAATCCAGCAATGCTTTAAACATGTTTTGGACAAATTTGTTGTAATCACTTGCAAATGCAATCCACAGTCATTATTTTTGCCAGCATTTGAAAAATTATATCACTTCTCTTTTCCTGTTAAAGGCGGGATGGTGGCTTCACAGGTCTACTCACTGAAATCACAAACTCACACACAGAAGGTACACAGTTTGCTGTAACACGCAATAAGTTGATCCTTTATTTTCCCTCTTTGTTTAATTCTCTTGTTTCCTCTTGTGGGTTATTTGTAGTGCCTAAATGGCTATCTGTGAGCTCGGGTTGTATCCTGGCGTTGCTGCAGAGAGTCTCTTCTTTTCACAGCTCCCTGTTTCCACATCTCACAGTGAGTTTTACTTACTGGTTAAATATACACTGATGTAACAGTAAGATACACTTGATCAGCAGATGTTTTTTTTCTTCTCTAGTTGAGCAGTGAAGACATGATTGCTGAGTTTTCACAAGTCCTGAACTGGTAAGTAGAGAGGTAGTTCTCTGATTTTTTTTTTTTTTTGGTCTCAAAGGGAAACATTTTAATGAAGAAAATCTGTTGACAGTTTTTGATGATTATGTAACATTTGTGCTGCAACGGGTTTGTACTTTTTCTGCAACAGCTTTGA
The DNA here is from genome assembly GCA_030710495.1 of Labroides dimidiatus. Classification (NCBI taxonomy): domain Eukaryota; kingdom Metazoa; phylum Chordata; class Actinopteri; order Labriformes; family Labridae; genus Labroides; species Labroides dimidiatus. The sequence goes on along the minus strand of CM061151.1, from coordinate 11,228,517 downwards.
CTTGTCATGAGAGAATTTTTCCGATGTAAATGTGACAAGTCTGTGTTGTTCTGGAAATCCATAATCATAATAATTTATCATTTAAACTTGATGCCTTCTGTTCTTGCTCAAACAGGTCTGACTGTGTAGTGCGAGCCTTTGCATGGCACACACACACAGATAAGTTTGCTGTTGCCCTCATGGATGACTCTATTAAGATCTACAACCCCAAAAGGTAACGTGACAGATTTTTAAAAGTTCTCCAATTTGTTATTTAAAAGACTGAAAATACTACAAAGCAAATGATTAATAGAAAAAAATGGGCAGCTGATAAAATGATGACACTGGCAGAACTTTGCAGCCCTGAACTCCTTCCCTTCTCTTTTAGTGCCACAACTCCCACCCTGAAGCACCGTCTGCAGAGGAGCGTTGCAGCGGTGCAGTGGAAGCCGCTGTGTGCGTCTGCCCTCGCTGTTGCTTGTCAAAACTGTTTACTGGTTTGGCATGTTGACCCATGCTCTCTGTCCACCAGGTATGTAAACTCGACTTTGTGCAGGGCTTTGAAATTGTCCAGTAATTTCCCTCAGAAACACTGACGTAAATAATTGAATGTGGATTCTGGCTTCACATGTGTTTATTGTACTTTAGACTGGTGGATTTTGCATACAGAGAGTTGTTTTGTTAGACCAGTATCTGGTGAAGCCCTAATTTAGCAAAACCTGAATTCACTCACATTGACCTGTTACACACTAGTTGCTTTATTGGACACTTACTTCGACCCAGGCTGTATCAGTTGACAAAATATGTTACTGTATATCTTTCACACTCTTTTCTTCTTTTTCTGGACACCTCCAGACCTTCCTCAGGCTGTGCCCAAGTCCTGTCTCATCCCGGTCACTCTCCCGTCACTTCCATCGCCTGGTCTCCAAGTGGCTCTCTCCTCGTGTCGGCCTCGCCCATGGATACTGCCATGATGGTATGAGGCAGGCCTTACTATGAGTAAATCCCTGTACTGTTTTAGTGTTTGTGGGCTCAGACTGACACTGAAAGGTCTCACAGGTTTGGGATGTAGCTTCAGAAATCTGTGTGCCACTCCAGCGAGTTGGAGGAGGCGGGGTCACCTTCCTGTCCTGGTCCCCTGACGGGTGCCACGTCCTGGCCTCTACACCATCAGCCTTGTTCAGGTAAGACAGGAAAATCCCTAAAGCATACTATGCAGGGCTGCTTATGTTCAGACAGTTTTTTTCATAATTAGTGTGTGTAGAAAACCCACTCACCTCTCATGAATATTAATAAGTGTGTCAGAGATTAGGGACACAATCTGGAGTCAAGTGAGAAAGATAAAGCATGGACACGATATGGGGTCCTAAACTTGCATAAGTAAAAGTTCTTTCTCCAGGGTTTGGGAGACCAGAATGTGGACCTGTGAACGTTGGCCATGTGTCAAAGGTCGCTGCCAGGTGAAAACAGATTTTATTCAGTTAATTTTGATTTTACAAGGTTTTTTTTTTTACAGTTCTAAAATATTTGTATTTTTTAGTCTGCCTGTTGGAGTCCGGACGGGAGTCGACTTCTCTTCACTGTGCAGGGAGAGACGGTCATCTATGCTCTGACTTTCACTGATGCTCCAGGTCAGGCAAACGTTTTTTACTTCCCGTCTCAAAGTCTACATTTTAGGATTGAAATGGTCTTAACTAGAGAGATGTCTGCATTAGTGCAAAACTCATAAAGATTCCTTCATCCTTTTTGTGACACAATCAGGCGAATGCTAACATCCTCCCTGCAGCTCTGAGTTTGTGAAAAAGCAGGAAACTGGATGTTTCCAAGTATTTCCTCTCAGAGTTTTTGTAGGAGTTGAACAGTTTGCTGTGATTGTTCTGCAGGAGTACCTACATGCACGTCAGCAGGACCACAGGCAGCAGCAGTGGTGGCTAACCTATCAGAGACAACCTTTAACACGCCGGATGGAGACATCATGTAAGAGCCACAAAATAAAACTTTGACTTTTGAACTATGTACATAAAAAAAAGAAATACTAAAGACTTTCAGAGCATCCCGTCCACTTAAAAATCTAAGTACAGGCCGACAGTGTGAGGCACAACATCAACTTAGTTCATGATAGACTCAGTGTTCATGTCGCTCACCTCTGTCTTATTTTCCTGCCAGTGTTGGAGGAGAGATCCAGTCTTTAGCGTGGGACCCAACAGGAGAGAGACTCGCTGTGCTTCTCAAAGGTTTTTATCTTTTTTTCTCCTCCCACACATTAAACTCTGTGTGTGTTACACCATGTTCCACTCCTGATTACTCGTCTTGGTCTCTGTGCTTGCTCAGGTGATTCTCAGGCAGCAGGCCGGCCTGCAGTGATCGCTGTTTTTAAGACGAGAGCCAACCCAGTTTTTGAGCTCTTGCCATGGTTAGTTGTTGGTTGCATTTCTTAAAGCTGTAGCTTTATTAGAGCTCAGCATTGTCGCACTTCACTGACTGACTCTACTTGTTCTGTGTTCAGTGGTTTTGTTCAAGGGGAGCCCGGTGCAGAGCCCAGACTGATGCAGTTCCACCCAAAGTTTGAGCATGGAGCTCTGCTCACTGTGGTAAGTCCTTCCCTATATATGTCCTATCGGTTGTCTTATATCCTCAAGTAACTGTTTTAGATGCATTCACTTTTTTTTTTTAAACTAAGGCTGGGATTGTGTAGACCATGTGGGGTGCAGATAGTGCTTTAAGTGTGCGCCCCATATACAGAACCTGTTGTCCTTATTGCTTGTCCTCACCCACTCTCTACTCCCCACATTTCCCCTCTTTAGCTGTTCTATCCAGTAAAGGCAAAAACTTTTCTCTTTATCCTCAGTGTTGGTCCAGTGGGAGAATCACACATGTGCCTTTTTACTTCCTGAGCACTGGTGTCCCTCAGTACGGCCTCAGTGGCAGCCCCTCCGTTCCACAACCCCAAGCAAGACCCGCAGACTTCGCCAATCAGTCGCTTTTTACAGAGCTCATCTCTTGACCGACTCTCTCTCCACCATCATGTGCAAACAATTCATTTTTCATTTCTCGGATCATCAATAAATGCGTGAAAGTTTATGTTGTGCTAAGATTTTTTTATACTCTAATACAAGGATTAACCAATTAACTAAAACTGGGTTGTTTCCACCTTGTGCAGCTCTCAACCTTTGGCCTACATTACCCACAATGCTTTAGTGCTAAAAACAGTGTTGTCTGAAGTTGAACACATGTCAGTTTGCTCTCTGATGGTAGGTGTGTTGTTATGTTATGGCTCTGAAAACATAGGTCTTGTTTCTTCCTTTACACGATGGCCACACTTTTAAAATGCATGTTTTGTCCAGACTTTCTCAACTCAAGCCATAAAATAACTTTTTTTTTTTGTCTGGTTTTGTTAGAAAAATAGTGTTAAATCCACAAAGGATACCTGTCCTAAACTTTTGCAGATTTTTTTAGTTAATTACATTATAATAAGCACATTTTTGTCAGGCATATTTTTGAAACTCAAAGCAACATTTTGTTGGTTAACTTCTAGATTTGGATTTCTAACCGTTCACTTTAATTTAAAGAATATGCTGCTGTGGGGGCTTCAGTGAAGCTTTTATGACTAAACAAAAAACCAAAGTGAAACTAGTTCAAAGTTGATGCAGCTGCTTAGAATTTTACTCTAAAAAATACTTGATTCAAGTTGACAAAAAGTTCTTTATTTATGCCTAAAAGTTCAGACAGACAGGACCCCACGATGCCCAGCCCCACCCTGAAACCGCAGAACAAATACAGTACTTGAGCTCCTTTTGTTATGAGATGATCTCATCAAAATACACACTTGCATCACAGTTTTAAGCTTTCACACACTCATACACACAGACTATGCACTCACAGTTCAGAGTAACTGACCTCAAGAATTACAAATATCACAAACAAAAACATCACCACACACGATGGTTCTGTTGGAAGAAGAAACACGTCCCACGCCATTTCTGTTTTTATTCAAAACTCAATTAAAGATCAACTTCATTCTTCATTCGCTTTTCCTTTTATTTTCCAATTTACATCAATTAGAAGTGTAACAAAATAAAAACAAAAATGATCATAATAAAATTAGTTCAAAAAATGTACACGCCCTCACACACACACAGACATCCCACCCTGGTTGATTTTTCAGCGGCTGTCCTCAGAGTCCCATGTTTGGGGTTTTTGGACTCCAGAGGAGGCCTCAAAGTAGCCCCTGTCTCCCCGTCTTAACCCGACCGCACCCCTCCTGCAGGGTGGAGTGTGAGTGTGTGGTGTGAGGCTAGTGGGAATAAGGGGATGGGAGTGGGGGAGTTTTGGGGAAACTGAATTCATAACTCATAGCACCTTTCTGAAGAGAGAGCAACCCAAAGCAAAGACAGCCCCAGATCCACCTGAAAGCTCATTTCTGTTCAGCTCAGATTTCAACGTTTCACTTTGTTTCTCAGCGTGAGGTAGCTTTAAACAATCTGGATGACTACAGTAACAAAAAGCAAAATTAACGTCCATCAAATTCTTTAAAACTAATTTTTGGATGAGAGCTGGGCCTTTCTTTTATGGGCAGTCAACTGAAACATACATCCCAAATGTGACCTCACTTTCCAAAAAGTGTTGGTGTGCATATAGACACATGTACACACATAATGTGGAAATATATATAAACCATCTGGTTGTTTATAAACAGACTTTTACAACAATAGAACCAAGGATTTATAATACACAGTAAAGGTTTTGCTCTGGCTCGTGATGGACGGGCCTCGAGCACCTGGATGTGATTTTACTTTCTGAGAATACGAGTTAGTCTGCACTGATTCAAAATGCCGTGTTTGTGTGTCAGGAGGGAAACGGGGTGGGAGGTGGAGTAGGACTGGGACAGAGGCTGTGCAGCTGTACTGTAGTGGAAAAAAAGGGGGGGCTTGTCTTACTTACAAAGTGAACCTGTCCAGTCCTACCTCAACTCTGCCCATTCAGGTTAGACAATAAATAAGTGACATCAAGTCATGTTTCTCTTCTCCATAACTTGTTCGCTTGGTCCCTCTTCCTCCTGGCTCGGACTCATTCCCGTCAACGTTGGGCCATGGGAAACATGACTGGATCTCAGGAAGCGGGTTGACAGAGAATGCTGGTGTGGTGTACGGATATTGCAGGTGCCCTTCAGTGCTAACATCCAGGGAGTACGACTTGGAGAGCACTTCGTTGTAAGAGAAAAAGTATCGATTTTCTTTTCTAATTTCCAGTCTTCTTCTATTGTGAAAGTGTGAGTGTGTGTAGTGTTTCGTGATTGAGTTTATTTACTTCCTGTGTTTTTTGGGGGGCCATTTTGATATTCCACTTTACAAGAAGCAGACTGCTCCTACATCCACTCCAAACTCCTGATCCGCTGCTCCGAGGTCCATAGGAGCAATGTCCACGATTGGCAGACGGGAGGTTTTCTGTGTTTTGTACTGGAAGACAGTCTTGCCCCACCGGCCTGTGTGTTTCTGTAGGATGAGACGAAGGAAATATGTCAGCAGCAGTCTAATGAAACACTCCAATGTCAAACTGAAAGAGGGAAAGATCCTGGTTGATGTTTTGAGCTGTTCTCACCTTGCAGCCATCCTCAGACACGCTGTACGTGAAGCGACTGTTGCCCTCTGCGCGGATCTCCACGTCGTTTGAGCCCTGCAGCAGCACAGCCTTCTTCAGGTTGCCTGTGGCTTGGTCCAGGTAGGCAATGCTGTTCTTGCAGTGGTAAGTGAGGTTCTGGGAAGCTTCGTTAGAGAGAAGCCTCAAGAAGGTCAGCTGGACACTGGCGGCGCTGGCGGCAGGGCCGTCCTGAGCGTAGCTGAACTGTAGGTACATATAGAAGTAAAAGGAATCCATGAGAAGCTTTGATGCTAAATCTTGCACAGCTGATGTTGTTTCGTAAAAGTGTACTCACGTGGAATCCTCCGTTCATGGTCTCTCCGAACCAGACGTGTTTGCGGTCCTTGCTCTTGCTGGTCCACCAGTTCTTCTGTGGTACCTTAGCGATGGTCGGGTAGACGCAGGTCTCTCCAGTCTCCATGTTACAGAAGACTTTGATGGCATCAGCTGTGCTGCCAATGTTGGGATCAACCCAGTAGTCACCTGAAGACATTAAAGACAGCTCAAGTTAATACAGCAAACCTTTTTTTTTTAAATTGAATTCAAAAAGCCAGTTTAAAAATCCCAGAAAAAAAGTTGCTTTGTGCTGGGGTGCTGGATTTTTTGCTAGATTTAAGGTTGAATTTGCTCATTTTTGAGCCTCACTTACTCAAAAATCATCATTCATTACTTTGAAACATTAAAATAAGATGGAAATTATCTTGTTAAAAGTGTTCACCTAAAAAGACTACATTTTTCTGGTCAAAAATCTGCTGATTTTTCTTCTTGGTCATTTTGCCCTACGTACCGCTCTTCCACTCAGGGTGGCACAGTTTCAGGTCTCTGCAGGTACGAGCGGGGTTCTTCTGGCTGCCGTCGGGGCTGCGAAGGTTCTCAATCTGGCTGTTGAGGGACTTCAGAGTGGAGTCCACCTCCACATCGTGCTGCCTCAGGGAGCTGGAGGCCTCATCGGCCCTCATGTACCTGAGAGGATCAGGGGACTTCTCAGTCTGACCCAGACCTGCGAAAGCAGACATGTCGATACCAGGGCCAGGGGGTCCAGGAGGACCGGGGGGTCCAGCGTTACCAGGAGGACCCTGAAGGACAGAGAAATGGATCAGTCAGGCTGAGAATGAAAAGTTGATGGGGTTTTGATGTGTTTGAACGACACGTACAGGAGGACCAGATTCTCCAGAACGACCACGAGGTCCAGGGGGTCCGATGGGGCCAGCAAGTCCATTACCTCCGTCTTTGCCAGCAGGTCCAGCTGGTCCAGGTGGTCCCTACAGGAACAAGGAAAGTTCATGTTAATATAGACCAGAGGGATCTCTTTATCTTGTGTTTCAATCAGAAAGAAAAGCTATTTTTGTGTATCCATGGAGACAGGATTTAAGAAATATCTGTGAAAGCATTTTCGAATACTCAAACTGTTTCCCCCCATTACCCCGTCACACACGGCTCTTTAACTTAACATGCATGAAGACTGTTTGCATGGTGACATTTCCTTTCTTTTCTCTGATCATAAACAGTGCTCAGCTAATCAAGAGGAGATATAAAAGTCCATTTACGATCTCAGCAGGAGTATTTTCATGATTCACAGTCCCTCCTGTCAGTCTGCTTCTCTTCCTCGCAGAGAGTAATTACAAAAAGCCTCAGCTGGCCCTCTTATCACCGCTGTGGGTAATTAGAGAGAGTGGCCTTCCCTGTCCTTATCTACGTCAGGTGATTGGAGAATTACAGGAGGACTAACCTGTGCCCTTCATTACCATCACATATCTTGGATGTTATATCTCCTGAATTGAAATTCAAAAAGAGTTTTTCCTTCTCTTCTGCGCAGTTTTCTCACCTTGGCTCCGCTTGGTCCAGCAGGTCCAGCACTTCCAGAATCTCCAGCAGGACCCTGCCAGGACCAGATCGATCACAGATCAGAGAGAGGACACATGACTGAAGGAAAGTGAGATGTTAGATGTTAGTCGGTTACTTACAGGAGGTCCGGGAAGACCCTGCAGACCAGTGAAGCCACGGTGACCTTTCTGTCCTCTCTCTCCAGTCTCACCAGCCTCTCCCTTGTCTCCACGTGGTCCTTGAGGTCCCTGGATTGAAGGTTTGACATGTTTTAAAATGCATGGCAGCACATGAGCAGCACTTTTAATTACTGAAATCTAATTAAAATCTAATAAAAAACTTAATGATGTTCCTGCTGTTGGAGAGTCAGATACTCACAGCCATGCCTCTGGCGCCAGCAGGTCCAGGGGGTCCTCCAGGTCCTTGAGCACCCTTAAGTCAGAAAAGACAATGTGAGGTCTTCTAGAAATAAATAATTGTACCACAATAAAATGTTTTTTCCTGTGTCTGACACTCACAGCCTCTCCTCTGTCTCCCTGCTTGCCGAGGGGTCCAACAGGTCCGGGGGCACCAGGGGAACCAGGTGCTCCTGGAGCTCCAGCAGGGCCAGTGTTACCACGCTCTCCCTACAGGACGACACAAAGTGATGACGCAGGTTAGGAACAGTTTCTGAAAAACTAATAGTATGTAGTTTGTTCGATTCAGATCACTCCAGCTGAAGTCTCTGACCTTGACTCCAGTAGCTCCGTCTCTACCAGGAGGTCCATCAGCTCCACCGTTACCCTGAGGTACAGAAACACGTTTTACTAACATGCTCTACAGCATGGAGGGAAACAATGTAACACAGAACTGATGTCCTGTCATTTTCAACTGTCCATCTCTGACCTCTCTTCCAGGCTCTCCAGCAGGTCCAGTAAGTCCAGGGGGTCCTACAGGTCCAGGGGGTCCACGGTCGCCAGAAGAACCAGATGCTCCTTGTTTACCAGGTTCTCCCTGAAGACAAAAGTGGATTTAATTTCATTTAGACCAAGAAGAAAACCGAGCAATGACGAAATTTTGTTTATTAGTAAAATCTGTTAGGGCAGGTTTTATCTCCAAATAGAAGCCCTCATTGTGAAACAGAACTCACAGATGGTCCAGGAAGACCAGGGAAACCTCTCTCTCCACGCTGACCTGGCAAACCAACAATACCACGAGATCCAGCCAGACCCTGAGGACCGGAAGGCCCATCAGCACCCTACAGAGTCAGGAAAGAGAACAGTTAACCATGATCTCTTCTTCCTGTGCCACATTAATCCAAAGTGTGCACACCATAAGGCGCTTATTCAGATTACTGATGTATGTTAGGCCGCAAACTCAAACTCACAGGTGGCCCATCCTCTCCAGGCTCTCCTTTCTCTCCCTGTGCCCCAGAGGGTCCACGGAGCCCAGCGTCTCCCTGTCTTCCTGGAGGACCTGCGTCACCACGAGCACCCTTTGGTCCGTCCTTGCCAGCGGGGCCAGCAGGGCCAGCAGCACCGGGGTTACCCTGAGATGAGAGGAGGGGACATTTTAGCAGGTAAGAACACACCAAACGTGTGAGATATAACTTGGAGTAGAAATAATAACTCCTTTGGGAATTAAACTTACATTAGGACCAGGAGATCCAACTCTGCCAGCAGCACCAGGGAAACCAGTGGCACCCTGCAAGAGACAAAGAGTTCAGTAAACATAAACAAACCCACTGTTTGAAACTTTTCATGATACTCAGTCCATGACTCAATCAATACCTGAGATGTTAAGCAGAAATAAATAATGCATCTTTATTCAAGGCAGACTAGTCTAAGGCCTTCTTGACATCAAATTAAGAAAGGTAGCTTTATGACGACTGAATGCCATTTAGCTTCTAGCTGCTCATGTTGTGTATGCTAGCTCACTTCACTTTCACTGAGTCACTTTAGCAACATGGGGCTGTCAAAATGTGTGCTGTGCAAAGAGCTTTTGTGCCATCAGTGTATAACAGCGCTTTTGGTACCATTAATTTTGTTTTATCTGATTTATTGTACACTACCAATTTTTCTTTGAAGTGTCAGTTTTGAAGAAACGGGATCGATCACACTAACTAACCCCTTTGAGCCTGTTTAGCCCATGACAGTGAACAGTTTGAGATCAGGTCATATAAACTATTATCAATGTTGGAGGAATCCCACTCTGATATATGCTAGAAGCTATCTTGATCAGTATATTGGATATATAACTGGATGAAGAAATGTTTCTATTGTGCAAATTGACCTCTGATGACATCACTGACCTCTAATGATTTAAAATAGCGTTCCTCATTAGAATGACTGTCGATTTAAGATGTGTCTGTAACACTGCGATTTTCATGTCAGGCAATCAGCTGATCATTTTCTGTTTTCTCTCTCTTCAATGACTCAGTTGCTCACTCAACTTAACAACAATGCTGAAAATACTGCACCAGTTAAAATTTCTTTGTACCAAGTTTGTCCCCTCAGAGAGTTTGTTTGTGCAACCAAAAGGAAAATAACCACTATGATTTCTCAACAACAGCACAATTGGATGCTTATGCTGTGTTTAAGCCACTTGTGTGTTAAAATGAGAAATGGAACAGTTGGAGTAACTTACAGGGGCTCCCTGAGCACCACGAGCTCCTTTAGGTCCAGAAACACCAGTAGGTCCCTGGAAAACAGGATCAACAGTAAGTCATTATGTTATCACGCCATAGGGACTTTATAATTCCAGAAGTGGATCTTCTTTTAGATACTCACAACTGGTCCAGGAGCACCAGATGGTCCCTGAGGTCCAGGAGCACCACCTTCTCCCTTCTGTCCAGCCTCACCAAGCTCTCCCTTAGCACCAGGCTGACCATCTGCACCCTGGATGATTTCAAATGAAAGGAAACATTAGCCAGATGTAAAAGTAGCTTAATGTGAACAAATGGTACTGTGCTGGTTTTTCTTACAGGAGGTCCAGCGAAACCAGCAGGTCCAGGAGGGCCGACTTCACCGCGGTCACCCTGTAAGGGGACAGAAGAGACTGGGGGTCAGGTAAAACTCATCATATTGATCCTTTTTGGAAAGCAAGTACATTTAAAAGGAAGGTCCCAGACAAAAACTATAAGGTGCAATCCAGACTTCTCTCTCTGCTTTGTGACCAACATATTACATTTGCTTCTTTACAAGTGGTGGATGAGACTGGAGTGAGCCCAGTGTCACATTACCAAAGGCAAAACTACAATATAATTCTCTTTTACTTCAAATCCAGCTCTGTTATAAACTCATTGAGCAACGGGATGGATGGACAAGAACCAATAAACCAAAAGAGGCACTTACAGGGGCACCACGAGCACCAGAAGCACCAGTAGGGCCAGAAGATCCTGTCTCACCCTGGATAAGAAAAAAAAAAAGTTGAATGGCAGAATGGAAAAACAAAGTGGATAAATCTAAATAAATACTCAGATGCACAGTCTTCATGTCAGTCTCAAGGGTCCCTACCTTGGCACCGTTAGGTCCAGCTGGGCCAGGAGGACCAATGGGACCAGTCAAACCCTGAGAAAAGTAAAGATCATAAAATATAAGTTGAGATGGAAAAACAACATGCACTGTAGAGAATAAACTTGTGCACATTTGACCAAACAGTTTGTACTGAACTTACTCTAGCACCGTCCTTTCCAGGAGCTCCCTCAGGTCCTTTCTGTCCGTTGTCACCCTGTCAAAGAAAGCAGACATCTGTGTGTTAATCCAACTCAAAACCACAGTCCATGACAAAGATTCAAGTATTAAAATAAAAGTCTATTTTAACATCAACAAAAATCTGGTGCTCACTCTGTCTCCCTTTGCTCCTGGGATACCACCAGTTCCTCTCTCTCCAGGCATACCCTGCAGACCGGGAGGTCCCTGAGGTCCAGCAGCACCAGCTGGTCCAATTGCTCCCTGCATAAAAGAGATTATAATTAGCTTCTCTTTGAAGTGTGTGGGTTATGTAAAAGGTGTATTCTGTGAATGCATCGTCCGTCATGCTTAAGTTTAATTATTCCTCCTGTGTGTCATCATTTCTCACATTACTTTGAATTGACTGACATTTCAGACTTTTAACATGTCCATTGAGAAATAGATGGAAAAGAAAAGTCAGTAGCTTGACATTTCTGTGAATATGCACATTTAGTCTTTTGGCAAGAATAAAAGCACATCAGTGATCGTTTAACTTCTACACTGTAAAGATGAGCTGCAGCAAGCAGATGGTTAAGTTTGCTCTGAGTCGAAAATGAAATCAGAAAGAAACAGCTCCTTCCCAAAGAAACAAAAACTGCTTGCAAGAAAAAGTTATCACACTTTATCTTGTTGGTCTAATCCAAACAAATATTGTGTGTTAAGACAACATATGTTGTTTTACAGAGTATTACCATAGACTGCATAATTGGGTATTACATGCTGGACTGTCTGAGCAACTGCTTGGCAACTCACTCAGAATCCAGTAGGAAAAAAAAATCAAAAGCATCATCCTGTCTACAACATTTCATCGTTTAATAACCAAGGAAATAATTCCAGTAAAAATATGAGGGAGCAGTATCTTAATCTCAGATTAGTCCACCTACATTTACGTGCAGCTCCTTTAAAGGTGGCTAATGATTAAGATCCCTGCCAACAGTTTGAAATCTAACACAAAAGAAAGTTTAGACCAATCTACGTACCTTGGGTCCATCAGATCCAGGTGTTCCAGGAAGTCCACGAGGTCCCTGAAGACCCTGAGCTCCAGCACCACCCCTCTCACCAGGGAATCCACGCTCACCCTGTTAGGAGACAAAAAGTCACCAGATTAAAAGAAAAGACGAATAATGGTGGATATTACACATATAAAACCAAATGGAAAGTTTGCTCTTTATTATGCCTTAAAATGGTTGAAAATGACAACATTATATAAAAAACTCACTCTTGGTCCAACAGCACCAGGGGCTCCACCCTCTCCAGGAACACCCTGCAGAGAGAGAGAGAAGATGAATCAGAGTTATTCCCGCCTTTGAGGCAAGTAAATGCATCAAGCTTCTACAGTTCTGTCTGACAACTCAAAGTGCTGACCTCCCAACGACAAACTTCACTAATGAGCCACCACTGTTAACCCATGCAGGACAGACGATGTTTCATGTTTCATCTTAGGACTAAAAACAGTGTTGATCCCAAATTTTGAAAGTCATTACATGCTGCAGTGGCGATTGAGGCTTTTATAAATCTGCTACAAAGAGATCCTAATAATAATTGGAGGAATAAACTGTTTATTGTGCTTTTGGTTTGCTTTGTTGTGGATCTTGAAAAAGTTGCATGGTCACTGGTCGTCGACCAACATTGTTTTTTCAGCAACTGATGCCGAAAGTTAGAGAGCAGATCAGCTGATGGCTGAAAAATGATGCCAGAATTACACTGCTTTTGTCGATGTTGCTTTTTGCATTTGATAAAATACAACCATTTAATAACAATAGCATCCATTATTCCACACACTACAAACTAATTTACCCAGTTTTCTTAGCAAGTAACACATTTTTTAGATGGGTTAATTCATGGAATGAAAAATTAAATTGGGTTATGCTATTTATTTAAAAATATGACAGAAGCTTGTCACAAACTATCATAATCATCATCATATCACTGATATAATACCAAATGGCAAACGTGTTACATTTAGAAGCATTGACTAGGCTGTTAGAACACCTGAAGGAACAGGGAGTTGGTGAGTAACCTTTAGCATTAGCACTGAAGACATTCATGTGGATTCTTCTGAGTATTGTTGCAGAGAAAAGCAGTGAGTAAAGTTCCCAAGGAAACGGGATAATTTTATGATACTGATGCTTCGGCTCTATTTTTAAAACAGAGTTTGCACAGATGCCCTACTTATATGACACTTAAAGTTTGCATCCATAGTGCTGAGTGGTTTGTCAACAACAGTGGATCTAAGGCTCCAACAAATCTCATGTAGCAAGTAAACACTCACCTGGTCTCCAGGTTTTCCACCCTCTCCTGGGGAACCAGATGGTCCAGGCAGACCCTGTTCAACAAGAGCAAAGGGATTAATTACATCATTTCTGTAAAAATAGACTCTGTCATTATTTATAAATCTGCTGTTTACTAAGTGACTTAGAGGAGTTTGTCAAACAGTGTACCCTGTCTGAAGTTTGTTCCCATATTTAAAACAAGCAGGCTTGTGTCTTGTTTTTATAACTTTCCAGATTGGTGTATTTTAAGGGGAAAATAATTTATGAACTCACCTGGAAGCCAGGAGGTCCAGGCTGTCCTTGCTCTCCCCTCTCTCCAGCAGGTCCCTATAACAGAGACAAACAGGTGATCAGTCAAGGACAAAAGCAGTTCTAAATTCAGTAAACGATGACTGCAGGACGTTTTCCTCAGCATGTACTTTCATCCTAAATACTCACTGCAGGGCCAGGAGGTCCAGCGGCACCAGTCTCACCATCTTTTCCAGCCAGACCCTGTTTATCAGAAGAGAATATTTATATATCATGAATCAGTGACTTTGAGACAAGAATATTGAATCAATTTGTGAGGTTTGAAAAAACATGTACTCACTCTCAGACCAGGGCGACCTACAAGACCCTTCTCTCCTGGTTTTCCACCTTCACCCTAAAAGAAATCACAATAAATGACGTTTAGATTCTTTGTCCTACGATTTAGAATAAACAATGCTTATGACTGTAATGATATTTGACTAGTGTTACACTCCATAACAGATTTTTCCTTTGTATGACTTTTCTTAAGCCCCAAGGTTTTATGTTTCGTGACAGTAAAAACATTTTCCTCAGATTTTCCTCAGAGCTTCATGCTGATAAAAACTCACATTGGCTCCCTTTGGTCCAGGGAATCCCATCACTCCAGGTTGTCCACGGGCTCCCTGAGGACCAGGTGGGCCGGGACGACCATCTTCACCAGCAGCACCCTGTCAGTGACGAAAACCAAAAATCAAATCAGCACGTAAAGCGGAAAGTTACAGTCATGGAATAAGGAACTGAAACATGTGGTGACCTTTGTGTTGCTGTGCTTTATAAACAAAAACTGTTTTACTTGAAGCAAAATCTGTTGATTTATTGAGCTACTACGTATCACTGATTAGGATCAGTTTTTTCTTCAGAAAATAGAAATACAGCAGCCTTTCTAAAGTCTGTAAGGAAAAAATACCTAGAGCTAAATTTTGTACTCACAGCAGGTCCAACTTTGCCTTGAGGACCAGCATCTCCGGGACGACCAGTGAGACCCTATGAGAGACACACATTTAGAGATCACCGGTATCATAACAGAAACCATGGACCACCATGGTGGATAGAGGACTCACTCTAGCTCCGGGGAGACCAGACTCTCCTGTGCGTCCAGGGTCTCCAGTTGCACCTTTAGGCCCAGCAGCACCAGGAACACCACGGTCACCGGGAGCACCCTGAAGAAGACAACAAGAGGTTGGCCTTACATTTTCAAACCTTCAATCTGCTAGAAACACAGCAGCTAGTTTAATCAGTGTGAGCAGAAATCAGGTCAGGTTGAGACCCACCTTAGCACCAGCAAGACCATCCTGACCTGGGAAACCACGGTTGCCAGGAGCTCCCTGGAGAGAATCACAGAAATAGGTTTGATGAGATTTCTCATGTCTTCACAAGGTGGTTCAAACCGTTCATTGGTATTGTTGTTCATCCTGAGGACTCACTCTCTCTCCTGGAGGTCCGAGTGGTCCAGCAGCTCCAGGCTCTCCTCTGGCACCTCTCTTTCCTTCCTCTCCAGCAGGGCCGGGGGCACCTTGAGGACCGGCAGGGCCCTTGAAAAATTGAAATAAATAGGTTATGCTCAGATGTTTAAGATATATGAGACTTACATGTTCAAGATATCAAAGTCTCTGTTTTTAATCCTCCATGGTTGTGGCATAAACAGTCAATAATCACTTGGGGAAATAAAAGTAAGCAACTCACAAGCTCTCCCTTGGGTCCAGCTTCACCTTTGAATCCAGGAAGACCAGGGTCTCCCTAAGAAGGACAAAAGAAGAGAAGGTCAGAGCCTCATTGAGCAACTATTAGAATTTGACAAAGTTTAAAATGATCTCCAAGTAACTTACAGACTGTCCTTTTGGCCCCAAAGGTCCTGTAGCTCCCTGAGGTCCAGGTGGGCCACGGGGGCCTGGGAATCCAGGGGCTCCAGCAATACCAGGACCACCCTTCAAGGAAGAAAGACAACAGAAAATCAGAATACAATACAATATAAGTAAAAGAGTAATGTTATGAATCTCAGTGAAACACAAGGTTTTAAGGAGCTTAAAAGCCTGATTAAAGAGTTTTGACTTACAGCAGATCCTTTAGCTCCAGGGATACCATCAGTACCAGGGTTACCCTGAGGAGGCAGATGAAGAGGTGTTAAGGCAGCAAATTGTGGGAAAAAAAATCACAGAAAGATTGTACTGTTGTATGAGTGAATGAAAAACTGGATGGTGAGAACAAGAGTTGACAAACGAACCGATGCTCCAGCAGGTCCAGGAGATCCTGGGGTACCAGCCTCTCCACGGGGTCCCTGCTGTCCTTCAGTTCCACGTGCTCCAGTGGGACCAGCTTCTCCCTGAGAAGACACAATAAATAAATCTGTCAGTAACAGATGAGGTAAAAGTCTACATTTATACTACTGCTGAATGTTATATTTGTAGTTTTTTGCATCTGTTCTGTCCAGTCTCAAATGATGCCACCAGAGTTAGGAAATAAACATTTAAAGTAATATTATAACTTAATTCTCTAGAAGCGGGCATATTTGATGTCATGTACTGAACTCAACACTGAAAAAAGATTATTAGCTGTTTGAAAAAACTTCAGGGAGATCTTACTCTTTAACAAATTCATAAGTTGTAGGAAAACACTAGTTTTAAATGATGAGTATATCCAAACAAACCTTGGCTCCTGGAGATCCTGGGAAACCGGGAGCTCCAGCAGGACCAACAGGCCCCTGTAAACAAAAGAAAACACAGCATGTTATGTTTCACATCTCATTAGCTTCAAGGAGAAACCAGTTGAATATTAATGAATTTGGTGCAAATGGATAACTATGATACATACAGGAGGACCAGCAGGACCAGGCAGACCATCATTTCCACGGGCACCCTGGAGAGTAAAGAGTGAAGGCAGTCAGCTGTTTGCACCATTATGAAGGCACAATAAAGTAATGAGTTCATGAAGGATTCAAAGCTGTAATAAACAAATTTAGGAAACTGTGCTTATGGATTGTGAGTGGACTGAAGAAGAGAAGGAGAAATGAGTTTGTTACTCACAGCAGCTCCAGCAGCTCCAGGACGTCCCCTCTCACCAGGTAGACCACGTGGGCCCTATGACAGAAGATGTGCTCGGTTAGTCTATTGAAGTTAAAGGGCCTGCAAGGACTATCTGGAAAAGCTAGTGTTTTCTGGGATAAAGACTCCATTTCCCATGAGCACTTGCAACCACTGTTGTGAGGATGTGACTCTTACCAAGGTGTGTGATTGTTTTGAAGTAAATGAATGGAGAGCAGATCTTATTTTTAACACTACTTTTCTTTGTTCAAGACAACTTATTTTTTTTACTGGATACAAAGCAACGAGGTAATGTATGCATTTATAATTACATAGCGCTGTTGTTTTAAACTCAGTTTGTATCATAGTTTAGTAACTGGCTATATGCTGCTGATCCTAGTTATATCCTACAAGTGCTCATCTACCAACTACAACCTCACCAAGCAGAGCTAACGTAACCTCTCTCTTCATTTTATTGATAGATTCTGAAGTTTAAACAGATCACTGCAGTATAACTGCAGTATGTGGGCTGTTAAGTTATCTTTTTAGCTTTCTTCTGCTCTTCTGTCCTTTTTCTTTTTGCCTGTCCTACTCCAGTGTCCACCATCACTACAAAATTAATCCCAGAAATTGTTTTCAGCAGAGAAATAACCTATATTGGCGCGTATAATCTCATTTTAAGTTGTTGATAACAATCAGGCATCTATCTAGAAGTGAGACTTTTTCAAGATCACCTAGAAAGTCATCACTGCTTCTTTAATATGCTACTCAATGCAAGGAAAACCACAAATTGTAGGAAAGAACTGCAAACTCACCATGGGTCCAGGTGCACCATTCTCTCCAGCAGCACCACTTTCACCCTGATTGGAACAGAGACAGGATGAAACATGTAAGTGGAACAAGTCCTTCATGATTTTCAAGACATCATGACAACAGATGCATATGGTGGTCTCACTTTGGCTCCTGCTGCACCAGTTTCTCCCTTGGCTCCATCCAGACCAGGATGACCCTACAAAAAGAAAGACATCCTAATGTGAATAGGAGGCTACATATCTGTAGGTCATATTCTGTTGTACAGTAAAGGTAGAAACACTTACTCTGTGTCCTTTGATTCCAGGAAGTCCAGGTGTTCCAGGGAATCCACGAGCTCCCTGCAACACAAACACAGAATCTCTGCTCAACTCAGCTCTGATGATGTGATGAATCCAAGGGGTAGGAGAACAATGAAGCAGCTTGCTTTGCGTTTGCTCACCTGAGGCCCTGCAGGTCCACGCTCACCAGCTTTTCCAGGTTTGCCAGCCTCACCCTTAAACCATACAGGAAGTGGAATTATTATCTGTTTAGGGAACATACTGAGGCGTTTCCCTCAGTGGGTGAAGAAATATCTGTGTGACTTTTGTTTTGTAAAGTCATCGTTTTCTCCAGTAACATTAAAAGGGAGACAGCGCCCCCTGGTGGTAGATAGTGTCTGGGGACATTCATTTCGATTATATTGTGAAACAAACAGTAATGGAACTTTGTTTTGATGGACAGTTGATCGTAATTGAGGATTAAACCTCGACACTTACATCACTTCCAGGTTTTCCAGATGGTCCAGGTGGTCCACGAGGTCCCAGTGCTCCCTGTTATAAACAAAACAACAGATACATTATTTTTTGACAGTTAATTTGGACATTTACCCATAATGAACCATAAAAGTAGTTTCAGTCATTAGTGTAGTGTATTTCAATGGATGATGTCTGTAAATCCTGAAAAATCCAGATTATTTTGACCAGAACAGTTAAAAGTCTTGCTTGTGTATTCTAGGGTAAGCATTTGTACTCACAGCTGGTCCAGGCTCTCCAGCTTCTCCAGGACCACCTTGGAAACCTTGTGGTCCCTACACAGATGTAGACACCATAAAATGGCGTTAATTATTTCAGTGTATGCCAACAGTTCTTTCTACATTTTAATAATATTAGCTAAGTATGTTACGTTCAATCACTTAGTGTTGAAGTGAAGTGATCAATATACTTACAGGAGCTCCAGAAGGTCCAGGGGGACCACGAGGACCCATGGGACCCTGTGAGAGGAACACAAGACATATAAGCAAAAATGTCAAAAGCTTTAAACCAAACTCAGTTTTGGGTTCAGAGGGTTTAGAGGAAATTCATCCATTAGGTTTTAACATTAATATTCTCCAGTTGTCTGGTATGACCTTTGTGAAATCTATGTCGTGGTTTAATAAAGTTATAACTCATAACTACATCAGGAGTTATGTCAAACGATCAGCTGATATTTCTGTACTGGTGTAGGGCTGCTTTAATAATAATGATGACTTATAATAACTTAAGAAATAAAAAAATGAACGAATAAGGACAAACAGTTAAAACATCAAAAGAGATGAGATGGCTGATAAAAGCTTTTTCAGAATATAAAGCTCTAAGTACACTGTAAAAGACTCATGGCATAGAGGTTGAATTCAAATCTTTGGTGCTGCCTCGTCAAACTTTCTGAACTCTCTGTAATTAGTTTTTAGGGCCTGTAACAAGCCATCGTGAGTTTGGATATGAAGTTGTTAAAGCATTTTCCACTTTAAAAACAAGGAAAATACTGGTGATTTTAAAAGCTGCCCTCAACTTCACAGATAGCCAGTGCCACGACACCAAATTGGTGCGATAAACACTCTCTTCCTGGTCTTGGTAAAAATCCTGTCTGAGTTTTGAATGAGTTGTAGTGTTTTCTTAAATAATTCAGAAAAAGTGTATTGAATTGTTTAAAGAAAAAGAAATAAAGGAATGAGTCAGTGTTTCAGCATTTTCCAAAGAGAGGTTGGGTCTCATTCTTGCAATGTTTCTTAAATGATAAAAAGTTACCTGAGTATTGCTGCTGATATTACTTTCAAAATTTAGTTTAAAATCACAAATAACACCCAGAGTTTTACCTCCTACTAGATCTGTGGAGCCATATTTCAAGGCTGCCCATAACTTCTTCCCTCATGTGCTTTTCTCTATTATTAGAATTTCAGTTTAGGCTTCATTGATTCGAATAATGTTTCCACTACTAAACCACAAGGTGGCAGCATTGCAATCATCTCCAGACTCAACTCTGAAATAAGGGAGATGGCATTGATGAAGTTGTATCAGTGTGTATTTTGAAGTCTTAACACACCGAAATGCTCACACTTCATGGTAAAACCACTATACAAGGCTCTACTTGCCATTGGTCCTTGCATCACACCCATCTGAGCGCCTCCAGACTTCTCATCAAAACCTCCAGCCATCTGAGCAGCAAAGTTCTGCAAAAACACAAATCAAACAAACAGAGACAGGGTCAGTTCAGGGCGCTCATCCTGCCTGAGCAGAGTGGACTCATACACTAAACAGCAGTAAGACAAGATTAATTCAAAATAACTGCAGAGATAACACAAGGACACACTCCCTTGTATAAGGTTTTATTGTTCTGCGGTTTTTAGTCTTTAAATGGCAAATAAAAAACCTTGAATCTTTAAAAAAAGAACAAAAGTGCCTGCATCTGCTTCCCACTTATGTAAGGAAACATTTTTCACTGCAGTAATTTTACAGACACCAAAAACACTGGTAATGATCTTGTCCTTTAAGCACTTTCCCATAAGGTCATCTCCACATATAGTATGTGAGCGTCTATCCTCTGGTTAAGCCAGCGATACTATCACCATATAGAGGTAAGGGAGGAGTAGAACTTTGATACACGTTTTAAGTTAAAAAAAAGTTGGATTTGGTCAGTTGTTTGCTTCAGACTTACCCCTCCAAGTCCTGGTGGGCCAGGTGGGCCAGGGGGTCCGGGGTTACCAGGGATGCCAGGCTCACCATCTCTTCCTCGAGGTCCAGGATTTCCCTTGGGAAAAGAGAGAGAGGATTTAAAACTCCCAGCAACCTGTCGTCAGGAATATTTCAGATGATTTAGAATAAGAAATCTGAAAGACCGGTCCCACATTTAAGATAAATACTTGAAATTTCTTTCAAAGTCACAGTTTGATTATAATAAAGGTTTAAGCTGCTGTTGTTTGATCTGGTGTAATCAGAGGCCCAATGCTGAAATCATAAAACCCTATCAATGTGACGACTTCCTATGAGCCATGACATGAGCAGATGGGCGGAAGAGAGTTTTTCAGACACAGCGTGTTGTCCTTTACCTTATCACCCTTAGCGCCAGCTTCTCCACGTGGTCCCTGCTCTCCTGAGGGGCCCTGCGGAAACAAAGATATTGCTTTAATTCAGATACAGTGCATCAGTAAACAATCTAACCAGACATTTATAAAACAAAGAATTGTAGTCCTGAAGTGATTTCTTTGGTTGTACTTTTTACACTTTCAATCAAATGAATGAAAAGTGTTATTTACCATAGGGCCAGGTGGTCCTTGTGGTCCTACAACCTGCACAATGGAGAAAAGAAGGCCTTTGTCAGCTCTCTGTGCCTTTTTTCATTCATGACTCTTTATAACAGGACTAATCTATCATGTTGTGTCCAGGACATTCCAACTTTGTAGATGGCAGACATTAAGCTTAAAAAAAAACACAATGTGATGAGGATTTCATTTGACAGCACAAGTTTTGCTAAAAACATCACCTCCTCTTAACCTCTGGTTGGGCTGACTTTATCCACCTGACATGTGCACTTGCAGCAAAGTTGCTGAGAGGGTCTAAGAGGATTTGATTGGGTTCATTATGTCCCAGGAATGCAGGGTTTTCACATAAAAAGTCCAATGAGGGATTAATGGGGAAAGTGGCCAGTCTTATCAGTGATTAATTGCCTCTTTAGAAATGTTTGAAACTAGAGAAAAATCTAAATTAAAAGAAGTGGATCATGAATAGTATGTATTGTGGAAGAGAATATTATAATCACAAGAGTGCAGTGTTTAATATTTTAACTTCACAGAAGTTCTGTGAATATGAAGTCTAAGTAAAAGCATCAGGGGCTTACAGGGTCATTAGTTTCCATTCCCTGCCTCAGAGCAATAACTAGTTTGAGTATCAGGCTGTTTTGAGATAAAGATTCATGTACATTAACAGAGTGCCATTACTTCAGTATATTGATCAGGAGAGGATTCATACTCACATCTGCAATCTCTCCTGGTTCACCTTTCTGGCCCTGATTTTCAAAAAAGGAAAGAATCAATATCAGTGGACTGAATCTCTGGAAAACACTTATTGTGGCAAATTTTAGAATGAAGATATTTTTTTTTTCACGATTTCATATGGTTACTTGTTGAAGGGAAATCATTTTATACCACAGCACAGTGCCTCACCTTAGCACCAATCGTCTCTGATGTTGGGATGGATGTTTGAAGAGGGGGAAAAAGCAAAACATAAATTAGAAACGGTGAACATTTAAGACTCCTGGGACTCTTAGGCAAGTGACCAGAATTGAAATCTAAACATGCTAATGTGATTAACTACTATTCACTAAACCCAAAGGCAAAAACCCATCCAGATTGTGATTAAAAGTCAGAGGTGATTCCAAGAGGGATGAAGCAGAAGCAAGCATTGACTGAGTCAAGTACTTAGATGTAATCATTAAGCAAATGTGAAAAAAAAAGCAAAAGTAAAGGAAGTGTAAGTCATTTTCAAAGCTGAAGCCAAATAAACATCTAAAAGCTCAAATCAAGCTTTTATTGTTGTATCTGTAACTGTATACCTGAAAGACTGATTCAAATGCATACATTTCTTAAATTAATCCTTAACCTTAGCAGAATGTTATCTTTTTCAAAGTCGAGTCAGTCACACTCAACCCCTCTATTCCTTCTTTGACAGCCTGTTCCTCTTTGATTGGAACCAATCAGCTGGTTGTAAATATAATATAAAGGTTGTCTGCAGACACCACAGGATGACAGTGGGATTTTTTTCTGAGACCTTGAACCTTTGAGATGCAGTTTTATCCAAGCATCAGGTGACATAAAGCTTAAACGTTTGCACTATTATGGGTGAGAACCAGTAGACACGTGTCACGATCCATCTTATTCCTTGTGAAGTAAACTTTCATTGGGAATAAGATCATTATGATCATGTTGTTCACCTGGTTGCCATCCAAGCATTTAAAGAGCCACTTTGGAATTGGACAACCTCAGGATCTAAATGGTTAAAATAAATTTATTGACTTTAAACTAAAGTATGAAGCTAATTTGTCTCATTAGCATTAAAATCACATCTAAAATCCATTATCAGTGCTAGCTGAATCCCTGATGGGTCATTTATAAAGATCCTGAGGTAGTTCCCAATTTAAAAGTGTCAGCAAGGGTGAGATAACTGCAAGCTAAAAGAGTAATTTATTTATGGGTATGTGAATAAATAAATTACAACCAATGGGGGCACTGGCATCAGCAGGGCAGATGGGACAGCACTCTCCAGATGGGATGATAGGGTTGGCACATTCTTTGATCTCCTCGCAGATTATCTCATCACACAGAACCGCTCCGCTGTCGCACACACAGATACGACACGGCTCGGGCTTCCACACATCCTTATCATTATACTGATGGCCGTCCTGGATGCAGCCGCCTGCTTCCTCTGCGGTGGCCAGCAGGGGGCGCATGGCAAGGAGGGGTCGGGAGCAGCAATTAGAAGACAGGGAGGTTGAGGGAAAGTTATTACAGTGTTGTTGGAGTGAGAGGATGAAAGGGGGTCAAGGGGCAGGGCAAGGAAATAGGAGGAGTAATTGCAGTATGGGGGTAAGATGGAGGGGCAGGGTTTAGTTAATGAAGGGGAAGTGCATAAAAGAAAGAAAGAAAGACATTTTATATCAATTAAAAGCTCAAAACACCCCTGAATGCAGTGCCATGTATGCAGGCAGTAAAATAATTATAAGAATAACCACGACACAAAAATAAAAGGAGTTTGAATGCATGATGTGGATAAATTGGACGTCAATGTTCTTCAATCTTAGATGCTGGTGAACAGGTGCAGCTTTGAACCCTGAAGCACACTGGGACAAATCAGTAACTGTGGCACACAACAACAGCTAAAAAAAAGTCCAAATATCTCAAGAGGCAGGCTAGAAAAGCTTAAAGTCATCATAATTTGAATTTTATGGCGGCTTTAAATGCTATGTAAACACCAGCCACAGTTAACAGTTGTGTCTGAGGCTCTGGCTGAGGTATTTCACGTCACTGGTTGAGTATATTTAACCTGCAGGCCTGCTCTCCTCCTTGTATGAATGAACCTCTCTTACAGGGATACTGTGCCCAATTGACAAGCTGCTGCCTTAAGTCAACACGGGGTCCTTTCTAAATTTCTCCATCTGGATCCCATAGCTGTGTCAAGGGCCAGCGCAAACATGTTGGTAGAAAAAGAATGAATGATTTGTTAAATGTGTACAGTTTAGGCCTGCCTCTTCTCACCGCTGTTGTTTGTTTTTAATGCAGATTAGTGAAAGTGATACTTAGCACATACACGTTACAAAGCTGCTTAGAGCCTGATCTGGAATGAGTTTAGCTGCTTAGGAAGCGAAATCTTTGCTTTCTACTTCACCACAGTTTATTTCACATCACAGTTTATTAGTTTAACTAAGAGCTGATTAATGCTTTAGTAGAAAGGAAATTTAAAGTAGCAAATGTTGAGCGGTCAAAACCAGCTTTCTATAAATATAACTAAGTGTCCCTCATCTGTTGACCCCCAGTTGCTTACCCTGTCCCTTGTCCTGCTCCTCTCTTGCAACCCTTTGAGCCTGCTAGTCTGGGGTCAAGTCCTGTCTGACCCTATCACGTCACAGCATGAAAATCCTGAAAGTGCTCTTGCCCAAATCCTGCTTTTGAGGTTAACATATGTAACACTTTAAAAAAAAACATGCCTTACTAGTTTTTTTTTTCAGAAATTTCTAATTTCTCTGACAATCTGTATGTTTTTTTTTCTGCTGTTACATGGTAAAGAAAGTAATTCGTTTTAGGTATGAATATGTTGCATTTGGCAAACAGCAGCAGTAAGGCTGAGCTCAGGGCTCTGCAGGTGAGGACAAACAGGCACTTGTTCACCTGGTCCTCCATCCCACACAGATGTGCCTTGACAGCCCCATCTACCTGAACACAGAAGTGAACTGTCTTACTTGTAAAGACCATTTACGGCATACTTGACTATGTTATCGTTTACTCTACACATGATACTCTAACCTAACAGGAAAAGATTAACAGAAACAGCAGTGTAAATAGAGTGTGATGCAAAAGGTAAAGCTGCACCCCAGCCTTACATAGCTATACTGTCAGAGTTGACACAAATGACATACTTTTGTTTTTTTCACTATTCTCCTATAGTGTCAAGTAAAAATGATTAGAAATTCAACATACAAAAAAACACCATCAGAGTAACATTCAACATTTTTTTGCAAGTAAAATGGTATAAATAAGAAAAACTGTGCAACTTACGGTCATCCTCTTCCTGACATCTGACCACGGATAGTAAAACAACTTGGGATGCTACAAGTAGCAGAACAGTCCTTGAGTCCACAAAGCTGAACATGTCTAATTATTAGACATGCACTAGCTTGGGTAAGAAGTTAAGTGATGGTCGAGACCAGGCTTCAGTCAGTGGAGTGGCAAGTGTGTGTTCCCAGAGACTTATGGCACCATGCAGTCAAACCCTCCAAAATCTAAGTGGAATCCAACGCGGGGCCCCAGCTGGCACTCTGCACCCACCGCGTCAGGGCAAGCACCGCGGTTTTATGTCCACTGTGCCTTGTATGGATCTTCGTATATTCCAAAATACCAGTCCTTCCCCCAGACCCCCTGTCAGGGTGAAACCCGAACCTTGTCTCCCTCCCCTCAAATCAGCAGCATCTACTCTCCCAGGGATTTTTTTTTTTAACTCAAGCCCTCCTTCCTCCCTTGACCTGCTTGGCCTGGCCTGGCCAAGAGATGCACCTTCACTTTCACATTAAAGAAGGAGCTACAAGTAGCAGAACAGAGGTCAAGCTGTGACTTGACCACAAGCCAAAAAGAAATCTCAGAAGTGACTGAAAAAGGGCTGAGGAACTTTGGATGAGTCTCCTGGTCCTTTCTGGGTTGAAATGACCAACATGTGATTCAAAAATACCTCATAGTAAGGTCAGCCTCACAGAAACTAAGGTCCACTTTAAACACAAGTTCAGTGAAGTTACAGTGTAGATGATAAAATTAGATTTGTCTTTTAAGGGTAGAGATAGTTGAAAGGTTGATAATGGCAAATTCTATATTGGAGTTATTCATTTTTATCTAAATAATTACCCTCAAAGCAGAACCCTCACCCTCGTGTCAATTTGTGACTTTTCTAATATATTAGAGGGAGTTAAGAAATGAATGTTTATAAACGTATTGATGGAAAGTGAGATGCTATACCCCAACACTGCCTAAGAAGGGTTGTTTGCTTCAGTCTAATCTTTTGGATTATAGAATAATCCGCACTTTCTTGAGCAACCCTATAGAGTTGAGCTGACCAATCAAAAGTGCGGTTATGTCACGTTCACATAGCAGTCTTTCGAGAGCCTTGTCTGTTTAGACAAATACCATTGACAGGAGGTTGTGAGATCCCTTTTGAAAGGAATCTTGCTGTTGTTTGGATATATGCCCCCCCATAAAAAAAAACAAAACAAAACCAACCAACCAAATAAACAAACTCATGAATCTCAGTGGTGTACTCTGTTTATATCTGTAAATTAATTCTCTGCCATGAAGGCCTCGTACAGGATTTGTTTAAGTTCACAGCAGAGTTCCTGACAAAATAGCACACCTAAACCAGAATTGGCTATTGTGAAGCTGAGCCAGCAGAGAGATGAATTGTCTGTGTGATCTCTATCATGGACCTCTTTCTTGATAGCCCAGGTGAGAGAGCTTGAAAGGGGGTCTTTGTCACGAGAGGAGGCACAGTAATTCCAGGGTCATGACTTCTAGGGAGCTCCCCTCATTCCACATGCAGGAAAGAAAGATTTGAACAACCCCTCCTCATGTAAGTTCTCATCCACCAGGTCTATGAGGTGTTTGGTGAGCTGAAATTAGATTATGATAAAAGTAGTGGACACAAAGTGTGCGTGACAGATAGCTGAGTCTGGTCTAGTTGTATCTTTAGGTTTTAGTAAAAGGGGGCACCACAAAACCACCAACGAAAACATTTCAGGAATTCAAACAGTCAGCTACCCAGCTGAATCAATAATCTGTGGCCTTTGGACAATAAAGGGAGTATACAATGCCACTAACATCCAGTTTGCTGTGTCAGGTCAAGTTATGGCTGCTTGAGCATGGAAAAGAAAGATGAAGTTGCAGTTTGTCTGACAGAAAGACTGAGAGGACATATGTTAGAAAAAGCTTCCTTCAGGAAAAAAAGGCAAGTCTATCTAACAGACTTATCCCAAAACTGCTAGAGAAGCAAAATACAGCTTTGTTGAAAAGAGTTGATTGAGCCTTGTTAGGAGGAAAAACAGAAACTGCAATCATTAAAGAGAAGCTACAGATAAGCCTGCCCCTTTTTATAGCTTATAGTTCTAAAATGCAGATGGTGCATAATACCAAAACTGGGTCGAGCTGAAAGATATCATTCGAAATTGCTCTTTTTAAAGCCATGTTGCAGTCATGTCACTAAATACCAAGAAAACTTTGCCTACAAGTCTATATCAGTGTACAACAGGACTACTGAGCTCATTGGAGCTCTACACATCCTTTTTTCTCCAGTGCTCCGACTGTATGCTGCCTTCTACCGTCTCCCAGAACACACAATAGGCCTCTGTGTACACGGCCCGCGGAATGCTGTGAGATGGCAGGGCAGTGGGATAGCTGCATGGTGAGGATGGGGGTTGGTGGGTGAGGAAGGGTGTGGATGCAAGGAGGTTGGGGGTGGCGGGGGGCGGGGGTGAAGGAAGGGGAAGAGATGGCAGTGACGGACAGAGGTTGGTAAGTGAGGGGGGGCTGACCTTTCATGACTATGTAGGTGCACAGAGGCTCCAGGGGTCTAGAGGGTGTCTAGGTTTCAGTCAAGTCATCGCAGGGGAGGGGTGGCTTTGGTCCTCTGTGTACACACAAACCAGGGACAGCAGGGTACTCAGCACCAGCCTCCTTGGGGAGAGGAGAAAATAGGCAGGTCCTGAAAACTGGCAGTGTCCACAATGTGCTCTGTCCCCTGTGAAAAAACCCTGTTCCTGTTGAAATTAAAGAAAAAAAGAGGATAGAGACAATCTGAAAAAAACTGTTAAAGTTACATTGTTACAGAAGTACAATCCAAACCAAATCAAATTTTAAGGATTTAAACTAAAATAGTTCAAACCCAATAAAATGTGCAACCCAATGAGACTGTATAGTCATGCAAGTGCCCCCATCAGGCTATAATGCTCATTACATACCTTAAAACAATCTTTAAATCAGACATAAAAACAGGTAAGGTGGCTGAAACTTTTGTGAATCAGTGATTCTAATTCTGACTAGTTTTGGGGCAAAGAATGTTAATGTGTGACCCAGAGGCAGCCAAAATAGGAGCCTATATGAACTGAATCAAAAAGAAAAGTTACAAAGTGACCATTCAGGACATTCCAGCTTAGCTTGATTTCACCAGTTCATGCTTGTCCATGCACTAATTAATTGGTGACATATGTCAGTTATCAATACATATTGCTTTCTGAACATATTAACATTACGTGCTTGTTGCGTGTCATCTTTTGCACAAGCTGATGAGCCAAACATAACAGTTGCCTTACTCTCATCAATGTCACAAAGTCCTATACAGAGTGACAAACTACTCAGCAAATACCAGACTATTAACACTGGCTTTTGTTCAGCTCTTTTTTTTATTACAATATCTGCTGCTTAACCTGCTTAATGCTTTAATTTGTTGAGATAAGGTGGTACATACATCACTATTGTTTTACAAAAACATTACACATTCTTCATAATTTGCCACACTTTTTCAATGGGAGACAGGTCTGGACTGTAGGCAGGCCAATCTAGTACCTGCACTCTTTTACTACAAAGCCACGCTGTTGTAACCGGTGCAGAATGTGTCTTGTTGTTGTCTTGCTGAAATAAGTGGGGACATCCCTGAAAAAGACGTGGCTTGGATGGCAGCACATGTTGCTCCAAAACCTGTATGTACCTTTCAGCATTAATGGTGCCTTCACAGATGGTCAAGTTAGCCATGCCATGGGCACTAACACACCCCCATACCATCACAGATGCTGGCTTTTTAACTTTGTGCTAATAACAATTTGGATAGTCCTTTTCCTCTTTGGACTGAAGGACATAACAGCCATGATTTGAAATGTGGACTTGTCAGACCACAGAACACTTTTCCACTTTGCGTCAGTCCATCTCAGGTGAGCTCAGGCCAAGAGAATCCAGCGGTGCTTCTGGGTGTTATTAATATATGGCTTTGGCTTTGCATGGTAGAGTTTTAACTTGCACTTGTAGATGTAACAATGAACTCTGTTAACTGACAATGTTTTTCTGAAGTTTTCCTGTGCCCATGTGGTAATATCCTTTACACAATAATACCTGTTTGCTGCCTGAGAGATTGAAGGTCCCGGGCATTCAGTGTTGGTTTTTGGCCTTGCCGCTTACGTGCAGAGAATTCTCCAGATTCTCCTCCAGATTCTCCTCTGAATCTTTTGATGATATTTGGACTGTAGATGATGAAATCCATCAATTCTTTGCAATTGTACATTGAGAAAGATTTTTCTAAAACTGTTGGACTATTTGCCCACACAGTTGTACACGAAGTGGAATTGAATTCATATAGATATAGATAGATAGATATAGATAGATAAATATAGATAGACAGATAGAGAGAGAGAGAGGGGGAGAGAGGGATAGAGATAGAGAGAACTTATTATTTCTCTCTCCTCCAGTGTGTGTATTTCCCTTTGTGAGTGAGGGTCAATTTAGAGACGAGCTGGAATTCATTTCACCCTGGGTGGCACCAGGATAATAGCTCTTATCAAAGCAGGCATTGAATCTCACGCTGCAGATTGTCTTAACTTTGGCAGTTAAGCGGATTTGGTGCTTAACTAAAACTGGAAGTAGGTTCAGTTAAGGTGTTTTAGGCACACTGTCTCTACAGTGATGAAACCTTCAGTTCATCATAAGTGGGTCATGGTAAATGAGCAGAGTCTTTTTGGGGGGGAGCTCAAGGGGGCTTTGGCTTTTTTGGTTTATTAAGCAAACATCAGTCCTGAGAAAATGAAAGTGTAATCGATTTAATGTGAACAGGTCATGCTAAGTATGTGAACTAGTGTTTCAGATTGCTTTGGTACTTATAAGTATTTCTCATCATGTTTGTTAACGTGAATTTTCTGACAAAAACCTTAATTAAGATCATAGTTTTGAATGAAAGATAACGAGCCTACAGCTTTGGTAATCTTTTTTAGGTTCTTAGAAGCTGT
Source organism: Labroides dimidiatus (assembly GCA_030710495.1). Taxonomy (NCBI): domain Eukaryota; kingdom Metazoa; phylum Chordata; class Actinopteri; order Labriformes; family Labridae; genus Labroides; species Labroides dimidiatus. The sequence goes on along the minus strand of CM061151.1, from coordinate 11,198,448 downwards.
TTGTTTCTAATATTTTGCTGTTCCAGTGAAATGTGAACAGCTGTTGCACCTCTTCCTTCCAGAAGTCCCCCCAAAATTGGCTGTTCAAAGTGGCCCCTAAGATAGGGCTTTATCCAGACCTCCAGATTACTGAGCCTGAATCAAAGCACCAGACTCGGTATGTTTCTTTTCCTGTGTGAGGTGGAGGGGGGAAGAGGTTAAGTTTGTGCAGGCTTGGTGAGTGCAGCAAGGGGGGCTTTCTCACACAAGATGGAAGATGAAGGGACAAAGGTGGCATTCATTGGCCCAGGAATGGAAAACATTTTCGCCTGAAAACAGAGAAGGTACAACCGGCAGAGGTATTGCAGAGAGGCCATGGGTTAGCATGCACCCCTTTGGAGAAGTCACACACCCAGAAATGCAGAGAAGACCACCAGGACAAGCAGTGAATCCTGCTTTACTTGGGAACGGATTATATCAAGTCACACCAGAGTGTAGAATAATAAATAACTGGATAATCATTAAATACTGTAAAAAAGAGTGTGCTGGGAAACTGAGCAAGAGTGTTGTGGTTTATCAATGGGATTCTTCATTGCTTTCAGAAGTACTACCTTGAAAACGGTAGGAAGAAAGCAGATTTAGAGTTATTTCTTGGAGCCAAGTACTCAAATTTCCAAGAGATTTTCTTATTCAGCTCAAAAATCCCTATCATAGTCAGCCAGTGTTTCACTACGGAGAGTCTCACACAGCGGCAGACATCAAAGACAGGAAGCCAGGCCTCAAACTCAAAAGATCAAAAATTATAAAATAAATTGTGTCTGAAGGACCGGGAAAGCTGCCAAGAAAAAAAAGAGACTTTTGGAGAGGAAGGATCTCAGACACCCAACTGAGATGTGTCCTCTAAACAGAACAACAGAGTCAGAGAACAGCGATTACACAGAGTGCAGGGCCCTGGACCAAGCACGCCACCTAGAGGAAAAGACTGTCAAATTAAAAATATTAGTGTGAGAGAATCACCAGGTGGTGTCGCTGTTTTACAACAGTAGAGAGGATTCTCTGGCGACAACGTGAGAAAATCTTATAGTATTCAGCAGACTGAATTAAAGGCAAATATCCGATCATATACTCCAGTTTATGGTTGGATTAAATCACATATGAGATTACACACCGCTGACAGGTAATCTGGCACATGTGTCATATGCAGATCATGATTCAGTGATCAAAATTTACTCTTATAAAACAGACACTAGCAAATATTGTATAACCAAAAAAACAGAGAACGTTATACAGCGTGGTGATGTTTTTCCTTATATTGTATTTACATCTGCAATGACAATTTACTGATGGCCTTATATCTGCCTTGAAAGGTAAACAAACCTGTTTGCTGGCAAGCAGCCACACTCAAAGAAATGGAACATTGGATTTAAATAATAAGATAACGTCAACCGGTCCCACAAAACTATTTTATTTATTTTTAATGAATACTAGATGACTAAATTTCAGCAAACAGTCTTAACTTAATGTTACATCATACAGTTAAGTTGAATTTACTTAGTGCTATTATGTTGAATTTACTAAACATTATAACATTGAAACTATTTCACATCATTATATTGAATTTACAAAATATAGTTATGTTTAATTTACTAAACATCATTACGTTGAATTAACAAAACACAATCACATTGAATTTATTAATCATGTTGACTTTACTAAATATCATTACTTTTAATTTACCAAACATCATTATGTTAAATTTATTAAACTTTAACTTGAATGTATTAATAATCATTATGTATAATTCCATTTTTTCCATTTACTAAAATAATTTGTTAAATATATTAAACATAAAACAGCTGTATTAATGTTGGAGGACTTCAATAAATACCAATCATGTCAATTTACGTTACTCACGTTTTATTTATTTCTAACTAATTCAAATGACAGGCAAAAACGAGGAAGGTGCCAAATGTGCAAAACACAGGTCCAAAGTGCTTTGAGAGTGTCTATCTGACTCTGCATGTCTCTGTGTGTATGTCTGCATGTCTCTGTGTGTATGTCTGCATGTCTCTGTGTATGTCTGCATATGTCTCTGTGTGTATGTCTGCCTGTGTATGTCTGCATATGTCTCTGTGTGTATGTCTGCCTGTGTATGTCTGCATATGTCTCTGTGTGTATGTCTGCCTGTGTATGTCTGCATATGTCTCTGTGTGCATGTCTGCCTGTGTATGTCTGCATATGTCTCTGTGTGTATGTCTGCCTGTGTATGTCTGCATATGTCTCTGTGTGTTGTCTGCCTGTGTCTCCGTCTGCCTCTCTTTGTATCTGTATCTGCCTGTGAAAAATAGCCATATGTAAACAAACTCAAAAAACGAGGCATGTGCCAAATGCTCCAAACACAGGCCTTAGTGCTTTGACTGTGTCTGTCTCTGTGTCTTTGGAAAATTGCCATATGTAAACAAACTAAAAATGCACATAAAAAAACAAAGTGCAATAGTGAGGTGTTAGAAAACAATGAGAGACACGAACAGATAATACACTTATAAACACCCAATAAACACTAGTGGTGTGTTAGGGAACAATGAGCTACCAGAGAAGGTTACACAAAAATAAAGTGCACCAGTAAGTTGTCCTGTAACAATGAGCCACCAGAACAGGTAACACTTATAAAAACATAAAGTGGATCAGTGAGTTGTTCTGCAACAATGAGCCACCAGAACAGGTAACACTTATAAAAACATAAAGTGGATCAGTGAGTTGTTCTGCAACAATGAGCCACCAGAACAGGTAACACTTATAAAAACATAAAGTGGATCAGTGAGTTGTTCTGCAACAATGAGCCACCAGAACAGGTAACACTTGTAAAATACATAAAATACAGGAGTCATTTTCCAACACTGACCCTGACATAGCATATGCTCCTATCCCACAACGTCACTTTTCAATTGACTTCTCTTGGGACAGTGCTGGTGTCTAGAGAAGCCATTCACAGGCTAGAAAACTGACACCTGGTGCAATTGAACAAGCAGCCCTGTTTGACCACTTGTGATGAAGATGCATCATTTTGGAACTCAAACCCAATATGCATGTTGAAACTGCTGTTCCAGTCTCTAGTACGAAAAGTACTGAAAAAAAAATAAAGCAAAAAAATTTAAATTGCATTTAAAAAAGAAAAAAAAACAGTCTCTGATTGTGCTTAACTAAAGTCCAGCTGCTTACAGTCACAGGCACTACTAGTGCAAGCACATGGTAAACTCCTTTCCCTTACTCATATAATTTACCTTTGAGAACCCGTACTTTGCGCGACAGTTTCTGTCCATCCATGTCCATCATCACCTTCTGAATAAATTCAAAGGTGTACCTGAGGTCACTGGGGTACTCCAGATTTAGGCAGTAGATGAGCCCAAGGAGGAGTGCACAACCGTTAGCTACGTCCTTCACATCCTGTAGCACTTCTACTCCCTCTATGATAATGTTGACCTCCTCAGGGTCATCTGTGGACTCCGATCCTTCATGTTGGATGACATAGACCGCCATGTTGAGCTGCTCAGTTACTGCCTGCTGCGCATCAGGATCAACATCCTTAAAAAAGGGATTTAAAAAAGTACTGTGAACATCTGCTTTAACAGTAAGTATCTCAGATTGTCTTCTCGTCACATTATTTTAAAAAGATATCAAACCCTCAGATATAATGAACTACAATGATGGAAGATCAAAAAGTAGAAATACTTTTATATCAGAAGTTCAAACTAGATCATGACATCTTGGCTGAGACTTGATAAAAATAACATTACTCTAATTATTTCAACTCTTGATTAGAAACCTGGAAGTAGTTTCGCAAACCGCTGGACCAAATCTTGTAAGCATGCTGCCAATTTGGTACAGGAGTACCTTTGTTTATTTTCATATGTTTTATACTTTTTAAAATATTTAAGTGCAATTTCATGATGGAAGTCAATTGGTTTGTGATCGTACCGACACCATGGCTAACTCTGGAGTCATCCACAATCAATATGTTGAACATCTGGCATTATGGTTGACTGACATCACAGGCTGGCCACAAGAATTCAAAGATAGACAATGGAGCCTTAACATTCCCATGAGGATAATAATGTCAAAATCAATTATAATTAAAATAAGGAGGGATCTTTGTCAGAATTGGTTGGTTACTTGATGATTCATGTAAAAAAGATTTATTTTAACAATTCAAAGCAACAAATTCATATATCATTTTGCAACTTACCATGGACTCCTTTATGAGGTTATCAGGACTTTCATTGAGGTAAACACAAAGCGCTTTGAGGATGCATTCTCTGCGCTTTTCAACAGAGGGATTCTGTGGAAGAGAAATAAACATTCACAATTTACACTTAGTAGTCTCTGCATATCTTCAGGATACAGGATTCCTATTCTGGTTCATTTTCCCATTGCCTATGGGAAACTAAACAGCTGAATATAATTAGTCCCACTGTGGTAACTAAGCCGAAGTTAGCATGTTGTGCATTAGCCTGTGATACTTGGGGGAAACCAAATCACTGTTATCTCACAAATGGTATGAATTTGTGGTTTGTGTGTCCTCAAAAAGAGAAAATTAACATTTGGCTGAACATAATCAGCCCTTTACCCACCCCATTACTACTTCATTTGTGATAACATAAGCCCAGAAGGTAGGCTAAGTTGAGGCTGTCCAACTGCAGTTAGCATGTTGTGTATTGGCCAGTGATATTTGGGGGAAACTAGATCACTGTTATCTGATCAATTTGCGTGTATTTGCTGTTTGTGTTTGTTCAGGAAGAGAAGTTTAACATTTGGCTGAATATAATCAGTTCTTTACCCACCCCATTACTCCTTCATTTTTGATAACATTTGCCCAGAAGGTAGACTAAGTTTGGGCTGTCCCACTGTGGTTGGCATTTTGTGCATTAGTCTGTGAACCTAAGGGGAAACCAGATCACTGTTATCTTGTTAACGACATGAATTTGTTTGTTCAGGAAGAAAGGTTTAAGAGCTGGCTGTATGTAATCACGCCTTTTCCCACCCCATTCCTCTTTCCTTTGTGTTAACATTAGCCTAGAAGCTAGGCTATGCTCGGGCTCTCCCACTGCGGTTAATATGTTGTGCGTTATCCTGTGATGTTTTTGGGAAATCAGATTGATGTAATCACAGACAACGGCATGAATTTGCAGTTTATGTTTGTTCAGGACTGTAAGCGGTGGCTGGATTGCAGCTAAAGTTATTCTGCTCTGTTGTGAATCCTCTGTAGGTATGCTACTTTGGCTCATTAGCATATAAAGGCAACTGCTGTCCAAAGCAGCCATTCTAAACAGAGGGGTTATGTGAGCGTGGAGAGAATGCAGCTGCGCTTTATTCATGGCTTTTTTGGATCGAAGCATGTTACTAACATGTCATGAAGACATCAAGGATCCATGTTAAACTGCAAAGAAGCAAAATATGGGACCTTTAAGTTCAAGTCATCAGAGTTCAGATGATTTGAGGTGGGGAAAGTAAAAAAAATCCTTAAAATTTAACATGTTTTTATTTGTTTTAAAATTTCTGTGTATTTTTTCCCCTCAATAAACTAATGTTTTTCCCCATTAAAAAAAAATCTGGGGTTTTCATTACAAAAAGTGCATAAAACATGTACAAATAAATTAAAAAAAAAAAAAAAACTTCATAGCTGTGGTTAGGTCAAAAGTTGTTGAAAAGATTTGATGCAGTGAAAGTTAAAAAAACAACAAACAAAGTAAGTAAGTAATTATATATATATATATATATATATATATATATATATATATATATATATATATATATATATATATATATATATATATATATATATGAAGAACTGTTTTGTTACACAGGGGACTTTAGTACATATCATTTTTTGGGTGCCTCACGAGTTAAGTTCAATGTTGAAAATGAACAGCAACTTTAAAAACATAACACTCTTGCATCATGTTTGTCAAAGATCCAAATTTAGAACTGTAAAGTTGTTAACTGACTTTCTATTGTTTCATGATTATTGGACTTGGTACATTTGCCATCCTGTGATGTTGCACCTGTAAGGAGCTATGAGGTGATCTAGTTCCAAGTACGCCACAGACACATTGTTGTTTCTTATAGCCGCAAATAAATAAATAAATATTCATGGATACTTTTTGGAGTCAAAGCTTGAATATCAATAAAATGCAATACCTCATAAAAACATGATCAATACTTTTAAATACTTTTTAAGAGCCTTAATTTTCCCACAATCAATTTATCAACTTTTAATACTTTCTAAGACCCAATGAACACCCTTGCATATTGTTTTTTTGAGCAAAACGCTTTGTCTGTGACCCCAGCAACTAGAGCTTTCTGCAACACTGAAACTGGGCCTGAACTCCACTCACTGAACACAGCAGGGGGAAAATCACTGAAGACGAATGACACTGAACGTAAGGATCTCATACAAGTTCATGTCAAAAAATCACAACTATCTCTTTAAGTATGAGGGATTTGGAATTACTAATACACATATTCCAACATGTAAAATGATAAATGTAAGTACAAGTACACGTTTAGAGGTCTGCATTTGTCTGTCGGTAGGATTAATGTTTTGTGGGGGTTTTCTCATTCTGCTGCTGAACAACACAAAATAGATCTATAAATACATCATGTAAATTTTGTTAAAGTTAAGATGTAATAACTGAATGTATTTATAATAAATTGTCACCTTTCATTAGAAGATACATAAATAAGTGCTGAGAATTTTAACTATGCTAATTAAAGAATGTTCATACTTTAACTTGCAGAGTTAAGACACTCATGTTCACATTATCAATACACAAGGGTTGGTTAGATATAGAAACAGGATCAGGTTGGTAGACAGAACCTGAGGCACTGAGAAAATACAGGGAAAGGCAGGATTACGAAGCAGAGGTATAAGCTTAATGAGAGAAAAGGTGTAAAATGGTTGGACAGGGTAAAGGGCTAAAAATACATCATTTAACCCTTTTAGACCAAGGACAGCATTTTGGTATTTTTTACCCTTCATACAGGGAATAGCATCCGTATCATTTCAGATGTTGCTAGATTATACATGGAAAAAACATTTTTATTGAACATGGACAATTCTGTTTAGTTTTTCAGAACACTTAGGTTAGGATAGAAGCTGTTTACTTTAATCTGGATGAGGTCTAAATGTTTTCATGCAACTACCGACCTTGCCAATGGCTGCCATGATCCCTGTTATCTTTAGTCCTGCTGTCCCCCCCTTCTTTCGGAAGGCCTTCAACAATGGATCTGTGTAATGATCCAGTTGGGACATGAAGGTAGACACCAGCGGCTTAGTGGTAATGCGGGTGAATTCAGCATTTACCTGAAACACATTGAGGGATGCACAAGAAAATCTAAAGTTGAAAAATAGTTGTACAGATCACTACAGAGATGTCACAGTGTGATTCTCAGGTCCTTCAATTAAATGCATCACACCATAAGCTAATCACACATCACACAAGAGTTCACTAGTACTTTACCTCACTTGGAGTAAACAGAGCTGGCCATCTGCTTTGGAGCTGTGCGATGAAGGGCATCTCTGTGATGATTTCCTGTCTTCTATAGGCAAAGGTTCTTTCCATTTTCATTTTGATCTGTGGGTTTTTATTGGAGTTTCTTTGCTTATGCTCCAATACCAGTGCTTGCCTTTGGGCCTCAAGAGTTTCTGTAGTTTCACCCTCTGGATAATTAGGAAGGAAATTGACTTCAGCTTTACGTGGCTTCTTCACTTGGTTAGGACTTATGTTTGAGGCACCCTGCTCTTTCCTCCTTTTCACAGAATTTAGGATCAACTCTGGGTAGCCAGTGTTTCTCAGTATTTGACGGTAATTGTTCATTTTAGTGCTCAAACTTATCTTCCAGCCGCCATAACCAGTTCCTTGATTTCCTAAACAAGGATGTTTTGCAACCAGAGCCCGGGCCACTTGTTCCAAGTCTTCGCTCTCAGGATACATTTTGTATTTGACTATTTCTTTCACTAACACATCTAGGATGCCTGACTTAAGTCTGGTACCTGGACTCAGAGGAGTGCCATCTTTGCAATAGGCATTATTGGCCTCAGCTAGCTGATGCTCTATCTCAACAGCAAACTGGGGTATAGTGAAGGTTTGGGGCCATGGCTGTGATCTCAAGGATGACCCCGAATCTGTGGATGGCAATGAATTTGAAGACGAGGCAGAAGAAAGAATGTCTGTGTCTGATGCCGAGAACGATGAATCGTCTGATCCTTGAAGCAGATGGCCTGATGGTCCTCCAAGTGTGGGGTATGGTAAGGGGCCATCGTGAGGGGTAGTGCCTGACTCATTTGTTAGGTAAATTACTTTCACTGTGCTCCTGTCTTTTATAAGGGAAGTTGATGTCAAGTTCACAAAGTCATTGTCGAATCTTGCATCTCTGAACTGAAGTCTGAAATTTCCCAACAAGTCATGCTGTCCTTTGATCTCTGCTTTAAGGTCTTCAAGCTCAGGTGGTATTCCATTAGGAAGATCTAAAACGACTACATTGTCTTCTCCAAGCACAACTCTTAGGATAGCAGCCATCTTGTATTCAATCTAAGAAAAAAAAAAGACAAGGTTAAAAATTTGGAAATTTAGTGAAATGTAAAATGTAATAACACAAATCTGGCAATCAACTAGGAGTTTTTAAAACCCAATTAAAATCCAATGACAATGTTCTGCAGTTTGCACATGTGATAATCTTGACAGTAACCAGAAAACAGGGTAAGTCATGATAAAGCAGAATGTGAGACAAACAAAGAGAAACAGACAGTCAGAGCGAGTCACTAACATCTCATAACAAGAAGACAGACAGAGAGAGAGCGAGAGAGAGGGACAAACAGACAAGACAGTAACATCTCATGACAGACAGAGAGAAAAATTTCAGACAAAGAAAGCAACAGAGAGACAGGAACATCTGGGAGTGTGCAGAATTAGCCAAAGAACCCCTCTGGGATAAGTGTCATGGGATCTTTAACATGAGCATCAAGTCATAGTGAGCATCAAAGCCCCTGAGATATTAGTTGACCATGGCAACATAAAAAGTAGAACTTAAAAGCATTAGATTCCTTAAAAAGTTACCCAAAAATGCCATGTGGCTACATGGGAACCCATTTCTCTCGCTAAACAATTTGCAGTCACATTGATCTACACAGTATTTGAGGTTAATTGTTTTACCTCTAAAATATAGAAATCTTTTTAATGTCACCATCCGCTTGGATCCCACTTTATAGTCAACCAGAGGGTATTGGTCAGCAAGGTCCTTCCAACCAACCAATGCCACCTGTCTCATTGGCTCCAACTCATAGGCTCTGTAGTGCTCCCAATACCATGCAGAAAACTTTTTGACGATGAGGCTTAAATCACCGTTTAAGATACAGAGCTGAATTATTTCAGAGAATTCTGGGAGGCCACCGCTAGCTCCATGCACAACTATCATGCCCTTTTTGTAGTCAATGCCATTGATGGAGACACTATTGGCAAGGTTCACAGAACTGACTTCAGGGTACTTCAGAGTGAGAACATGTACAACATCTTCATTTAGGACATCAATGGGTACCTTTGAGACTTGTGATACTTTCAAGGGAGATTGCTCACTTTCAGGTATGTTCATATGATAGCCCACCATCAACTGATGTTTTTTTGCCAATGACAAAGATATGTTCCGGAAGTTTTTTGTATGCCTGACAATCTGCTTAAAAAAGCTGTGTTTTGCCTCATATCTCATGGTCCATAGTGCGACTAGGGGACCAAATTTTTTTATCATTTCTGGATAATGTTCCAGAAAATGATGTTTTGGCAGCAATTTTTTATCAGGAAAGACTTCCTTTAAACGTTGTCGGTGCTCTGAGATTTTAAACTCTAAATAGTCGATGGTCTCTGCACAATGAATGGGAGCAACAACTAAATCAACAATATCTTTCAAATCCAAAATCAACTGCCACGCAGGTTCACCTTCAGGAACAAGTGTGCCAACCATCAAAGGAAGTAACCTCAGGAGACACCAATTTTCGTGGGCATTGCCACCAATCGTTTGAGTCTTTGTTTTTTTTTGCAGCAAAGTTTTGGGTAACAAATGGGGCCGGTTTGTCTTATCCCCCCACTTATACGGAAACAATGTAATGAGACTGTTGATGCGATCAAGAGTAAAAAACTTCTTTGTCAGAAACACGGTGATGCACTGTGCTAGTTCAACTGGAACTATGCCCTCAAAAAGATCATGGACTATGTCTGGGGGGTAACCACTAACGACATTGAAATGAGCTAGACTTTGGGTTAAAACACAAGGTCTTTTAACAGCAAAGCAGCTTTCCCCTTTTTCCTGAGCTTTTGTGACGTGACTCTGATGAACGTCCTTGGTTCTGAGCTGAAATACTCCTGATCTCACTTCTTTTTCCTGAATTTCATTGTCTGCAGCTGTACAGAAGCGACAGTAATACTTCCCTGTGAAACACTCAACAAACCCAGCTAGCCCATGAGCCCCAAGGTTATCTGCAATAACACACTGTACCGTGCCCTTGATAAATGACCCAAGCTGTGGTATAAACAACCCGTGCTGCTCCAATGTCACTAGATCATGCAAAAGAGGCTCTAATATTTTTTCATAGCCAAACTCTCTGACATGGCTACTTTTGCACAACAATGCCAGGTAAATTGAGGACAAGGCTGAGTTACTACCATGGGGTAAATTGCCTAGAACCCAGTAAATGGCACAAAGCTTGTGTTTCTTGCGTGATGTCCCCAAGGGATTGCACAACTCAAAGTCATCAACATACAAGCATAAGGAGATTCTTAAATCTTCCACTGAAAGAAACTGATTGTTCTTGTAGTGTTCACCATCTTGAAATGAACAATAAAGCTGTTGATTTACATTACAGGCTGCATGACTATTTATAACCTTATCAGCTATATCCTTGTGCTCCAGCAGCTTTTGTAGAGACTTCAGTAAGGGAATGTAGTGATAGGTTTTTTTTGCCCGAGCATCAAGAACATATTCCACAGGTTCCACAACCTTAAAATGCTCCTTGTAATATTTTTGACGTTTGAATCCTGTAGCTAGTGAACCATCCCTAGCTATTGCTTTTAGCAAAGGATTATGGTTAGAAATAGCAATACTCAGCTCATCAATTATTAACTGGTCAACACTGAGATCATGCTTTTTGAAAACATCAACAGCTATACTGTTAGTTATTGGCACAACAGCAGAGGTGAATATAAAGTGCAAGTCTTCCAACAACACATCAATTGCTGAGCTTGGGACATGTGAGTTAATCTCCAACTTTAGAAGAACAGATGCCAATTTATGAATAACTGCGTCATCTAGATTCTCATTTTTGTCTGTTTGGATTAATTGGTCAGAATCTAAATCAGAACCAGTTTCTGCATTATCAAAGTTCAAAGTGCAAAGTTCTTCAAGTGAATTATCCTCATTCACATCAGTGTTTGTGATTACTCCACCTTTCAAGTCATTCACTGTGCAAGTGCTATGCTTCCTGTTTTTATGAGATTTGAAAGAAGCATATATATTAGATTGATAAGAACAGTTCTTGTACATACAAGTGACAGTTTCAAAGCGCTTTAAGTGGCTGTAAACATGGGCAAAGTATTCTCTATTAGACGGTATGGAACTTCCTGGACACAAAAAGCATGTGTATATTTCAAACTCTACACTTTTTGGTGAAACATGAGATTTACTTAAGTGAGTCTTCAAGCCATTCCAAGTTTTAAATGAGCAAGGGCATTCATTATATGTGCATGGATATGGGTGCCTCTGGCCAAAATGGCCATGTGCTAATTTGTAGTGCTTCAATAGCTCGTACCTTTTATTTACAGTTGCCAAACACTCTTTACATCTCCACATAACCTAGGGAAATAGAGAAAAGAATAATTATTTTTTATATATTTAGCACAAAATTAATCAACGAGTAACAACGACCATTCTATTAAATCTTAATTCATTCAGTAATACCTACTGCGCTTACAAATTATGCATAAAACAATAAATTATTACTTTGAAAAAATCTATGAACTCAGTGTCATCTCTGGGAAAGATTCTGGTGATAAGGGGAGGTCACCGGACCCCAGCCGCAGACAGCACAGCTCTTCAGGCGCATGCAAGGCTATGATTGAGTTGTTGCTACGCTAGCTCCTAGCCAGTAAAAACAGAGCCCAGTTTCATGAGAAATCCGGTCTTTATTCCGGCAAAACATTACCGCTTTTGTCCACAAACTTAAACTCATCACAACATCAAAGTTCTTTAAGCTGCTTCAACATAAGCACGCTGTCATTCATGATGTATTTTCATACATAAAAGTTTCAAAATAATCCCGCCCTACTTTTCTCTTTCAAATTTGCACTGTGCAGAACTAACATCGTCGTGCGCACGTTATACTTATATCGTGAGAACGAAGTAGTATCTCGTGAGTACGTTATATGTACACCGCGGGAAATATTTGACAATAATTTTACTATTTCATGCCTGGAGCTTCGTACTTACCAGAAAACCGACGAAAAACCACAGGGCCACATGGTGTAGGTAGGTGCTGATCGCGCGTAAATGGCTGCCGCTCTCTTCCGTTCGAGTGTTAACGCAGTGCGCATGCGTCAGGTGGACGGAAAGCGCATTGGGACAAACTTCATTTTTAAGACGACTGAGTTGACTAAATTTTATTAAACTATATTGAATATTCCCAAGACTTATTATTACTATTTAGATTTAATGTAACGCTCTTGTGTTTATTACTGAAAGTGAATTTATTTAATATTTTCAACATAAACACATTACATAAGGTTAACTACATCAATTTTCCATTTCTTTGAGTGCATATGTCCAAGGTCAGTTTATGTGAAATTCAGTAGTGTTTTGAAAATAAACCTTGTTTATGATTAAATAAGCTCAGCCCAGCTGTTTTAGTCAGTCTAAATTAAAAATGCATGATAAAACAATGGCTGTCCAAAGTGACATTAAGTAGGATTCTTTTATTATTGCTTTAATGCAAATTATTACAATAGAAATTTCGATAAAAGTATTAAAGAATTTAAATATCATTAAATAAAACACTTACTTCCCATAATGCAATACTAAACTATGTCCAAGTTTAATTCTATGAGAAAAAGAGGGGGATTCCCGTTTTGTACTCAGTATCTGCCCCTGAGAAAGTCATACTGTTTTGGCGTCAGTAGTTCCTGGTTGATGACCCCACCAACCAAGCTGACAGTGTCACAGCCCCGCCCCCAGTGTTACAGCCAGTACTTGATCCAGTTTGGAAGACGGCAGCTACTATTAAAGCTCGGAGGACCAAGGTGTTCAAACCATATATGCATGTCTAGACCAGCCACTGAGCAGAGAAAATAATCTATTAAATTATTTACATTAGACCCTACTTATCAAAATGCATTGCCTGAAAGGTCTCAGGACAGCTAACCCAGGAGTCTTGCAGCTTTTCAAAAACGCGGGAATCACCGCCAGAGCTGGAGCTGACAGTGTCTTGTCCAGGACGCAGCAACCTGTTCCTCTCCCCTGCTGGGCCGCAGCATCACCTTGCAGCCACAGAGCCGTGCACTACCAGATTAGCCCCGATGAGGACCAAGGACAACCAAAGTAGGTCCAAGGAGGCTCTCTGAAACTTAAAAAAGAATCACCATAAATTTGCCCAAAATATTTAATAATAATATAAATATTTTCATCCTTTATTCTTTAATTTAAATAAAGCTGTCAACTGTAACTCTGTAAATCTGTGAAGGGCATCAGTCATCCTGGTCAGTTTATCCCAAGCTGGATACAATGAAAGCATCTGGTTTGGTTGTGTTCATGGATGGATTTACCTCAGATAAGGTCATACTGTGTGGAAATCGTACAATTGTTCTATGACAAAATATTTGAGCCAGCCAACAGCATCAAAAATTGCAGAATTTTTGAAAAGTCAAAGCGTTTTTTTTCTTGTTTAAAATGATACTGAAAAATATCATATCAGTGCTCACTTTCTTCTAAGTCATGAGGATCGATACCTTTTCACTCCTTAACCGTTAGATCACATCAGCTAGCACTAGAGTACAGTAATGTTAGAAGACCATAGGGCTAGCTGAGCGTGAATGCTAATTAGCAATGGCAGGGAAAAGTGGAAAAACTAAATCTTTTCCCTACATAATGCTGAGATTAAAAATTTAAAAACACCAAACAGCAGTTCTAAAGTCTCAAAGCAAATTCAGGTCAAATGACCTCTTTCATATTTGTAACAACTAACTTAAGTTAGTCAATTTTAAAACTGCGCAGTAATTTCTTTCCACTTGCCCCAACATCGACAAAAAAGTCATGTAAAAATACGGTTTTCCGTGTCAACGTTTAATTATTTGACTATTTTTCGAAAGTATAATCAGTTCTATAATAATTTGCGACTTGGTTTGGCTAAGAATTGCTGTTTCCACCTGCTTCTATCTCTATGCTAAGCTACTCCATCAACGAACTGAACATAGGCAATCAAGGAAGTAGCATTGAGCATTACTTGTTGCATTTACTTTAGGGTGATAAGCAGCTACATTTGGAAAAAAAAAGAACTTTCAGTTTTATTTATGCTAATAGGAAAAAATGAATGAAAAATGGTTCTCAAATACCTCCCATTTGTTTAATTTGGGTTTTTTCATTGTAGTGCAAACAAGTAGCAGTTATGTTTTTGCAAATCCTGTTTCCACATGGCATATATTATATAAAATTTTTTAGTTGTATTTTTTTATTCAGTCACAAATTAAAACATATTTCATAGTACAGACATTTTAGCAAGACATCAGTCACATACTAAGTGGTGACTAAACATGAACAGTCAGATGAATCAACCAACTACGGATGAATCATTCTTATTTACAATCTTCAAAAAAATGAATACATACATCTAGTGATACCATACCTAAAATGTGAACAAGCTTGAGAAAAAAAAACTATCTCAATTGCATTTATATATTTACATTTAAATGGCACATAGGTTGAGCTGCTTATTTTTCTTACACCAGATTTTTGTAAGAAGTAGGTCAGGTCAGCTGGATCCTTTGCCATATTTTTTTTTAGTTCTTACATAAACATTGACACACTGATCATATTTGTTGGTTCATATATAGATGTCTCTTTAACTTGAGAAATCCTTGTATTCTTTTTCTTTTCTTTTATAGCAGGAGAAGGTGGATGTCCAGTATGGAGGATCTACTTTTCTACACCATAACTGAAGGCAAAGAAATGATCCCCCTCTCCCAGTTCATTTCTGTGAGTCAACAACACATTCTCCTCTCCTCTGTCTGTTTTGACTTTCCATGGCACTAGTATCACATTTCCTTAAAGTACTTGTGACTTCAGTGAAATCAACCTTGGGTGGTGACATAGTATTACATTTACAGAATTCGGAGTGCCTCCAGCTGAATGCAGGGTCAAGTTTAAAATGTGTTAAAGACTTACTTATGTAACAGATTTAGCCAAATATAGCAGGTATGACACTGCAGTCATCACCAGGGAACGACAGGCAGTTTACACATTTTATTAAATTTAATCTTAGACCTAAAAGGTTGTGATATTTTACATTATTAGGCTGAATCAGGTAATTATTTTGACAGTTTTATTCGATTAAATGCATTTTTACTTTGAAATTATAGCTACAGTAATTACTTATAGCTTGCATAGTGACTAAAATGGAATGTAGGTCAACAGATCCCCCATACATGGGTCACACACACATGTGCACTTCATGTCAAGCTTCTGTGGAACCATGCCACAGTTTTTTTCAGAGTCTTGCTAGAGGCCACACTCAAACTGTACATAGATCAGAGGCTGTGTGATGTCTTTTTTTTGTGTGCAATACTAACTTTGCAACCTTTTAGAAAGCCTCATTTGATAAGGAAGGCATATGGTGACTTTGGTGTCTGTGGCAACTCAGTCATCTTTAAAAAAAAAAAAAAGAGAATGTTCTCGATGGAAGAAGAGGTGTGTGTGTCAACACTGGTGGCCTGTTGTTACAGCATGGGTGATTGGATGTGTTTGAAGAGGTAAATGGGTTAGGACAGACATAGATTGTGAAAGTGTTTGTACCTGTGCATGAAGCCAACTGCAAAGATGTCAGTTTTTTTTTTTAAGTTTTTGAGATTCTAATTTGTCCACATTTTGTTTAGTTAAACAGGACAAAGACATTTTGAAAGCCACATTTATTGCAAGTGAATCCACATTTCCTCTGTTGTAGAAATGGCAACACGAGTAGGGATGCACGATATAGCGGCAATAATATCGATATCGGACGATGTTTGTCGTATTTTAACATACTGGTATCGGTCCAATGAGTAAAACTGGATTGATATTAACAACCGATGTTTATAGCTGTCTAGCTGCTATTTGTGTTGTGAGGAGGTTGCCATGGATACTGGTAAGTTTGAAACGGTAACTTTGTCAGGATATTATTTTAATTTATGATCCTTTTTGTAATATATGATCCCGACTTTCTCACAGGAGTTTTGTAAGTTGAGAGTTTAGTTACACACTTGCTACAAGTTGTGAGGGTTGCTAAAAAGTAACACTGTTGGTTACTTGTGTTTATGGTAGCCCTGTAATGTTCTTATTTGAAAGTGAAACACCTTTTGAAAATATATCAAGACATAAAAAAATTCAGTTTGTATGATTTTCAGTCCGTACAAAATTTTATAATCTCAGAAACTCTTTTTAAATACATATATCGTTATCAGTAAATCGACCACAACAGAAATACTAATATTGGATGTCTGTATCGGCCAGTATTTCCATATCGGTGCATCCCTAAACACAAGCTAGGGAAAGGCTGTTTTGAGAAAGAAATTCATCGTGCTAACAGAGAGTTTATTTGATTTAAATTGTTGGATTAACCCACCAGACAAAATTTTACCTCAACAAACTTAAAAATGTGATTATTTTCCTTTCTTTTGGAGGAAAAATTATTCGTTACATACACCATTAGGAGAAAAGTTGAGAATAAAAATTCATCCAAACTGTAGTTAAGTGAAGATGTAATGGTTTTATCTGGCATTTTAGACTTGTTTTGTTTAGTTTTTTGTTGTTGAAATGTGTTTAAATTTTTATCCCCTTTGCCTATTTTAAAGTTTTTTAATTTGATTGTTTTTATTTGTCATTTTAACTATGTTGTCCATTTTGAACTTGCTCTACTTTGTTTGCTTTTTTTATTACTTTAAATTTAAATCACTTTGAGCTGCATTTTATGTTTGAAAGGTGCTATATAAATAAAGTTATTATTATAAAACCAAGTCCTACATGACTGTAGTTAAAGGAAAAGAAAGCAAGTATTGATTTTATCAGTATTTTTTTTACAGAACAATTTGATAGATTACTCTGGGCTTTTTATCTGAGTGAAAATAAAAACCACACATTACATATTGTATCTTATTATCACATTATACTATATCCAACTCTAAATTTTGCAGGCCAAGCTAAAACTCATGAGTCCGATACAAGTTTGTGTAACTCACGAGTGTTTACCGAGCCTAAAATGCTCTTTTGTCTAAAGAGAATTTCTGTTTTACAGTCAGGAGCAGAATAAAAGTGTGAGATTCCCCAAAACTCAAATTTTGGCATGTTTTGTCCAGGAGCAAAAAAATCACTCACAGATCATCAATAAGAACAAGAGAACTCCAGGATCCCTGGTGTTTTGCTCTGTGCGCCTCCTGAATTAGTTTTCAGATAAGATGACTGAATAAAGTGGCTTCACTGGTTGGTCATGTGCACGAGGTCCCCAAAATAGAATCATATGGTTTACACAGTGACTGCCAGCCTGATGTGGGACTTATTGGAGAGATTCCAGTCATTTGATCTATGCTCGTATTTCCTCTTTAGTCACATGTCGCCACCCCTGGGCTTTTGGCGTCCTAAAACTGTATGTGCCATCCAAACATTACAATACCACGTGCATAACCTTAAGAATCTGACAGATCCTTTCTATTTGTATTAATAACCTCCTGTCTGTCTCTGCTTCAGGCTTTGAGAAAAACAGGTCTGTTGACGTCTGACCCCCGGCTGCGTGACTGTGTCCATCAGATGCGACGCTCCACACGTGACTCTGTCGGGCCTGTCATGATGGACAAGAAGTTGTTCAGAAGGTGAGAAAAGCTTTGTTATTTACAGAGACAGTTATGCATACCACATAGAGGTTGAATATTTAACTGCTGTTGTCTGCATGTGAAACGCACAGAGAACATTGTGTTTACATATCAGGTACATGCCATGTTCTCTTGTACGAATCTTAATAGAATTACTTTTGAAAACAAACACGAAGGTTTAAAGAGTGTAAAATGAAGATTGACAGCTGCAGCCTCAGGTACCGTTAAGGGAGTACATGATAATTGTTTTGTAGTTACGTAAAAGCGTAATAGGAGAAGTAACTTGTGCTCAGCGCTATTTGAGTCCAAGAGCCTGACACAGACAGCGTTTTATGGCTAACAGCTGCCTCTAACCAACTCCTTGTTTGCAAATGCGAGACACAGCAGTAGAGGGTATAGCAGGATAGTTGGTGTCGTTGGACTTATTACAGAAAGGACATCTTTCTGGTTGAGCTCCAGATTGTTGCAGCTACATCAAAAATAGGGCTGGAACTAACAGTTATTTGAATATCAGTTCATCTATTATATTCCAGATCAATGATCTATAAAATGGAAAAAGAAATTTTCTACAAGTATGAAGTGACATCTCTAAATGTCTGCTTTTCAAACCTGAAGATTTTACATTTATTCATCTATTTGAGAAGGAAAAGCAGCAAACTGTCACATTTCTAAAGCTGAACCAGCAACAGAACTTTATTGCTTTAAAACAAATGACAGAAACTGTCAGTTAATGA
Source organism: Labroides dimidiatus (assembly GCA_030710495.1). Lineage (NCBI taxonomy): Eukaryota > Metazoa > Chordata > Actinopteri > Labriformes > Labridae > Labroides > Labroides dimidiatus. Next base: position 11,179,592 of record CM061151.1, on the reverse strand, counting down.
TCAAGATAAATTGCTCATAGACTCAGTCCAATTCATTGTTGAAGCTTTAATTTGAAGACTTGACATTTCTGTAAATTTCCTGCAGACTTCCTCACAGACAGTATCATTTATAAATCTGATACTCTGAGTCCTGTCCTTTGGCCTGGAACAGTGGGAGATTTCACAGTCTGGTTGTCAGTTGTCAAACTAAATTGGCTGTATCCAACTTTCTATTTTTTCACAGCTTGTTGAAGTTAGCCTTTCCTGAAGAACACTTAGAAGCTCACTATAAATATGCATCTAGAAATAGACAGAGCCATCTCCATTTTTTTTTTTGAGAAAATGACCCATATGAATAATGCAAGTTCTCTCCACTCTCTTCTCTTTGTGTCCCAAACCCTCACGCTAGCACTGCCTTGGACTGGTGAGGGCTGCAGGCCAGATTTTTGAGTACAGAGTGGCTGTGACAGAATGTACATACCTTTTCTAAGAGCCATCCTGCATTGCTGTCCAATTATAGCAATGAAAATCTATAACAGTTTGAACCTGGTGTCTGACATAGGCCATCAGGATTGTTTATCCTTTTAAGTGTGCATTTATTGGCTGGAGGCATGTCCTTTTGAATCCAGTATGATGAAAAAACGTTGAATGCCCTTTAAAGAGTGGAGCTTTTCAAATAAATTGAAATTGATTGGAGTTTCAGTTATACAAACATTTCTCAGGCAGAACAGATTTTAGTGATTGAGGCCAAAGGAGTGTTTGAGCCGAAGAAGCAGCTGAACTTTTCTAAAGGGAATTCCAGAGAAAAAGGCAATGTGTTTATAGACTTTAATAATCCCATATAATCTTATAAACTATGAATCAGTGTTAGCAAGCTAACAACTGCAGACCTGCTAACACAGCCTGTAGCCTGTATCAACCCCTGGACAACATACTTAAAGTTAGTTATTTCACAAAAAGCAGAAACTAGTATAGCACAAACTTAGAAAGAACAATCTCAAATTTTGCAAAAATGTATATTTTAGTTTTATTTGTAGTGTGTTGTTTTGTTTTGACATTTACTTTAATCTAAACTGAAGATCTAATACTGAAACTGCCTCGACTATAATTGAGGACCTCTTTGATTCTCTTTACAGCATCAGTTGAATCTTGTGTCCTCTTGTAGGTGCGTGGGCAACAACATCATGCTTCTGACTAAAGCATTCAAAAAGAAGTTCATCATCCCAAACTTCGAGGAGTTTACCCAGCAGATCGATAAGATGCATGACAGTGCACAACAGCAGGAAGTTGGACAGGTAAGTAACAAACAGACGCACGTTATTCTTCATTTATTCATTTAAAATACGCTAAAATGCGCTTCTTGTCATCATGCAGGTAGCTGATTATATCCCCCAGCTGGCGAAGTTCAGCCCTGATCTCTGGGGTGTGTCTGTGTGCACTATTGATGGACAGAGGTACACTGACATCTTTAATTTAACGCATGTTTCCATTCTGAAAACCTCCATCGCGTGTATGACCTCACTAACACCTCACCACTTTTCTTTTCCTTTCTTGTTTGTATTTTTCTTTTTGTTTCCATACATCTCCATCCCATCCTCATGCCAAACAGACACTCTGTGGGTGACACAAAGGTTCCCTTCTGTCTGCAGTCGTGTGTGAAGCCTCTGGAGTATGCCATCGCTGTGCACGATCTGGGCAGCGAGCACGTTCACAACTTTGTGGGCAAAGAGCCCAGTGGGTTCAGGTTCAACAAACTGTCGCTAAACGATGACCGTAAGTGACAAGCTTGAACTAAACTATCACTTCTTTTAAGGTAATAGCCCAACAACAGAACAAGCAGTAACAGTGACAGTGAGCGTATCAATGATTCATCCTCGTTTTGTAAGCACAGAAACCACAGGAAGGACAAAGATGAAAAGGGAGAGGCCTGTATTAAGTCGAAAAACAATGATCTAAATGCGCTTTGTTTCTTCTGTGTGTTCAGTTTATGAGCTGGTCATTAGCTTTTTTAATGATGTCCTCGTGAAATACATCCTTTAACCTCAGCATTTTATCTCTCTTGTGGTTTGTGTGCAAATGAGTGATTACATGCTGTTTTCTCTCTGCAGTGAAACCACACAACCCCATGGTGAATGCTGGAGCCATTGTCATCAGCTCTTTAATTGAGGTAAAATTTAAAGCCCAGTTAGTAAGTGCTGAAAACCTTTGTTAATGAATGCAGAGGTTTTCACTGAAGAGTATCAATGCTTGGAATGAACTAATGTGGTTATAATAAGAGATAAGCTGCTTTTACACGTACTGAGCTGTTATAGATTTTTGCTTTCATTATTACTGTGCTATGTGGCATTCTGCTGCAGCCCCTCTCTTTATGTAATCAATCAGTTCATGGAAATAATGACCCAAGCGAGCAACTAAACAGAATAGTTTCCTAAGTCCACAAATAAAAAAAAGGCAATCAATAAAACCTCAAGTCACTGGCTTTTGTAAACGTTGCCCTGGGCTGACACAGGGTTCAACAACATCTCCCAAGTTTGCAGAATGAAAATTGTAACATTCACCACGAAAAGACGTCCCCTGCTGTTGCATTGGCACGTTTCACCCCCTACATTAAACGGCGTACTTATGACCCATGCTGTGACACGTGAGACCCTTACAGGAGCCCCACGTGTATTTAAAATTTGCCTGCAAGAAATCATTGTGAAATCTGAGACTGTTTGCAGTCTGTGTGGTACGAGTGCTCACATGTCATGTACACGCCCCCGCAAAACTGGCACGGTGGTGGTAAAGTGAAATTTGTGGCTGGTTTTCCTGTGGATGAAACAGACCAGAAACAGTGTAAAGACACAAATAGCACTGCTGGAAAGGTTCTAGTTTTAGCGAGTATTAGGGGTCATTCAGGGATTATTTCCTAAAACAATTGCAATCCCTCTGAGATGCCATAAAGGCTCAGTTAGCTGGAGCTTATAGGTATTTTGTTATGATTAAAGTTTAATATATATTTATATATATATAGTTAACATCATTTTTATACAGTGTGTTGAAAATCTGTAAACTGAGTCACCCCTGAAGTATGACGCAAGGTTTCATCAGCTAATCTTGACCACTGGCTGGTCATTTGGCGTCAGCTTCTGGACTATGGCCACTAACATCTGACTGACCAAGCCTAACTTATCTGTCGTGTGTGGATGGAGCTAAGTCAAATAAGGTTGTGTGTTTCACAAGTTATCCTGCAGTTTTCTAGCTGACGCAGGAGATAGATCTGAACCTCTTATCATATGTGGGTCAGATTCAGCTGAAGGGGAGGGACTCTGAGTTTGGGCTGACAGTGGGGGGTGTGTGTGTGCTTCTAGCCAATTGCAGCCCCAGAGCAGAAGGTGTGCTGGTGACCCTCGTGTGAATGCCTTTGTATGGAGTGAGGCATTGGATGCATCATACGTAAACATAAGAAAGAGGTCAATGTTGGTATTTTAAACACAGGAAAAGGACAGATCAAGTTGATGTTGAAATATTTGCACCTCGCATATAACAAAGACTTTAAATAAGAAACTTAGACATCAAAAAATATTTTACAAATCAAATACTAGTGATGCCCCAGGTAATCTCATCATCTCACAGTAATACTTCAAATCATGTGGAGTAATAAAAGATAAATGTGACGGCCATACCTATTAGGTAACTTTACGACTTGGTAAGATCCTTTAACCCAAGCAGGGCCATAAACAGCCCTCAGCCTGGTAGGCCACATGGACTGACAAGCACTAGGAGCATGTACACAACACACTTCAAAGCTCGCACACTCAGTGGACTCACCATGTGATGATGTTTAACTACTCAAACACTGCCATCTATAGGGGCTCACTGCACGTTTGAACACAGCAGAAAGTGACTTCTTTTTCTTTTCTACAAACAGCCTGAGTCAAAAAAGGCCCAGAGGTTTGACTATGTGAGTAAAACTTTTATTCTTTCATTAGTTTTCATTAAATATAACTTGTGTATGGACTCCTAACTGAACCATGTGTGAATCTGTTTCTGCAGGTGATGGAATTCTTGAAGAGCATGGCCGGTAGAGAGTTTGTGGGCTTTAGCAACGCAACGTGAGTGTGCCGTGTTGAAAAATGCAGAATTTTATTCTCTTTCCTTTGAAATACAACTCTCTCATACCTGTCATTTATCTCCAGTTTCCAGTCAGAGAGGGAGACCGGGGACAGGAACTTTGCAATTGGTTATTACCTCAAAGAAAAGAAAGTGAGTGTTTAGGTTGTTTTTATGTTTGGTGGTGATAACACAAAGTGTTTGTCAAGTCTTAAAAGAAAGAGAAATAAATTCCCTCACACCCTAATTTTTAATCTTATTCTTTGCAGTGCTTTCCTGAAAACTCAGACATGATCGCAGCCCTGGACTTCTACTTTCAGGTGCCACTCAAAGTCTTGAGTTTTATAGTACACTCAACAGGCAGGCTCAGTTTCAAAGTAAAATAAGAAAAGGAGCTAAGTTACTCAAGTTTCCTGGTTTGCCGTCAGGACCTCAGGAGGTCAAAATACTCTACCAAGAAAGTCTGCTACATCCCTCCTGTACACAGTTAACACATAACATAACTTTAAGATGTATCAAGCTTTTCAAACAGGCACTCAGCAAAAAGTTCAATTTTTTTCCCTTAAGTTCACAAACTTTGTAAAAGTAATTTGTGTGCCTCTGGAGTTCATTTTTGTGTTTTTCTTGTTTAACCGTTGCAGTTATGCTCCATTGAGGTGACTTGTGAGTCAGGAAGTGTCATGGCTGCCACACTGGCCAATGGGGGTATTTGTCCAATCACAGGCGACCGTGTGCTGAGTGCTGAAGCAGTTCGAAACACCCTGAGTCTCATGCACTCCTGTGGCATGTACGACTTCTCTGGACAGTTCGCTTTTCATGTGAGTCACCATAATTTCAGGGCTCTCTCTGGAATATTTCCAACAGTTGATTAGATTCTGAATGACCAAAGCTCTCAGGAATCAGTTTTAAACATAATGCTCTGCTTGCTCCTCTTGCTCAGGTGGGCTTGCCTGCTAAATCCGGAGTTTCCGGTGCTGTCCTGTTAGTGGTCCCAAACGTCATGGGTATGATGTGTTGGTCCCCTCCTTTAGATCGTCTTGGAAACAGCGTTCGTGGTATTCACTTCTGTCAGGTATTTTAGTCTCCTTGTCTAAGTCTTTCGCACATATTTGTGTTGCATATTTCATGTTTTGCAAAATTCCAAATTTCTAGGATCTGGTGTCTTACTTTAACTTCCACAATTACGACAACCTGAGACACTTCACGAAGAAACATGACCCCAGGAGAAAATCTGACAATGACCCTGTAAGTTAAGCACAACAAGCAGTGGAGCCACACAGACAGCTTTTTTTATCCACTATAATGATTTCTTTTTGACTCATAGAACAAGTCAGTGGTAAACCTGATGTTTGCGGCCTATGCTGGGGACGTCGCTGCTCTAAGAAGGTAAAGAAAAAAATCTTCTTTCCTTTTTCATCACAAAATTGTCAGAACTGAATAGATGACACAGTCTTATAGAAACAAGCATTTACAAGCGTATTCACTATGATGGAGTTACATAGTTTGTCTCTTGAGCTCTATCAGGAACTGGGCATTTTGAGATGATTAGATGCTTCTTTAAAAACCTGCATTGCTTAGTGGCTGATTTTAGAACCAATCAGCAGTGAGATGAACCTAACAGTTTTGGGTCAGTGGTTATTTCAAATAATAATGATTAGCTACTTGTCTTTGCTGTTATCATTAAAGCGACTGTATAATATTAGTTGGCTTTTTTCTTCTTCTCCCTTCTAGTTTTCTACTTCAGTAAAGAATGTCATGTCTACTTACCGATAAAGTTCAAACACAAAAAAGTTGGAAACTGCGCCTTGCTGTCTTGATATTTTCATACTCTCTCATAGCACCTTGACCTGTTTCATAATTAACAAAGACATCTTGACTCATGTCACTGCTGTGCCACTCGTTAGCCTATAATTTCTGTTAGGTTGCTGTCAAAGCAAACCACGTCATGTGTCCTTAACGCTGCTCCTTCGTTTCCTGTCCAGGTTTGCCCTTTCAGCTGTGAACATGGAGCAGACAGACTACGACTCACGCACAGCGCTCCATATCGCTGCAGCAGAAGGTGACACATCACTCTAATGTTGCTAATGCTGCATAAGTTTGCCTTTGAATAGATGTAGTAAGGCCAGGTTACTCTCTTTTGTGTTTCAGGTCATGTGGAAGCTGTTGTCTTCCTCACTGATATCTGTAAAGTTAATCCCAACATGAAAGACAGGTACAAACTTGACTAACTTACATTTTATATTTTGTGATGTAAACGTGGTTGGAAATTCAGTTCTCTAAATCACATTCTGTTGTCCACCAGATGGGGAAATGCACCTATAGATGATGCCTTGCAGTTTGGCCACGAAGTGATTGTTTCACTTCTGCAAGAGTACCAGAGTATGTACGATGGAAGAGAGTCCCATGGCGGTGCAGAAGAGCAGAAGGTTGTGTTGGATACGCTGAAGAGCACTGCTTAGGGAATCACAAGGGTTAAAGTAGTAATTTTAATCATGCACATAAGGGGAATGAAGGACACCGGATGGTTGTTTAGCAGGATGAATGTATGGATTTTTAAGAAATATCACAACAAAGGCTACATCGTGATAATCCGAGGGTCATCATCTAGCTCGTTTGAAAGCTATATGATGACCCTGTGTGCATTTCTGTAGTCTGAGGGAGCACTTCATCAGTTAAAGCATAAATACAAAAGTGTTTTTACAGGCCGTGTGGAGAAAAATGTCATGAAATGAAGTCATAATTTCTTATATTTTAAAATATTAATGAGCCATTGGTGGAGAATCATTCAAAGATGTAAATAACTATTCACTGTGCTTATTTAATGTTAAATGTTTAATTATTTTTCCTTCATCAGTTTGTCATTTAATCAGAGGGTTTATGCCCCCTGTGTATTGACTGTATAAATATTCCTAAAACGGTTATTTTATTATTCTGCTGCAGCAGGAGGTTCTGTTGCATGTCTTTCTTAACGCTAGAAGGACTTTGTTATAGTTTGCAGTAGTCTATGCTGTAGTAGTCAGTTGTCTATGCTTTTTGGTCACTTTACTTGTCACAATGCTTGTGTTTGCCTCATGTGTTCTTTTATTATCTTGCAAAATATGAGTGAGCTCTTAGTTTCTAGGTTATCAGACACATGTAGGGCCCTGGTGACAGTGCAGTCTGAGAGCTGTATTTATTTTATCCATATTACTGTTACGACTACGAATGCAACAAAATGAAAATTCGAGGCCGAAAAACTGAAGCACCAAAAGAAATTGTTTCAATCATTAGTAACATGGCATCAATTAATATCAATGCTTCAGCTAAAAATGCTTTCTTCACAGAGATTCACAGAAATGTCGGTGCATCCCTGGTAACGACCAAGTAACCGATGTGTTTTAAGTTATGTTATTTCACAAAGGAAGTGTTTTGTAATTTTGTATGAAGCATACTTAGAAAATCACACTAAAAAACATGATTTGCTATTTCTGTTTTACAAAACCAAGTCATGTGATATAAATAACTTGTACCTAAACCTAATCATTTCAGGAATTTATTCACCGTTTCACTCAGTTGAACCCTGGCAATGAAAAGATTCCTGAGCCCTGTAAATATGTATTATCCTACTGTAAATAAACAAGATAAGCAGAAGTGTTACTGTGAAGTTATTTTATTAAACAATATGCAGTATGAATGAGTCGTGATATTCAAAACAATAAACAAAGATTTCCTCAATTGTTAGTCTGAGAAATGAAACATAATGTAGGCACAAAAACAGCATATGTGAAATGACGGCCTGAGGTTGGACGGCATATAGAAAAAATTAACTTGAATTGTTAAGAGGCATGATGGTTAGCACAGAAAATCAACCATTTTCTGCAGTCATGCTGTAACTGATTCCCACACAGATATTGCTTTTATCCCAGCACCATTATGATGAAATTTTCCCAGTTCATAATGCAAGTGTGTCATTTTTCATGTCCACACTGATCGTCAGTGATACGGTTCATCCTGCTTCACTTCAGACCCTCTGGCTCTTCCAGGTCAGAGTGTGTGAGCAGCTCCCCGTCCCAAAGTCCAAATGCAGGACAGAGTGGAGTTTTGAATTGGACCCTGATGGTATGAATGATACTGGGCTTTTTAATGTCCACAAGCCCCAGAAGGCCCTCTTCATAGTCGAGCAGGATGCCGACACGGTCTGGCTTTCCAACCAGCGTCACAGGAACGATCTTGTTATTGGTCATAGCAAACCACTTGCGCTGAGCGTAGCCAAACACCCAGGAGGAGCTGTTGGTACCAACACAGTCCTCTCGAGACATCAGGGCCTCTGCAACACCTAGGCGGAATTCTTGAGATTTTTTGACTGTCACCTCCCAATAGTGTCGTCCACTGCTGATTTTCTGATCTCCAAACACAACGGCCCAGTCTCGGAAACGCTCTGGGTTATTCTGCACATGGCTTGGGTCCAGGCCCAGCATGCGGTAGATCACAGCAGTGTCTTTCTTGAAAAGGTCAAGGCTGCTGTGGGCTGTCTGCTCATCCAGCTTGAACTTGACTTCTATAAAGATACAGGAAAAGATTTTTGAAGGGTGACTTTCAGTTAAACGTTCATAATAGGTGTCTCATAAGAGTCTCATTAAGTTTCAAATCGGCTCATGTGGACAATGACTTCAAATATCTGAATTTATTTGGGGAGAAAAAAACAGGCAAATCTTAAATAACACATTCACACTATACATCAAGCCTTACAAATAGTTAAGCACATGAGTAGTAGTTCGAAGTCATTAATAAGTTAATTACAAAACGTTTTTGATATTTATTGGTATTCTAATACAGGCTGTCATACAATGCTGAGTTTGCTTGGGCTATATTGTACTCCTATGAATTTTATTTTCAATATATATGTGTGTGTTTATATATATATATATATATATATATATATATATATATATATATATATATATATATATATATATATATATATATATATGTGTGTGTGTGTGTGTGTGTGTGTGTGTATGTATGTATGTATGTATGTATGTATGTATGTATAATACTGTGTAAAAACTGTAGTAAAAGGCAAATGTTTTCATGAGAAGGAAGGAAAAAGACATCTTCAACTTATATTGACCAGACTTCGAGCCAGTACTTCTTCAATTCATAACATTTCATCAGTGAAGTCAAACGTTAAACGACACAAAAGTCGACCAGACCAGCCTTAAGCGCGTATACAAAACACACGCATGCGCACTAGCACACAAGTCAGCGAACGGACCACTAGGTTGAGTTCTTCCTTGCCGTCTGTTTTAATTTGTGTCACAGTTCGCTGCATGGGCTTTCAACCAAATTACTTACTTTTTATGTGTCGGTCAGTGTTAGTCAGAAACAATAACAAATAGCTTCGGCTGAGGCGACCCCGACCTCGAAGCTGCAGCTTCTTCTCATAAGCTAATGCTAGCTTTAACAGAAATCTCACTCACTGTTTTGCGTCGAGGTGGAGACGTAACATCTTCTCGCCGGCAGGCTGGTGGCCCTTCTGTCTTTAACAGACAGAGAGGTGACAGTCCGTCCAGCCAGACGACTCAGACGAGCAGCATAAGTAGGTATCGCCATGTTTTTCCACTGCTGCCACTGTTACTCACATGTTGCAATTCCTTCTGCTCGTCAGTGCAGCATAGCGCGCTCTGTTGCCCCCTGCAGGCGTGGGGGTGAACATCAGACCCGCAATCAGGCACTACATATCAGCACCTCGGACAGCAGCCAGTGTGCCAGTCAAAACCAAAGACTCAATATGTGAAACTAATTCAGCCCTCATTTTAATTTGTCCTAAAAGCCAAATGATCCTTAACAAAACAACTGAGCTATTTTTCAGACTCCATGGGTGCTTGAGCGATACATTTAACTGTGTATGAGCAGGAACTGTTTAAGACTTCACCAGCAACAAAATATCTTGGTGTCCTGTTGATTGTTGCACAATATCTCAAAAACGATAATGTGTTTTATTCACACAAATAAAATAGAAAAAAATATGTGATTTTTAAAATAAATAGGAGGGTGTGTCAGGAGAGGTAAAAAACCACCAGGCTTATACATAAGGACCTAACCTTTTATAAGATACACAACAATCAAAACAAACAAAAGTAACAATAAGCACATCTGATCTAAGCTAAATCAAGTAACTGATCTTAAAATAGATCAATAAAACAAAATAATTTATGGTTAAAATAATAAGGAAAAAAAACTGAAAAAGAGATCACACTTCATGAATTAAATGTGATGAGTTTCTCTTAAAAAAAATCTAAAGACATAAATGTATTATGTTTCCTTAATTGGTGACATTTACTTGAGTGGGTAAGGGGTGGGGTTAAATAAGCTTATGCTTCATCTTACTCCTTTTCTGACATGTTGGGTACTTATTATTATTCCTTTTTTGACCATTCTCATTGGTTTTGGTTTTGTTGTTGTTGCTGTTGTTTCAATTTACTTTATTGTGTTACTTGCACATGTCAGAAATAAAGCATTCATTCATTCATTCATTCATTCAAAAGACGATGAGCTCTCAACAACATGCATTTTTGCATTTCATATTTATTCTGTACTATATCTTAGAAGACACTGACTGAGTTTGATTTTTCAAAACAGGAAGAAATCAGAGTTTCTGTTCAGCTGTGACAGAAAAAAGAGAACCATGTTTAGTGATTATTTGTAATGAAGGGAATGGGACAGTAAATAAATCCTCTAACTTCAAACTGCAAATTTATGACACCCTTTTGTTAGCAAATAAACATACAGGGTTTTACTAAAAGTCCAAATCCATACATCCTAAGGAGGGTGTCATACACACATAAAAACTGTATTGCCCTTTCTCAGTAATTACAGCTTTTTATGCTGGATTTTACAACAGCTGTCACAGATCTTTCTTCAACACGCTGATGCATGCAAGATTAAAGAGCAATGCATCTTTTATGGCATGCAATAAATATTTTGTGTATTAGCAAAACATGATTCAGCATTGATGTGCAGCCAGATCCATTTTTCCCAGCAAGATCCAGCAGCAGGGGACTAAAAATCATATTTTGTATACAATCCAACCTCAAAATGGCAGCTCCCATTATTTTACTCAGTGGTACCACATTTAATAACCTTATTTTGCTTTCATTCTGTCTCACTTCTTAAAGACACCTATGAGGTTTACCTCCACCAATATATCAAAGTTTATGCGGCCAGAGTTACATTCCAGTTGAATCTTTTCCTCAAAGTGAAATCTGGATTTGAATCATTCAAAGCAGTTTTCTAAACTATAACTTGTGCTCTTGGGAACTGTGTTTGTTGTTTTCTCTGTGCTTTAACATTTGAGGTGCATCATGCACCAAAGTCAGTGCATTTGTAAGTCAGTCTTGAGACCAAACAGATAGTTGATGAGCAAAGGAAATGATCAGATTACAGTAATGAAAAATAACTCTTAACTATTATTAAATATGTAATGGAAAAATTATGAAATATACATTCAAATTAAAAAAGAGTCTGACTTTGAAGGAGCTCAGTAAAGTTTCATGTGTTGTTTTCCCTCAGCCCGTGACATGCTCGAAATCATCAATTTTTAATCCCAAGTAAATACCAAATGATGTTTTGACTTTACAGAAAGTTGTCTTCTCAGAATTTCAGTATCGCTTTGTTTATAATTGTTTAAAGGTTGCAGAAAGTGTTATTTGCTCTGTTTACTCAGGTTTTCCTGGTTTTGTGTTGTAGTAACTCAGGCTGTGAGTGTTTGAAGGTGGGGAGCTCCAACAAATATAGAACCATTAAATCCTGAACCTGTTACCTCTGCAAAACTACTGATTAATATCTTGTGTAGCATGAGTGAGAAAAATGAAACAGCTAATGCCATCGTAATACCATTAACAGAGGAGAACATCCTGGTTCTGTTCCTGAAATTTGAAAACTTAAGACAAAGTAAAACTGATGAAATGAAAACTGTTATCTTACTGTATTAAAAACCATCCACGGTACCTCTATGACATAGCTGCCCCTTCACAAACGGAATTTTCCAATAATGTAGGGCTAAATCTTCTTCTAAAATCCAAAAGCAAGCAAGTAGCTTTGGTTGGATCTGATAAGGTTTGTCATAAAGAAGCTTTTCAGAGGTTTGGTGAGTTTTCGTAAATGAACAAAATCTAGTATGACAAGCTTATTACCTGCTGCAGCAGCACAAGAGACAGATGTTATAACCCTAATATCCTCCTGAAATTCTACAAGTTTGATTTTGTTTGTCTTTCTTTGGCTGCAACTATCTGTTCATCTATTGCCCTGTCCTAAAAAATACAGCATGAGGATGCCATACAAACCCCTATCACATGCTACACTGAAAGTCCCTCCAGGACCCTCTCTCTCTCTCTCTCTCTCTCTCTCTCTCTCTCTCTCTCTCTCTCTCTCTCTCTCTCTCTCTCTCTCTCTCTCTGGCTGCGGTCTAAAGATGTATAAACTACAGAAACTCTCAGGTGAACAGCAGAGCGTCAGTCTGCTCTCCTCTTCTCTCCTCTGCCGTCCACTGGAGGAAAGCTCACGACTCATCCACTGACCAGAATCCCCCATCACCACCAGACTCCACAAACAGAAATTCTCCCCACTTGACCCAGAAATCTGCGGATTGAAAAGGACGTGCGTCAAGCGAAGCTACGAGACGAACTCTTAATAAATGAGCAGAAGTGTCAGAAGGATTTCTTCTTCTCCTCGCGCTCCGTGTTTCCTCTGGTTGGCGTGCAGGACTGAAGCGCGCTCCACTGGACTTATCGACCAGCGTTTGAGGCCGGTGACACACTTTGTCAGCCCCTTTTCTTTGCAGCCCTGCAATCGAGAGAGAAACCTGCAGAACATCACAGTATGCACCTTTATTTTGACATCTTTGTTCTGCACGCCTTTGAGTCACTCTGCCTGCGCGCGCCAGCTCATGAGAATTGCATTGCTTCTGCACACAGTCCCTGCTCGTCTGACTTTTGAGAAACGCGCAGTAAGTCTGAAATGTCTTTTAATGTGTCTGCGTGAGGGATGGAGCCCAAACCACACCAAGTCTACGAGCGCGTATCTCCACGTTTGCCTCCACAGGAATGGATATTGACAGCTTGTGCCACAGGTGAATGAATATCAGCGAGAGCTAACCTAAGTGCGACTGTTTTTGAGCTGTTTTCAGACTCGGATCAAGTTTTCACGCGATGGATCTCAAAGAGCCTGAAGAAATGGACAGGCATCAGCCGCCACCCATAGAAGTTTTCGCGCACAGCTCGACTCTGCACGGAATCGCTCACATTTTTACCTACGAGCGCCTCTGCGTCAAGCGCTGCCTCTGGGTCGTATTTTTTCTGGGCTCCCTGACCTTTTTGCTGTTCGTGTGTGTGGACCGGATCCACTTCTACCTCGAGTACCCGCACGTCACTAAGCTGGATGAAGTCACGACCCCGATAATGACGTTTCCCGCGGTCACTTTTTGCAACTTGAACGCTTTCCGCTTCAGCCGCTTGACGCGCAACGACCTGTACCACGCAGGAGAACTGCTGGCCCTGCTAAACCAGAGGTAACCAGTTAATCACACTTCGTGCAAGTGCAGAGTTATTTTTTTTTTTTATTTATTTTTTATTTTTTTAAATTAGATGCATTGTTCTGTTTCATGTGTACACAATATGCTCCATTTCATAAAGAAAGCCTTTTATTGTCCCATTGCATTACCCAATAAACCAGTTTAGAGTCCAAAACCTTCATGGAGCAGTGTCTCTAAACTTAAGATACAGGTACTTTGCTGCTGTTCTTATGTTGTGACAGTTGGGCTACTATTTCTGCTTCTATCCAGAGGGAGACTTTTATTTTATATTTTAGCAGTCGTTGGCAGATTTCTTTTGACACATTAAAAAAAACAACTCAATTTAATGTTTTCTATGCAGTTTAACATGAAATAGTGTAACTATTGTTCTACATTTCTTTAGTAAATGATCACAATACAACTAGCCAAGGATGTGTAATTTTAAAGTACACTCTTAAGTACTGAAATCTGACTGGCTACACCAGAGGCCACCCTGAAATCCCAAACCTTGATTGGACTGAATTTGCCCTGTCAGAGGCGGCACTTACTCTTACTTCGGCTGCTAGTAGCTTCTTTTCATTTCAATTAGTGTTTAGTCTTGCAGCTATAGATTTAGGCTAAGTGAACATGTGTATTAGTTTCAGTGATTTGAATCAATTTTTTCCCCTTTATAAAAGGGTACAGTCATACCAAGTGTTGAAATCTGCAACACTTCACAATTGAGCATTCAATTGCATTGAGCTACCAAAGTAAGGAGAGTGCATTCAACACAGGTAAGTGGCAATAAAGAAGAGTGTTTTTTAATTAGAGTCAAGAAAAAAAATTACTGTTGTCATTTGATGTTTCTGACTTCAGTCTAAAGTGCTATAAACATGTGCTCAAAAGTAAACTCTTATCAAAGTCCTTATATGTACCTGTAATATACAGCTGTTTGGACAGTTTATTGGACTCTGAGCTTCAGCTGTGATGATTAAGAGTTCATCAAAACTTCTTTCTGAATGTGCTGCCAAACTTGGATAAATCAAGGCTCAGACGCAGAGCTATCAACAGTGATGGCAGCAAAAAATGACAAATGTCAAATATAAAACTTGTGTCATCCTGGCAGCTGCTTGGAGCTTTGTCACTAAAAAAAACACCCAGGAAAAAATCAGCATGCACAGACTTTTTGAAGGGCATGAGCAAAAAGTTTTAAAGTAAGGCACACACAGCGTGTGTTTTTGCCACCCAAGAGGGCAGTTTATCTTCTAACCAGCCAAGGGGACAGTTTAGTGTGTTTTTTCCACCCAAGAGGGCAGTTGTATTTTGGCAACCAGGATGGCTCTTTAGAATAAGTTTTGGCTCCCAAGAGGAAGGCATTTTAGTGCCCCCCCCCCCACCCAAAACACCGCTGCATCTAGGGATAACGCCTCCATCATTTTCTTTAACGATGGCCTCTCCATCCCTCTCATACAACTTTGCCTGAGAAACTTGGCCCTGGCACAACCTAACCCAGGCCCTCTAGCACAAATCATCACAAGCCCAACATTTGGAAAGAGCTAGCATCATGCTAACGGTATAGACTCATAGTGTAGCTTACTAAAGCACTAAAACATGTGAACTGTTTTCAAACTTGTCAATAATTGTTCAAACACAGCAATCAAAAAATATGTGGTCACATGACTCATATCTTCTATGTTTTTTTAGATAATGTTCCATGTTTTTTTTAGATAACAGGTGTGGCAACTACTCCCCCCTTAGGACAAATAACCCCCTCTCTCTCACCTACTATGTAACGTAAACAACAAAAATGGTAAGAAAATAGATTACATGAATAGGTATCAAAAGCTTGTGCTACCATGAGAGTACTCACACACACCGACTTTAAAAAACACCAGACACTTGCAAAGGAGATTTGTAACATAAGTCTGGTAAAGTCTGAGAGTTTTTACCTGAACAGGCAGTTTTGATGGCGCTCAGCTCAGCAGGCAGCCTGTTCCAGAGAGCAGGACCACAGTGACCCTCTCCAGACGCTGATCTAATTCTAGATACAGTCAGAAAGTGATGCTTGATGACCTGAGAGGCAATTCATCCAGCAATGGCAATTGTGTCTTACTCATCCAAGAAGCTCTTATAGTTTCTACCTTGTTGAGTCATGCAGCGGCTTGGAGAGCGGGCTGGAATTAACTGAAGCATTGTAATCAGAGGACGCCAGCCGTCTCGTTGAGCAGCTGAGAGCTCTGGATGCTGGAGCTGGCTGCAGTGTGCACTGTATACTCAGGAGGAAAAGATGTGGAGAGGTTGCTTCCTTTGATGCCAAGTGTAATAGCAGATGCTGTGGGTATTTTTGTCATTTACACATTTCGCCTCATGTCTATGAAACTTTGATTCAACTGCAAAACACTCCATGACTGCTCTTGGAAACCACTCTGTTTCTGGGCTGTTAGAGATCCTGATTCAATGGCTGGTTGGAGAAATGGACAGTGATGAAGGAATAGCACATTTCCTATGATTAATATCACTCAGAGGCTCGTCTGAGAGGCAGAGGAGAGAGCGAGACTGTGACTAATAGTGGCCTTGAAAGCGGTTTGATAAACATGTTGCTCTCCCCGTGGTGTTGTTATATCGTTTCGAATGTCAGCAGAGGCAGTGGTAATGAAACAAGCAAGCAAGACAAAACCATTCTCGCTGTTTAGTAGAAGCCAGTATTTGAGGAGAAGAGAGAACCGGGCAGTCTCTTTAATCCTGCTGATCAAAACCGCAGAGTTCAAATGATGTAACTTCTGACTGTCAGTTAAAAAGATCACTGATGGAGGCTTTTCTCTTATGTGGCCGTGCAGCCATCACTTTCTTAAATCTTTAATGAGGATCCCAGATCCATCAACAAAATAGAATTCTTTCTGACGTTCGAGTGAGTGTTAATCACGACTTGCCATCTGGATCTTTTTTTTTTTTTCAACCAACGTAAATCTTCTAATTCCACATTTCCAGGCAGCTCATCACAAAAAACATCTCAAAGTTGGAGCTCAAAGCATATTGAAGGCTGAGTTTCCTTCTAAGTTTCCTTTTTCTTGCTCTCATCTCCACTCTCACAGTCTGAAGTAGGTTTAGTGCTCATTATCCTTCCTCCCTTGGCAAGGTAGGGAGTTGAAGCAACAGCACACTTAGCTGTTATACCCCCGGCCAGAAACCAAAGTGCTCAGGGCATGAAATCCATTTAAGATGCCTCTCCACCTACTTCCCCATGTTTGGACCCACTGGTCTGGGAAATGTCTTGTGGCATGATATTTTAGCTGCACACATGCTGGAGTGTCAGCTCTCACAGATCCTGTCGACTCTGTCTTATGGGATTTTATCCGGTAAGTGCCTTCTTGGCAGGTTTGTCCACTACACAAACAGCATGGAGCGAGTGACTCTCCTCAATTAAATTCTCTTTCAATCAGATGGAAACACTCAGTCCAAATCCTTATGTCACAAAATAATCAATGAGCTAGTTTTTAATCCTGAGTGAGGCGAGGTATTATCGATTTAATGTTTGGAATATATCAGTTTGAGTGTTTAATGTATTTTTGCCCTCCTGAAAAATGTAGAACAAGACATTTAATGCACCGAGTCCCAAGTTTTACAAGACCTTTAATGGTGTCTATAGACCTGTTATTATACATCACATACTTCCAGCTCTTGTTTAAATACGATTAATCTCATTCTTATTCATAAAACACATCAATTTTATGTGGCACAAAAGATCGATAAAGACCACACTCTTTAAAGAGCGGCTGCATTCATGTGAAAATTTTCCAAAAGACATTTAATTTACGGCAGAGCTCAGAGGAAAAAAAAAAATTGTAAATGGAATCTGCTCTTTGGTGAGTCCATTAAAATGGTGACATTTTTAATAATAGCACAGCAGGAGATCACAGTGAGGGGAGAGAGTGGGTGCATTTACAGCTATTCTGCTCTCATTCAGTGTGAGGCAGCATGGTCAGATTTTTGTGAGCTCTATTAAATGAAAGGAAATTTCCCAGTGCCCTGGATAATGCAGGGTGTGATGTGGGTTGTTGGGTTCTCTGCTGAAATACACACATGCTTTTATTCTCAGTAGAAGCACAGGCAAAAAAAAATATGGCTACAGAGAAAATAAAATTGTAGGAAAAAAAAGAAACATAAGTACTAAAGTATCAGCAATATGGTGATACTCCAGGCTCTGCTGTTGGAGATTTAGGAATTGAGGAAAATTGTTGAGAAGTTACTGGTTGTGTTTTTGATGAAATACAAGATACCATTTTTGTTTCACGTCAATGCAGACACTCTCTGTTGCCCCCAGTGGCCCAAAAAGTTCTCCAAATTGCAGTATAAAGTGACTGTTTTGTATGTCAATCCACCACGTTAAAACACCTGAATCCTCGGTAGTCAATCATGTGGTGCGGTCAGAAAAAAGTCAAGGCAACACCAAGGACAGCAGGAAAATATCATTTGCGCTAGTCTTGAAAGAAGGGGTATTATACTTTTTTAGGCTTCATACTGTCCCTCTGGTACCCCCATAGAAGCTTTCCATGATTTACAGCGTAAAAATATTCCTGTTTTTACCACACTGGTGTTTTTGAAAACCTCAATTCAACCTCTGTGTGAAATGCTTCCTTTTAGCTGCCGTCTCTTTAAGACTCTCAGCTCCACAAACATCCATCCCTCTGATTGGCCAGCCCTCTGGAGGCCTGTTGGGGTGCAGAGCTGATCTCATCATTTCAGCTTTGTGAAGCTCTTGGAAGATCCTGTGAAGATCTCATGCTATTCGTAGAACGGACTGTTTTAAGGAAGTTTACAGATAGAATTTAAGGAATTTTGACAATTTATGAATGCGTAGAGGTTTTAAAATTTGCACGTTTAGTATGAACATCCAGCATTTTTACTTTACAGCCATGTTCAAAATATGGAAAAGCATAATACATCCTGTCTTTAAGTTTTAATGGGAGAGGATTCTGAATGTCTGCCGACAACAACAGTATTTCCCCCAGTGCGTGATCAATAAAAAGATATTCTCTCTATTCAATTCAAACCTTATGGCTTTCTGTCAAGCAGTGCTGAGGTATATTTGCCTGGGTACATGCTGAAAAAGTTTCTATTGATAAAAAAAATATGTTTTTCTGATATTGGACGAATAACTAAAATAACTTCAGTCATTTTTGGAATACTCCTGACAAAAACAACCCAGTCTACATGAACACAAACACATTTTTCTCCAAGTTTGACTCCAGATAAGTGAGGCTCTCATTGAAGTACAATGTAGCCTGAAGCTGCTGCATCAACAGTGGAAGAGTGATTTTTATGGCTCATGCTGTGCTGAGCTTTATTACATACTGTACTATAAGCTGATACACTCTGATAACGCTATCATTTAATAGGAAGAAAATGTCAAAGAAAAACCTTCTTACACATTTTACTCTCTTTTCTCTGTCTGCTTTGGTTTATTCAGGACTGTGTTATTTTTAGCTCAGGGTGAGTGGAGCAAAAGTTTTCTGGTAAAGAAAAACTCCCCCGAAGTGTACAGAAAATGTTCAAAAGCTACAATTTGAAGTGATTTTTTTATCTACTTTAGTTTACCACACACAACATACGATTAGAATTTGTGTTTGTGTGAAATATTTCTTTAGCCTCTCTTTCTTTTTCTGTTTTTTTTTTTTTTTTTTTCAGATACGAGATCAGAGACATGCATCTTGTGGAGGAGAGCGTTCTTGAGAGCCTAAAAGAAAAAACTGACTTTCACAATTTCAAGCCGCGGCCCTTCAACATGCGGGAATTCTACGACCGCACTGGCCACGACATCAACGACATGCTGCTGTCCTGTCACTTTCATGGCACAGAGTGCAGAGCGGAGGACTTCAAAGTGGTGAGTCTGATGCAGAAAAAAGGACAAGTTTGAGGAGGATTTTTGGCCAGTGTTGCCAAACTTTAAATTGCTTGCTCCACCTTTTGTTGCTGAAGGAGGTTGAAACTTTAGTGATATTGCACCTAAAAACTTTATTTTGACATGTCTTTGGGCACTCCTATTGCTTCCATTTTCTGTTGCTAATGCTAAATGTTGCTAAATGCTAGACATTTTAGAGTTACATGGTGAGAAGATGGGAAGATTTTTTCATTGCATCCTCATAGAAGTATAACGCATAAACACACAAAATATGCTAGTTTTACCTGGTTTTAACAAGTCAGTTCTAACTTTTGGCACGTTTAATTGGATTTGCAATAAAAAAAAATGTAGTTTCGATGGCCTTTATTTATTTATTTTTTTGCATGAGGCTGAATGTGGTATCTGTCAGCTGTAAGGTTCTGCTCGGCCCCATTGTCAAAAACTTGTGAGTGGAGCAAGAAGTGAGGTATTTTAGCTCATTTTAAATCAGACTGACCTAAAAGATGAAGTTGGTCTGAACATACACTGTGTTCCAAACATTTTTCAGTGCTAAACTTCTCTGTCAGAAACTCTGGTTTTGGATGATTCCTGGTTACACCACATCCCTCTGCCTGCAGTGCACTGATCAGCTGTTTATACCAGGAGACACTAAGGTACAACCAAACTGAAAGATCAACAACTATAGCAGAGACCACAATACTTTATAAACTATGGACATGGGAAGACACCTTTGGGGGGACACAGAGGATGCCAAAATTCATAATATATCAGTCTGTTAAACAAAAGTGGAGTTGATTTGTTCTTTCTAGCTGCAGGCAGAGAAACCCATGTTGCGGATAGACTGTATTATAAATGGCGAGACGTCACCTGTGTGTTTCGAATGAGTTTTAAGGCATATCGTCGGGCTTTGAGCATCCAGCTAAAGGGCGCCCATCTGCCAGTCAGGTGAGCTGTGCCTCTGGGCAAACTTGTCATTGACATGTCTTTTTAAAGGCATGGCTGGTAGTCACGGAAAACTAGCATTCATTTGAATGTAGCATCTTCCCTGGACTCTGTATAGTCCCACACTCAGAGCTCCCAAAAACGACGCCCCTGCTCACATGCACAAGTGCCACCGATTTGTGATTATATGATTCAAAACCACAGACTCAAAAGCGGTCATAGCACATAGTACATAGATTGTTTTTCTGCCATTCCCTAGCGTACTTGGATCCCTTTTGGTTATGCACATTGAATCAGGGCTAGTGCACGCCGGCGAAATGTAGCCACAGAAGACGAGCAGAACAGCAGGACAAGATTTGACTGGTTTATCAAATTGGCTGCCAAATGCTGGGATTGGCTGGCGTTTCCCCAGGTTTACTCCTGCTGCAGACAGCGGATATTTTTCGCTCTATTTTAAGAACAGATCATGCATTGATTGCCATCGGGACATAGAGATCATTTTAAATAGAGTAACATAAGTGTATCTAAATCTGATTACCAACACTGCCTTTAACTGCTGAGGTAGAAAAAAATTCATCCCTGTACAGTGTGTGCGGTTATAGAAATTAACTATTCAGACTGAAGTCATTATTTGAACCAGATTATTTCTGCTGTAGAAACCGTCATTTTTGTGTCTGTGAGTTTGTGGTTTTTCCGGAGCCAGGCTTAACCAGACACTTGATGAACTGCAGTTTTTAGCATTCCTGTATCATTTCATATTTTTAGAGACTTGAGGTTGTTTGTTCTGCTCAGCTCTTCACATAAATGTGTGAATTCAATCCAAACGGTTTAAGAGATATGAATTAAAATGATTCTTCCAACTGCTGATGTGACGTAAAATATTCCAAAGTTATAAAATATGAAACACTGCAGTTTGTGAACAAGCTTGATAATGAACTTTATATATTCTACCTCTCTCCAGGTAATAAATGACAGCACATAAATAATACAAGACATCATGTAGAGAAGTTCTCCTCAGGGAGGACTAATTTAAGAACTAAAATTTTAAAAAACTGCCAATAAAAAAGTCCCCCCAGTCGACCCATAGCATAATCTGGTTTGAATAAAATTAGTTTAAAATAAAGTGGTCACTTGTTCTGTATCAAGAACAAAACCCTGTCTCTAGAGCTTCATTTATGCAGGAGGAACAAATCAATTTAGCATGATCACAAGCTTACACCTGCAAAATAAAGATTATTTCACTGAGATTTTATGTAATGTGTGGTAAAGTGAGGACAACAAACCTTGTATAAATCACAGGCTTGTTTTTTTTATAGTGAGTTAAAGAATGATGCTAACCCCCCAGCAGCAAACCTCTGAGTGAACCCCACAAACAGGCATGCTGTTTTCTGACCTGAGGAAACCTGCTGTGTTGTGTCTGTGGATGCTTCACGACATAAACAATGTTCCTGCTTTGAAAAGGTATTTTATTCCCACGAGTGCTGACTGACATATACAAAACAAAGTCAGATTTACATTTCAGTGACTTATACCTCCTTCTTTTGTTTATCATGCTAGCGTGAGGGTTTGTTTTTATCAGCCTGCAAATAAAACATACTTTAAATCTGAGCTGACATCCCTTGTTAAATTTGTTTTCAGCTCTTTATTTATTTAGTTTAATCCCCACGGCTTTTTACAGAGCTGCTTACATCTACCTCTTCATCCTTGCGTTGTTGTTGTTTCCTGCGTAAGGAAGAAAAAAGGAGCACAAGAGCTTCT